>JBBDGP010002436.1:720000-1249882 GCA_037952835.1 Lithobates septentrionalis
ACGTGTCAATAGTATTAAGCACCGGACTCCCTGATTCCATCAGACCGTGTGCCCAAGCCTGAGGTTCCTCCGACAGCAAAGAAATCGCAAATCCCACCTTGACCACTTCTGATGCGAAGGTTCGGGGTTGCAGCGCGAAGTAGAGGGTGCATGCATTCTTAAATGCCCTGAACTTTTTACGGTCCCCTGAGAACCGTTCCGGCGTGGGGACCCTAGGTTCCGGAAGTGCCATTACTACTGTAGGACTGGCAGCGACCTGAGGGAGCGGGCCTTCATTGCTAGGTGCGGGAGCTGCGGCGGCAGAGGGGAGTGCCCCCGTCAGTTGTTGGAGACGGCTATCAGCGTGTATCCCTCCTGTAGCCTCTGTACTGAATCTGCCAAGGCGGAGACTTGTTGACATAGGATCTCCAAGGGAGAGCGCGCTCTGTCGGCCTCGGACATCTGGCTGGTTTGTACTGTCACGTCAATACTCACCGAGGCCGAGATGCCGAGAGCGGCTTGCCCTTACGACCACGCGCACCCGAACCCCCGAGAGTGAGACAGGGGATCGGAAGCACGCGGAGGCACGGGTCTCCGGTAAAAGCTCTGGGAAGGCTCAGGATAGCTTGGATGGTGGGAAGTCTCCTGGCGGAGCCGTGCGGGATCGGAGTGCCTAATAGTGCAAGGAGCAAAGGTAAGAGGTATTAGACTGGCAGTTAGAAAGTCCTTATGACTGAGGGGATCCGGGGGTGTCAGCCTCGAGGAGAGTATGGTTGAAAACACAGGCAGTGGTCAGGGTATCCAGCAGGCCAGGAGTGATCCTTTAAACAGGCAGAGGGTCAGGGTATCCAGCAGACAAGGGTAGTCGTTTAAACAAGCAGAAGATCAGGGTATCCGGCAGACAGAGAGTGGTCGTTTAACAAGCAGAAGATCAGGGTATCCGGCAGACAGAGAATGGTCGTTTAACAAGCAGAAGGTCGGTTTAACTGGGAGACAGGAAGCAGGAGTTCAAACACAAGACAGGATACAGCTGACGACAAACCAGCAACCCGACTGGGTGCTGGTGTCGTCTAAAGTAGCCTCCCAGTGGGCGCGTCAGCATGACGCGCTACCGGGCACCCGCACGGGCGACGGCGCACACACGTGGGCCGCCGTGCACCCGCGCGCGCCGCACCATCAGGCCGCGAACGGGTGCACGTCTCAATAACAACCCCCTGCGCATGCGCCCCGCAGCCCGGCGAACGGAGGCGACTTGTCCTTCGTGACATGATACAAGAGAGGGACAGAGACTGCGGACATGGTACAAGAGATGGTCAGAGACTGAGGACATGATACAAGAGATGATCAGAGAATGCGGACATGATACAAGAGATGATCAGAGACTGTGGACATGATACAAGAGATGGAGAGAGACTGTGGACATGATACAAGAAATGATCAGAGACTGCGGACATAATACAAGAGATGGACAGAGACTGCGGACAATGTCCCCATAACGTCCCCCCAAACGACAGTGTATGCCATTTCATTAATTATGGTTTATGTATGTCTCATTGTCTTGATTCACATCACAACTTCATTGATACCTTTTTTTTTTTGTATGATTTATGTTTTTGCTCATCACTGCCCCACACATGCAATGTATGGCTGCATGTGTGGGGCAGTGGTGAGCAAAACCATAAATCATACAAACAAAAAAAAAGGTATCAATGAAGTTGTGATGTGAATCAAGACAATAAGACATACATAAACCATAATTAATGAAATTGTATGCTCACTTTAATGTTTAGGTCCACCATCAAGTTTATTTATTATTTTTATTACGGTCAATCATCATAATTTGGACAATTTGCACATAATGGCGCATCAGATATAAACTGTCAGTGTCTGACTTAAGTACCTGATGATGATGATGATGATGATGATGACAGAGTTTGCACTGGTTTTCCGTTGCCTGCAGCAACCTGTTGTGAGGAGGACAAGCGCCAGACACTGGCTCAGGTCTTCTGCAGCAGCCTATGTGACAGTGAGCCGAGGAGGAGAAGGACTCTCTGGAGACCGGGAGTCGGGGACACTTGCTCCACATGTCTCCTCTTTCTGTAGCAGCCAGCTCAACACACGGCAACGCCGGGCAGCTGGGGATGACGTCAGCGGGAGGCAGGAAAAGAGGGCGCGGCTAGCGCTCACAGTTCACTTCAGCTCCTTTTGCAGAGGCAGGGCACAGCGCCTTTCGGCTGCTTTCGCGGCTAACACCCACGGCTCATTTCGGCTCCATTCGGAGTAGCATCCAAAAATTGATTATTTTGGTCACAGCATCGCTGCTGAATCGTAGACGGCCGAATCGCGATGCATTGATGCTGCGATTAGATTCAACACCCCTACTGTACACCATATGAAAGGTCCATCTCCATTCCTCAATATAACGTCATGTTCCCAACAAATGAGGAGGAGATACTGTACACCATATGAAAGGTCCATCTCCATTCCTCAATATAACGTCATGTTCCCAACAAATGAGGAGGAGATACTGTACACCATATGAAAGGTCCATCTCCATTCCTCCAATATAATGTCATGTTCCCAACAAATGAGGAGGAGATACTGTACACCATATGAAAGGTCCATCTCCATTCCTCAATATAATGTCATGTTCCCAACAAATGAGGAGGAGATACTGTACACCATATGAAAGGTCCATCTTCATTCCTCAATATAACGTCATGTTCCCAACAAATGAGGAGGAGATACTGTACTCCATATGAAAGGTCCATCTCCATTCCTCCAATATAACGTCATGTTCCCAACAAATGAGGAGGAGATACTGTACACCATATGAAAGGTCCATCTCCATTCCTCCAATATAATGTCATGTTCCCAACAAATGAGGAGGAGATACTGTACACCATATGAAAGGTCCATCTTCATTCCTCAATATAATGTCATGTTCACAACAAATGAGGAGGAGATACTGTACACCATATGAAAGGTCCATCTCCATTCCTCCAATATAATGTCATGTTCCCAACAAATGAGGAGGAGATACTGTACACCATATGAAAGGTCCATCTCCATTCCTCAATATAATGTCATGTTCCCAACAAATGAGGAGGAGATACTGTACACCATATGAAAGGTCCATCTCCATTCCTCAATATAACGTCATGTTCCCAACAAATGAGGAGGAGATACTGTACACCATATGAAAGGTCCATCTCCATTCCTCAATATAATGTCATGTTCCCAACAAATGAGGAGGAGATACTGTACACCATATGAAAGGTCCATCTCCATTCCTCAATATAACGTCATGTTCCCAACAAATGAGGAGGAGATACTGTACACCATATGAAAGGTCCATCTCCATTCCTCCAATATAATGTCATGTTCCCAACAAATGAGGAGGAGATACTGTACACCATATGAAAGGTCCATCTCCATTCCTCAATATAACGTCATGTTCCCAACAAATGAGGAGGAGATACTGTACACCATATGAAAGGTCCATCTCCATTCCTCCAATATAATATCATGTTCCCAACAAATGAGGAGGAGATACTGTACACCATATGAAAGGTCCATCTCCATTCCTCAATATAATGTCATGTTCCCAACAAATGAGGAGGAGATACTGTACACCATATGAAAGGTCCATCTCCATTCCTCCAATATAATGTCATGTTCCCAACAAATGAGGAGGAGATACTGTACACCATATGAAAGGTCCATCTCCATTCCTCAATATAACGTCATGTTCCCAACAAATGAGGAGGAGATACTGTACACCATATGAAAGGTCCATCTCCATTCCTCCAATATAATGTCATGTTCCCAACAAATGAGGAGGAGATACTGTACACCATATGAAAGGTCCATCTCCATTCCTCAATATAATGTCATGTTCCCAACAAATGAGGAGGAGATACTGTACACCATATGAAAGGTCCATCTTCATTCCTCAATATAACGTCATGTTCCCAACAAATGAGGAGGAGATACTGTACTCCATATGAAAGGTCCATCTCCATTCCTCAATATAATGTCATGTTCCCAACAAATGAGGAGGAGATACTGTACACCATATGAAAGGTCCATCTCCATTCCTCAATATAATGTCATGTTCCCAACAAATGAGGAGGAGATACTGTACACCATATGAAAGGTCCATCTCCATTCCTCCAATATAATGTCATGTTCCCAACAAATGAGGAGGAGATACTGTACACCATATGAAAGGTCCATCTCCATTCCTCCAATATAACGTCATGTTCCCAACAAATGAGGAGGAGATACTGTACACCATATGAAAGGTCCATCTCCATTCCTCAATATAACGTCATGTTCCCAACAAATGAGGAGGAGATACTGTACACCATATGAAAGGTCCATCTCCATTCCTCAATATAATGTCATGTTCCCAACAAATGAGGAGGAGATACTGTACACCATATGAAAGGTCCATCTCCATTCCTCAATATAACGTCATGTTCCCAACAAATGAGGAGGAGATACTGTACACCATATGAAAGGTCCATCTCCATTCCTCCAATATAATATCATGTTCCCAACAAATGAGGAGGAGATACTGTACACCATATGAAAGGTCCATCTCCATTCCTCCAATATAATGTCATGTTCCCAACAAATGAGGAGGAGATACTGTACACCATATGAAAGGTCCATCTCCATTCCTCAATATAACGTCATGTTCCCAACAAATGAGGAGGAGATACTGTACACCATATGAAAGGTCCATCTCCATTCCTCCAATATAATGTCATGTTCCCAACAAATGAGGAGGAGATACTGTACACCATATGAAAGGTCCATCTCCATTCCTCAATATAATGTCATGTTCCCAACAAATGAGGAGGAGATACTGTACACCATATGAAAGGTCCATCTTCATTCCTCAATATAACGTCATGTTCCCAACAAATGAGGAGGAGATACTGTACTCCATATGAAAGGTCCATCTCCATTCCTCCAATATAACGTCATGTTCCCAACAAATGAGGAGGAGATACTGTACACCATATGAAAGGTCCATCTCCATTCCTCCAATATAATGTCATGTTCCCAACAAATGAGGAGGAGATACTGTACACCATATGAAAGGTCCATCTTCATTCCTCAATATAATGTCATGTTCCCAACAAATGAGGAGGAGATACTGTACACCATATGAAAGGTCCATCTCCATTCCTCCAATATAACGTCATGTTCCCAACAAATGAGGAGGAGATACTGTACACCATATGAAAGGTCCATCTCCATTCCTCAATATAATGTCATGTTCCCAACAAATGAGGAGGAGATACTGTACACCATATGAAAGGTCCATCTCCATTCCTCCAATATAATGTCATGTTCCCAACAAATGAGGAGGAGATACTGTACACCATATGAAAGGTCCATCTCCATTCCTCAATATAACGTCATGTTCCCAACAAATGAGGAGGAGATACTGTACACCATATGAAAGGTCCATCTCCATTCCTCCAATATAATATCATGTTCCCAACAAATGAGGAGGAGATACTGTACACCATATGAAAGGTCCATCTCCATTCCTCAATATAACGTCATGTTCCCAACAAATGAGGAGGAGATACTGTACACCATATGAAAGGTCCATCTCCATTCCTCAGATCTATGTTGCACCGTTGCGAACAATTGAAATATGTTTGTCGATGATAAATAATAATATTTCTTTCCTACAGATGAATGTGATGTTGGGAGTTCCTCAGAGTGGTCTCAGGTTTCATCTGATTATGACGGAGAAGAATATGGATCCAAAACAAAATCTCGGGGAGTGAAGACTTATTTGTGCCCGGAGTGCGGTAAAGGTTTTAGACGGAAGAGTAATCTGCAAAGACACATGAGAGTTCACACCGGTGTGCCTTTTCCCTGTAAAGAGTGCGGGAAATGTTTTTCACGGAGCGATAGACTCACGGAACACCTGAGGAACCACACCGGGGAAAAGCTGCATACTTGTACAAAGTGTGGTAAAGGTTTTTCGCGGAAATATAGACTCATCAGACACCTGAAGACCCACACAGATGATAACCTGCATCCCTGTCCAGACTGCGGCCAGAGCTCCAATCAGAAAGACGGTCTTTGCAGCCATCAGAAAATTCACATGGGGATGAGTTCCCATTCATGTTCGGAGTGCGAGATTTCTTTTGATACTCTATCTGAACTTACCATACACCAGAGAGCCCACGCCGGTAAGAAGATCTATTCCTGCTCCGAGTGCGGGAAAGTGTGTGGAAGTAAATCCCATCTTATTGTCCACCAGAGAATTCACACCGGTGAGAAGCCCTATTCATGCTCCCAATGTCAGAAAGGATTCGTAGTAAAGTCAGAACTTATCATCCACCAGAGAAGTCACACCGGCGAGCTGCCGTTTTCATGCCCTGAGTGCGGGAAAGGTTTCACACGACACGGGAACCTCACTAATCACATGAAAGTCCACATTCAGGAGAAGCCGTTCTCCTGCCCGGAGTGCGACAGATCCTTCAAACGGAAAAGTGAATTTGCTATGCACCTGAACGATCACACGGGGGATCACCCTTTCTCATGCTCAGTGTGCGGGAAAGGTTTCTCTCATAAAGGAAAACTTCACGTACACGAGAGAACTCACAAGGGTTTCACACGACAGGGGAACTTAACTAATGACACGAAAGTCCACACTCAGGAGTTGTTCTCCTGTCCGGAGTGTAAGAAATCCTTCACCCGGAGAAATGAATTTGTGATGCACCTGAGCTTTCACACGGGGGATTATCCTTTTTCATGCTCGGTGTGCGGGAAAGGTTTCTCTCATAGAGGAAAACTTCACATACACGAGAGAATGCACAAGGGTTTCACGGGGCAGGGAAACGTAACTGATGACGTGAAAGTCCACACTCGGGAGAAGCCGTTCTCCTGTCCGGAGTGTGAGAAATCCTTCACCCGGAGAAATGAGCTTGTTATGCACCTGAGCGTCCACACGGGGGATTATCCTTTTTCATGTTCAGTGTGCGGGAAAGGTTTCGCTCATAAAGGAAAACTTCACTTACACGAGAGAACTCACAAGCGTGAACGACCTTAAACCTGTTCAGAGTGCGGAGAAACCTACCTGGAAAATGTACATTTCCTTCAACATCTAATTCACAACACAACGGGCGGGGGGAGGTAGGGGGTAGTCATGGGGTGGGGGGGACATGGCCAGGATCTGACACCTAGCGTACACATTGTGTTCCGCCAGCACCACCGATCCCAAGACCGTTTCCCATCCGATTACTGAACTATGGGTATCAGAACTTGATCCTAGCCTAGAACCTGCCCAAGTCTTGTTTTTAAAATGCCAAGATCTCGCTCTTCCCCAATTACGCTCCAGAGATACACCAGCTACAGTAGATCCTTCACAGAGTTTCAGAAGAATCTCCGGGATAAAGGCATCAAATACAGCCTCATATATCCCAGCCAACTCCATATCCTGGAGGGAGAGACAACCAGATTCTTTGATGTCCCGGCTGCCGCATCCACCAGGTTGGACACCCACAAGCTCAAACGGGGCTCCTCTGATCAGCACACGTCATTATTGGAGACCACCTCAGTCTGGTCAGTCGAACTTTGTGTAATCTCTTATGAAAGCTCAGGGCATTTCATTGCTTTTTGTTTTTTACCATGAAAACTTAAATGCCGACCAGCTACTGAAGCCAGCCTCGTCTTTCTGTCCAACAAGTCACCTTAATTCCTCTTTCTTGACCTAACCTCCAAAGTAAATGGCAACTTGGCATACCAGATATAATTGATGAGGACCGGACTGGAATCGGTATCTGTCAGGGGGAGGCTGATACGGTTCCAAATTCTTCAAAGAACAGACTACACTCCCCATAGGCCCCACAAATTTAACCCTGCCCTATCTTCTGCCTGATGGTGTTGCGGACATCATGATGGGGACTTTTTCCATAGACCTGTCCTCATGTCTCTATTCTGGAAGGAAATAGTGGACTTCGGGCTTTGGCCCACCTTATTGCAACACCGAAAATCTGCTTACTGGATCTAGTAGAAGACATGGTTTCCTCTATTGCTGGAAGGACACGTCTAGGCTTACTGCTCTTTTATGCCCGGAAGGCTATCACCATGACTTAGAAGGAGGCACTTAATTTTTCCTATCTCCTTTTGGACACATTTGGTAAACTCCAACCTTCCGCTATATCAAGACACGGGGGTTGAGGAAAAAACTCACAAATGTCTAGATCAAGGGACTCAAACAGGCGGCCCTCCAGCTGTTGCAAAACTACAAGTCCCGTCATGCCTGTGCTTGTGGGAGTCATGCTTGTAACTGTTAGCCTTGCAATGCCTCATGGGACTTGTAGTTTCAGAACAGCTGGAGGGCCACCAGTTTGAGACCCCTGGTCTAGGTGAAGTAGCTAGAGGAGCCATCAACCACTATGGATCTAGCCCCTTGAAGCTGAATTCAAGGAATTTGGCTACTTTGTAAAAACTACAGGCATGGCATGAGTTAAGTCTATCAAGGTGCCTAATGCTTTGTAGACTTATCTCTATTACTCACATCTGACAGGTTTACTGTGCTCCAGGAAGATAGCTTAAAGAGCTCCAACGCTGCTCACTGTGGTCTGTTCCTTCAAGAGCAGAGTCGCTGGAACTGCTATGCCCACTTCTTTTTCTGCCCATTCACAGAAGCCTTTGTATTATGTGAACTCATTAAAAAAAAAGGCTTCCCTCTCCTCTTTCTGCCAATTCACAGAAGCCTTTGTATTAGGTGAACTCGTTAAAAAAAAAAGGCTTCTGTGAATGGGCTGGAGAAGGACTTAGCTGCTCTGTGTCCTCGCCTCTCACAGCTGGAGTGTAATAATACATTTAATACAGGTACTTATATAGCATCTTCAATTTACACAGTGCTTTACACATTCCCATCAGTCCCTGCCCTTAACAAGCTTACAATCTAAGGTCTCTAACTCACATTCTAGGGCTAATTTTGACACGGGGCCAATTAACCTCCCAACATGTCTTTGAAGTGTGGGAGGAAACCGGGGGAACCTGGAGGAAACCCAAGCAAACTCCAGGCAGGTAGTGCCATGGTTGGGATGTGAATCCACGCCCCTAGTGCTGCTAGGCAGAAGTGCTAACCACTTAGCTACCTTGCTGTCCATATAAATAACAGAGATAAGTCCCGGAGGTGACATGCACCTAATTTGACCAACTCATAGTGTGCCTGCACTTTTTACCAAGTTGATGAATTCCTGGTTTTCAGCTTTATTGCTCTCAATGAGATACATAATAAGGCCTGAACCGGATTCCCTGTCTTCAGTTCACCTTCCTTCACCTTGGAACTCAAAACTGGGGGGGGGTATGCACCGATATCTTCAACATTTATGCTATGGACCACTAAGTTGTGTTTTATATTGTTTTCCCTTTTGTTGTAGATTGTAAGTTGTCACAAGTGATCTCCCCCTACTTGGGCTGCGTCAATTGTAGTATGTTGTAACCGTATTTCTCTAAAAATCTCAATAAAAAAAGATTTAAAAAAAAAATTTCTTTGAGACTCAAGGGAATAAGGGTGAGAAGGATCCAGACACTTAAAGGGGTTAACTGAAATGTGATCCGGATTGATAAAAGGTAGAACAAGGACTGCTGTCCCTATCATCTCCACAAGGTGGCGATCACACTTATATTGAGAGAAACTCACACAGGAAGTCTCTGTGATCCCTACAGACAGGAAGTGATGTCAGCTACAGACAGGAAGTGATGTCAGGTATAAATAGGAATTTCCGGGGGGAAAGGTGACTCGGGAGGACGTAAAGAGGAGACGTTGCTGGGACAGACGAGGAGGTAATAAGATATTATAGACGTAATAATATGCGAATATAATCATTTTACACTACATACATCAACATATAAGTATCTAATATCTACTTCCATGCCAAACACACATATCAATATTTATTACATGAGCAATGAATAGAATTCCCTCCAATTGTGGAGCCCATGAATATATACCCTACGTACTACGTCTGGGTTTATAATTGTTATATGGCTCCACAAAAACGGGAACTCAATTTACGGACCATCAGGAGAATGGAAATTATATAAAGAAGACTCATCTGAATCTGCCCTACTATGGATGCGTAAGTACATGGAAGAGACCACCATGTGACATCACTCCGTCACCCATCACTGTATCAAGTAGTACATGTCAACTGACACGCTTACCTTTCAAGCTGTGTTAAGAGTTCCCGGTCATCCAGATTGTATTAGTCTTGGATTGTTGTCAGGGTGGGATGGGGTAGCTGAGACTACTTTTGGAGGAGGTTGGTTGAGGTTGAAAGTGGCCAGGACTTCATAGGGTCCCCCAATGCTCTGTCCTTGGACGTGTCCCATTCTCTATCCACACCTCCTCCCGGGGTCAGCTGATTGTCCATGGCTTCTAATACCACCTCTATGCTGATGACACCCAACTCTATCTCTATACTCCTCAGCTCACCCTTCAGATTCCTCACCCATCACTAACTTACTTCCCTGGTGCCTTCATGGCAGCATATTCATCTGTATGCTGCCATGAATAGGCACCAGGAAAGGAAAATTACGGAAAGGTAAGTATTTGATTTTCTGTTCTCTGACATATCAGTCTGGATGTCTCACCACTTCCTCACACTCATTCTTTCCAAAACTGAGCTCATATTTCCTATGAACGCTAGATAGGAATATAGAGAGTTCATTGTAGTCTAATGATATTAGTATTAAAATGTTTTTTAATGTGTTCAAATAAATGTTTAATCTGATCATTGAGATCTCGGCTGGTAGTAATAATCTTTTTGCCTGATGGAGATAATGTAACAAGGGAAGAGGAGAGTCTTGGAATGGAGGACCTCTTAATGATACCACAACCATTGGTTTTCTGTGTAATAATCAGAACTTGGACTGCGCTCAGCACTCCAGGGGCTTTCTCTTCCATCTGAAATTCGGAGATTTTAAATTGATATAAAATTTTCAGTTTATGACCTTTCGACGTGGATGACCACCTCATTGATAATGGACAAGGGCTGGAGTCACAGTATGGAGAACATAATGAACCTGACCCTGGAGATCATCTACCAGCTGACCGGAGAGGTGAGGAGGATTCTGGGAGGTCACATGACATCACTCTTATCTCTATTAATAAAACACAGACCTGACCGGAGAGGTGAGGAGGATTCTGGGGGGTCACATGACATCACTCTTATCTCTATTAATAAAACACAGACCTGACCGGAGAGGTGAGGAGGATTCTGGGAGGTCACATGACATCACTCTTATCTCTATTAATAAAACACAGACCTGACCGGAGAGGCGAGGAGGATTCTGGGAGGTCACATGACATCATTCTTATCTCTATTAATAAAACACAGACCTGACCGGAGAGGTGAGGAGGATTCTGGGGGGTCACATGACATCACTCTTATCTCTATTAATAAAACACAGACCTGACCGGAGAGGTGAGGAGGATTCTGGGATTCTAACATGATATTCCTATTGGTTCCTCAATACAGAGATTTCCTCTTGTGAAGTCAGGTGATCATATGACCATCACAGTGCCTCCATGTGACTCCCTAAAACCTGAGAGACACAACATGGAGAAGATTCTAGAAGTCACCAAGAAGATGATGGAGCTGCTGACAGGAGAGGTGAGGAGGATTCTGGGAATTCTGGGACATTATCCAGTAACAGACAAGGGATGTGTCTGGATGGTGACTGTATCATTGTGTGTGTCAGGTTCCTATAAGGTGTCAGGATGTCACTGTCTATTTCTCCATGGAGGAGTGGGAGTATTTAGAAGGACACAAGGATCTCTACAAGGACGTCATGATGGACAATCAGCCGCCCCTCACATCACCGGGTAAGAGGAGACTTTATTGTAAAGGAGAGAGCAGTACGGAGGGTCCACCTAGATCCCCCATCATCTGATAAACACATAGAAACAATGTATTCAGTCAGTGTGTGTGTTTCCTACAGATGGATCCAGTAATGGGAACCCACCAGAGAGATGTCCCCGTCCTCTGTATTCCCGGGATTCCACACAGGAAGGTCACACCATCCCTCACCATCATCAGGTAGATGAGGAACAATCACTGATAGTATCATTAGGATCTGTACATTATCTGCATTGTTACCATTGATGTCATTTTTATTATATATTCAGATTGGAAACTTTGGGGATGATAATATTCATATTAAAGAAGAGTATAAAGAGGAGGATCATGAGGATGGGGTGATGGAGGAAATACAGAAAAATCTGTACCAGGACACCATGGTGGAGTCATCCAGCTACAAAAACCCACCAGAGAGATGTCCCCGTCCTCTGTATTCCTGGGATTCCACACTGGAAGGTCACATCATCCCTCACCATCATCAGGTAGATAATTGATAATTATTGGTAGTTATGATTTATACACAAGCATGTTTGTTACAATGCATGTTTTATTATATTTTCAGAGTGGAAACCTTGAGAATTACAATACTCTTGTTAAAGAAGAGTATAAAGAGGAGGATGAGGAGTATGGTGTAATGGATTATTTACAAGGACACAGGGATCTCTACAAGGATGTCAAATTAGACAATCAGCCGCACCTCACATCACCGGGTAAGAAGAGTTTATTTACTTAACTTTTTTTCCTTGTTAATCTTGTTCATTTCAGAATGATCTGTCCTCTATTAGACTGAATCATTTTTAATTGTCTTTTGGTAGTTGTAGTTAATCAAATATAAGAAATAGACTTATCCAGGCAATGATTAACTGAAACCTGGCCATTTGGATTGAACGTTTTTAGTCCCTCAGCAACGTCATGTTCCCAACAAATGAGGAGGAGATACTGTACACCATATGAAAGGTCCATCTCCATTCCTCAATATAATGTCATGTTCCCAACAAATGAGGAGGAGATACTGTACACCATATGAAAGGTCCATCTCCATTCCTCAATATAATGTCATGTTCCCAACAAATGAGGAGGAGATACTGTACACCATATGAAAGGTCCATCTCCATTCCTCAATATAACGTCATGTTCCCAACAAATGAGGAGGAGATACTGTACACCATATGAAAGGTCCATCTCCATTCCTCCAATATAACGTCATGTTCCCAACAAATGAGGAGGAGATACTGTACACCATATGAAAGATCCATCTCCATTCCTCCAATATAACTTCATGTTCCCAACAAATGAGGAGGAGATACTGTACACCATATGAAAGGTCCATCTCCATTCCTCAATATAATGTCATGTTCCCAACAAATGAGGAGGAGATACTGTACACCATATGAAAGGTCCATCTCCATTCCTCAATATAACGTCATGTTCCCAACAAATGAGGAGGAGATACTGTACACCATATGAAAGGTCCATCTCCATTCCTCCAATATAACGTCATGTTCCCAACAAATGAGGAGGAGATACTGTACACCATATGAAAGGTCCATCTCCATTCCTCAATATAACGTCATGTTCCCAACAAATGAGGAGGAGATACTGTACACCATATGAAAGGTCCATCTCCATTCCTCAATATAACGTCATGTTCCCAACAAATGAGGAGGAGATACTGTACATCATATGAAAGGTCCATCTCCATTCCTCAGATCTATGTTGCACCGTTGCGAACAATTGAAATATGTTTGTCGATGATAAATAATAATATTTCTTTCCTACAGATGAATGTGATGTTGGGAGTTCCTCAGAGTGGTCTCAGGTTTCATCTGATTATGACGGAGAAGAATATGGATCCAAAACAAAATCTCGGGAAGTAAAGACTTATTTGTGCCCGGAGTGCGGTCAAGGTTTTAAAGAGAAAAGTAATCTGCAAAGACACATGAGAGTTCACACCGGTGTGTCTTTTCCCTGTAAAGAGTGCGGGAAATGTTTTTCGCGGAGCGATAGACTCACGGAGCACTTGAGGAACCACACCGGGGAAAAGCTGCATACTTGTACAAAGTGTGGGAAAAGTTTTTCAGGGAAATATAGACTCATCAGACACCTGAAGATCCACACAGATGATAACCTGCATCCCTGTCCAGACTGCGGCCAGAGCTCCAATCAGAAAGACGGTCTTTGCAGCCATCAGAAAATTCACATGGTGATGAGTTCCCATTCATGTTCGGAGTGCGGGATTTCTTTTGATACTCTATCTGAACTTACCATACACCAGAGAGCCCACGCCGGTAAGGAGATCTTTCCCTGCTCCGAGTGCGGGAAAGTGTGTGGAAGTAAATCCCATCTTATTATCCACCAGAGAAATCACACCGGCGTGAAGCCCTATTCATGCTCCCAATGCCAGAAAGGGTTCATAGTAATGTCAGAACTTGTCATTCACCAGAGAAGTCACACCGGCGAGCTGCCGTTTTCATGCCCAGAGTGCGGGAAAGGTTTCACACGACAGGGAAACCTCACTAATCACATGAAAGTCCACATTCAGGAGAAGCCGTTCTCCTGTCCGGAGTGCGACAGATCCTTCAAACGGAAAAGTGAATTTGCTATGCACCTGAACGATCACACGGGGAATCATCCTTTCTCATGCTCAGTGTGCGGAAAAGGTTTCTCTCATAAAGGAAAACTTCATGTACACGAGAGAACTCACACGGGCTTCAAACGACAGGTGAACTTAACTAATGACACGAAAGTCCATACTGGGAAAAAGCGGTTCTTCTGTCCGGAGTGCGAGAAATCCTTCACCCGGAAAAATGAGCTTGTTATGCACCTGAGCGTCCACACGGGGGATTATCGTTTTCATTGTTCAGTGTGCGGGAAAGGCTTCTCTCATAGAGGAAAACTTAACGTTCACGAGAGAACGCACAAGCGCGAACGACCTTAAACCTGTTCAGAGTGCGGAGAAACCTACCTGGAAAATGTACATTTCCTTCAACATCTAATTAATGACACAACGGGTGAGGGGGCGAGTCGTGGCCAGGATCTGACACCTAGCACCTAGCGTATACATTGCATTCCCCCAGCACCATTGATCCCAAGACCCGTTCTCATCCGGTTACTAAACTATGGCGTAACCACCATGTAGGATGTCACAAGTCGGATGGTTAGGACAAGGATCCCACTTTGATCTGACTTCAATGATATTCAATGTGCTGAAAACGGACCCAAGTTGGACCAAAGTAGTTCAGGAACCTTTTTTTCAAAGTTGGACCGACTTGTGTCGGACCAGTTAAGACGGCTCTCACAGGGAACCCTTGATCTTGTACACGTCGTGGGACATGTGCTCCCAAGTGTTAACAAGGCCTTAATGTTCTCACCCAAATACATAATACATAATAATACAAATACATAATAATACAAATACATAATAATTCCCTGTCTTCAGTTCACCTTCCCGGTGGAACTCAAAACTGGGGGGGGAGGGGGGTATGCTCTGATATCTTCAACATTTATGCTATGGACCACTACGTTGTATTTTTTAAATTGTTTTTCTTTTTGTTGTAGATTGTACGTTGTCACAAGTGACCTCCCCCTGCGTGGGTTGCGTCATTTGGAGTATGTACTAACCTTATTCCTCTTAAAACCTCAATAAAAGAAATGATTTATAAAAGAAAAAAATGCTCTGGGATGAACTCAAGGGGATATAGGGGAGAAAAAGAACCAGACACTCAAGGGGTTAACTGAAATGTGATCCGGATTGATAAGATGTAGAACAGGGGTCTCCAAATTTTCGAAACAAAGGTCCAGTTTGCTGTCCTTCAGACTTTAGGATGGCTGGGTTGTGGCCAGTGGGAGTAGAAAATGTCCCAATGTCAGTGGGAAATAATAATGCCTCGTTGTTTGTTTTAGTGAGGGTAATTGCGCCCCATTATTGGTGTAAGTGGAAGGAATTGTGCCCCATCGTTGATGTAATTGGACTCCATCGTTAGTGTCATTGAGAGGAATTCTGCCCCATTGTTGATGTCATTGAGCTCCATCATTGGTGTCATTGAGAGGAATTGTGCCCCATCAATGATGTCATTGGGCTCCATCGTTGGTGTCATTGAGAGAAGTTGTGCCCCATCGTTGATGTCATTGGGCTCCATCGTTGGCAGGGCCGGACTGGCCTACCGGGATACCGGGAAATTTACCGGTAGGCCGCCTGTCCTGGGGTTGCTTTGATCTGTGGCTGCGCTCCCCTCCTTCCCTCCCTCTCTCCACCTTTTCTTGTGTGTAACACACAGCGGGCATCTCCCGCTGTGTGTGACGGAGCTGGGTCTGAGTTCGGCGGCAGCGCTGTAACAAGGTCCCGCCACCTAGGCCGTCCTCTCATGTGATAGGCGGAACACTGATTCAATCAGTGTTCCATCCATTCTAGACTATCACACGAGATGGCCTAGGAGGCAGGCCCTTGTTACAGCGCAGTCGCCGAACACAGACCCAGCTCCGTCACACACAGCGGGAGATGCCCGATGTGTGAGTGATCCAGCCTGGCAATGGTGAGTTTGATGGGCAGTGAGGCTGCATACACGCACACGGGCGCGCTGAGGCTGCATACATGGGCACGGCGAGGCTACATACATGGGCATGACAAGGCTGCATATATGGGCATGGCGTGGATGCATACATGGGCACGGAAAGGCTGCATACATGGGCACGGCAAGGCTGCATACATGGGCATGGTGATGCTGCATACATGGGCACAGTGAGGCTGCATACATGGTCAGTGAGGCTGCATATATGGGCACAGTGAGGCTGCATACAAGTGGACGGTGAGGCTGCATTCATGGGCACAGTGAGGCTGCATACATGGGCACGGTGAGGCTGCATACATGGGCACAGTGAGGCTGCATACATGGGCACGGTGAGGCTGCATACATGGGCAAAGCGAGGCTGCATTCATGGGCACAGCGAGGCTGCATTCATGGGCACAGTGAGGCTGCATACATGGTTAGTGAGGCTGCATACATGGGCATGGTGAGGCTGCATTCATGGGCACAGTGAGGCTGCATATATGGTCAGTGAGGCTGCTTACATGGGCATGGTGAGGCTGCATTCATGGGCACAGTGAGGCTGCATACGTGGGCACGATGAGGCTGCATTCATGGGCACGATGAGGCTGCATTCATGGGCACAGTGAGGCTGAATTCATGGGCACAGTGAGGCTGCATACATGGTCAATGAGGCTGCATTCATGGGCACAGTGAGGTGCATACATGGTCAGTGAGGCTGCATACATGGGCACAGTGAGGCTGCATACATGGTCAGTGAGGCTGCATACATGGGCACAGTGAGGCTGCATATATGGTCAGTGAGGCTGCATACATGGGCACAGTGAGGCTGCATACACGGGCACAGTGAGGCTGCATACATGGTCAGTGAGGCTGCATACATGGGCACAGTGAGGCTGCATACATGGTCAGTGAGGCTGCATTCATGGGCATGGTGAGGCTGCATACATGGGCACGGTGATGCTGCATACATGGGTATGGTGAGGCTGCATACATGGGCACAGTGAGGCTGCATACATGGTCAGTGAGGCTGCATATATGGGC
Source organism: Lithobates septentrionalis (assembly GCA_037952835.1). NCBI lineage: Eukaryota > Metazoa > Chordata > Amphibia > Anura > Ranidae > Lithobates > Lithobates septentrionalis. Next base: position 737,486 of record JBBDGP010002436.1, read on the forward strand.
ACAGTGAGGCTGCATTCATGGGCTGCATACATGGGCACGGTGATGCTGCATACATGGGCACAGTAAGACTGCATACATGGTCAGTGAGGCTGCATATATGGGCACAGTGAGGCTGCATACAAGGGAACGGTGAGGCTGCATTCATGGGCACAGTGAGGCTGCATACATGGGCATGGTGAGGCTGCATTCATGGGCACAGTGAGGCTGCATACATGGGCATGGTGAGGCTGCATACAAGGGTACAGTGAGGCTGCATACATGGGCACGGTGAGGCTGTATACATGGGCACGGCGAAGCTGCATTCATGGGCACAGCGAGGCTGCATTCATGGGCACAGTGAGGCTGCCTACATGGTTAGTGAGGCTGCATACATGGGCATGGTGATGCTGCATTCATGGGCACAGTGAGGCTGCATACATGGTCAGTGAGGCTGATTACATGGGCACGGTGAGGCTGCATTCATGGGCACAGTGAGGCTGCATACATGGGCACAATGAGGCTGCATTCATGGGCACAGTGCGGCTGCATTCATGGGCACAGTGAGGCTGCATACATGGGCACAGTGAGGCTGCATACATGGTCAATGATGCTGCATTCATGGGCACAGTGAGGTGCATACATGGTAAATGAGGCTGCATACATGGGCACAGTGAGGCTGCATACATGGTCAGCGAGGCTGCATTCATGGGCACAGTGAGGCTGCATACATGGTTAGTGAGGCTGCATACATGGGCATGGTGAGGCTGCATTCATGGGCACAGTGAGGCTGCATATATGGTCAGTGAGGCTGCATACATGGTCAGTGAGACTGCATACATGGGCACGGTGAGGCTGCATTCATGGGCACAGTGAGGCTGCATATATGGTCAGTGAGGCTGCATACATGGGCACGATGAGGCTGCATTCATGGGCACAGGAAGGCTGCATTCATGGGCACAGTGAGGCTGCATACATGGGCACAGTGAGGCTGCATACATGGGCACAGTGAGGCTGCATACATGGGCACGGTGAGGCTGCATTCATGGGCACAGTGACGCTGCATACATGGGCATGGTAAGGCTGCATACATGGGCATTGTGAGGCTGCATACAAGGGCACAGTGAGGCTGCATACATGGGCACGGTGAGGCTGTATACATGGGCACGGCGAGGCTGCATTCATGGGCACAGCGAGGCTGCATTCATGGGCACAGTGAGGCTGCATACATGGTCAGTGAGGCTGCATTCATGGGCACAGTGAGGCTGCATACATGGTTAGTGAGGCTGCATACATGGGCATGGTGAGGCTGCATTCATGGGCACAGTGAGGCTGCATATATGGTCAGTGAGGCTGCATACATGGTCAGTGAGGCTGCTTACATGGGGACGGTGAGGCTGCATTCATGGGCACAGTGAGGCTGCATACATGGGCACGATGAGGCTGCATTCATGGGCACAGTGAGGCTGCATTAATGGGCAAAGTGAGGCTGCATACATGGGCACAGTGAGGCTGCATACATGGTCAATGAGGCTGCATTCATGGGCACAGTGAGGTGCATACATGGTCAATGAGGCTGCATACATGGGCACAGTGAGGCTGCATACATGGTCAGTGAGGCTGCATTCATGGGCACAGTGAGGCTGCATACATGGTTAGTGAGGCTGCATACATGGGCATGGTGAGGCTGCATTCATGGGCACAGTGAGGCTGCATATATGGTCAGTGAGGCTGCACACATGGTCAGTGAGGCTACATACATGGGCACGGTGAGGCTGCATTCATGGGCACAGTGAGGCTGCATATATGGTCAGTGAGGCTGCACACATGGGCACGATGAGGCTGCATTCATGGGCACAGGGAGGCTGCATTCATGGGCACAGTGAGGATGCATACATGGGCACAGTTAGGCTGCATACATGGTCGGTGAGGCTGCATACATGGGCACAGTGAGGCTGCATACATGGTCAGTGAGGCTGCATTCATGGGCACGGTGAGGCTGCATACATGGGCACGGTGATGTTGCATACATGGGGACAGTGAGGCTGCATACATGGTCAGTGAGGCTGCTTACATGGGCACGGTGAGGCTGCATTCATGGGCACAGTGAGGCTGCATATATGGTCAGTGAGGCTGCATTCATGGGCACAGTGAGGCTGCATACATGGTTAGTGAGGCTGCATACATGGGCATGGTGAGGCTGCATTCATGGGCACAGTGAGGCTGCATACATGGTCAGTGAGGCTGCATACATGGGCACAGTGAGGCTGCATATATGGTCAGTGAGGCTGCATACACGGTCAGTGAGGCTGCATACATGGGCACAGTGAGGCTGCATATATGGTCAGTGAGGCTGCATACATGGGCACGATGAGGCTGCATTCATGGGCACAGGGAGGCTGCATACATGGGCACAGTGAGGCTGCATACAAGGTCAATGAGGCTGCATTCATGGGCACGGTGAGGCTCTATACATGGGCACGGTGATGCTGCATACATGGGCACAGTGAGGCTGCATACATGGTCAGTGAGGCTGCTTACATGGGCACGGTGAGGCTGCATTCATGGGCACAGTGAGGCTGCATACATGGGCATGATGAGGCTGCATTCATGGGAACTGTGAGGCTGCATTCATGGGCACAGTGAGGCTGCATACATGGGCACAGTGAGGCTGCATACATGGTCAATGAGGCTGCATTCATGGGCACAGTGAGGCTGCATACATGGGCATGGTGAGGCTGCATTCATGGGCACAGTGAGGCTGCATACATGGGCATGGTAAGGCTGCATACATGGGCATGGTGAGGCTGCATACAAGGGTACAGTGAGGCTGCATACATGGGCACGGTGAGGCTGTATACATGGGCACGGCGAAGCTGCATTCATGGGCACAGCGTGGCTGCATTCATGGGCACAGTGAGGCTGCCTACATGGTTAGTGAGGCTGCATACATGGGCATGGTGATGCTGCATTCATGGGCACAGTGAGACTGCATACATGGTCAGTGAGGCTGCTTACATGGGCAAGGTGAGGCTGCATTCATGGGCACAGTGAGGCTGCATACATGGGCACAATGAGGCTGCATTCATGGGCAAAGTGAGGCTGCATTCATGGGCACAGTGAGGCTGCATACATGGGCACAGTGAGGCTGCATACATGGTCAATGATGCTGCATTCATGGGCACAGTGAGGTGCATACATGGAAATGAGGCTGCATACATGGGCACAGTGAGGCTGCATACATGGTCAGCGAGGCTGCATTCATGGGCACAGTGAGGCTGCATACATGGTTAGTGAGGCTGCATACATGGGCATGGTGAGGCTGCATTCATGGGCACAGTGAGGCTGCATATATGGTCAGCGAGGCTGCATACATGGTCAGTGAGGCTGCATACATGGGCACGGTGAGGCTGCATTCATGGGCACAGTGAGGCTGCATATATGGTCAGTGAGGCTGCATATATGGTCAGTGACGCTGCATACATGGGCACGATGAGGCTGCATTCATGGGCACAGGAAGGCTGCATTCATGGGCACAGTGAGGCTGCATACATTGGCACAGTGAGGCTGCATACATGGGCACAGTGAGGCTGCATACATGGGCACGGTGAGGCTGCATTCATGGGCACAGTGACACTGCATACATGGGCATGGTAAGGCTGCATACATGGGCATTGTGAGGCTGCATACAAGGGCACAGTGAGGCTGCATACATGGGCACGGTGAGGCTGTATACATGGGCACGGCGAGGCTGCATTCATGGGCACAGCGAGGCTGCATTCATGGGCACAGTGAGGCTGCATACATGGTCAGTGAGGCTGCATTCATGGGCACAGTGAGGCTGCATACATGGTTAGTGAGGCTGCTTACATGGGCACGGTGAGGCTGCATTCATGGGCACAGTGAGGCTGCATATATGGTCAGTGAGGCTGCATACATGGGCATGATGAGGCTGCATTCATGGGCACTGTGAGGCTGCATTCATGGGCACAGTTAGGCTGCAAACATGGGCACAGTGAGGCTGCATACATGGTCAATGAGGCTGCATTCATGGGCACAGTGAGGTGCATACATGGTCAGTGAGGCTGCATACATGGGCACAGTGAGGCTGCATACATGGTCAGTGAGTCTGCATTCATGGGCACAGTGAGGCTGCATACATGGTTAGTGAGGCTGTATACATGGGCATGGTGAGGCTGCATTTATGGGCACAGTGAGGCTGCATATATGGTCAGTGAGGCTGCATATAAGGTCAGTGAGGCTGCATACATTGGCACGGTGAGGCTGCATTCATGGACACAGTGAGGCTGCATATATGGTCAGTGAGGCTGCATACATGGGCACAATGAGGCTGCATTCATGGGCACAGTGAGGCTGCATTCATAGGCACAGTGAGGCTGCATACATGGTCAATGAGGCTGCATTCATGGGCACAGTGAGGTGCATACATGGTCAGTGAGGCTGCATACATGGGCACAGTGAGGCTGAATACATGGTCAGTGAGGCTGCATTCATGGGCACAGTGAGGCTGCATACATGGGCATGGTGAGGCTGCATACATGGGCATTGTGAGCCTGCATACATTGGCACAGTGAGGCTGTATACATGGGCACGACGAGGCTGCATTCATGGGCACACCGCGGCTACATACATTGTTAGTGAGGCTGCATACATGGGCATGGTGAGGCTGCATTCATGGGCACAGTAAGGCTGCATATATGGTCAGTGAGGCTGCGTACATGGTCAGTGAGGCTGCATACATGGGCACGGTGAGGCTTCATTCATGGGCACAGTGAGGCTGCATATATGGTCAGTGAGGCTGCATACATGGGCACGATGAGGCTGCATTCATGGGCACAGTGAGGCTGCATACATGGTCGGTGAGGCTGCTTATATGGGCACAGTGAGACTGCATACATGGTCAGTGAGGCTGCATTCATGGGCACGGTGAGGCTGCATACATGGGCACGGTGATGCGGCATACATGGGTACAGTGAGGCTGCATACATGATCAGTGAGGCTGCTTACATGGGCACGGTGAGGCTGCATTCATGGGCACAGTGAGGCTGCATATATGGTCAGTGAGGCTGCATACATGGGCACAGTGAGGCTGCATACATGGTCAATGAGGCTGCATTCATGGGCACAGTGAGGTGCATACATGGTCAGTGAGGCTGCATACATGCGCACAGTGAGGCTGCATATATGGTCAGTGAGGCTGCATTCATGGGCACAGTGAGGCTGCATACATGGTTAGTGAGGCTGCATACATGGGCATGGTGAGGCTGCGTTCATGGGCACAGTGAGGCTGCATATATGGTCAGTGAGGCTGCATACATGGTCAGTGAGGCTGCATACATGGGCACAGTGAGGCTTCATTCATGGGCACAGTGAGGCTGCATATATGGTCAGTGAGGCTGCATACATGGGCACGATGAGGCTGCATTCATGGGCACAGGGAGGCTGCATTCATGGGCACAGTGAGGCTGCATACATGGGCACAGTGAGGCTGCATACATGGTCAGTGAGGCTGCATTCATGGGCACGGTGAGGCTGCATACATGGGTACGGTGATGCTGCATACATGGGCACAGTGAGGCTGCATACATGGTCAGTGAGGCTGCTTACATGGGCACGGTGAGGCTGCATTCATGGGCACAGTGAGGCTGCATATATGGTCAGTGAGGCTGCATACATGGGCATGATGAGGCTGCATTCATGGGAACTGTGAGGCTGCATTCATGGGCACATACATGGGCACAGTGAGGCTGCATACATGGTCAATGAGGCTGCATTCATGGGCACAGTGAGGTACATACATGGTCAGTGAGGCTGCATACATGGGCACAGTGAGGATGCATACATGGTCAGTGAGGCTGCATTCATGGGCACAGTGAGGCTGCATACATGGTTAGTGAGGCTGCATACATGGGCATGGTGAGGCTGCATTCATGGTCACAGTGAGGCTGCATATATGGTCAGTGAGGCTGCATACATGGTCAGGGAGGCTGCATACATGGGCACGGTATGGCTGCATTCATGGGGCACAGTGAGGCTGCATATATGGTCAGTGAGGCTGCATACATGGGCACAATGAGGCTGCATTCATGGGCACAGTGAGGCTGCATTCATAGGCACAGGTAGGCTGCATACATGGTCAATGAGGCTGCATTCATGGGCACAGTGAGGTGCATACATGGTCAGTGAGGCTGCATACATGGGCACAGTGAGGCTGCATACATGGTCAGTGAGGCTGCATTCATGGGCACAGTGAGGCTGCATACATGGGCATGGGGATGCTGCATACATGGGCACAGTGAGGCTGCATACACGGTCAGTGAGGCTGCATACATGGTCAGTGAGGCTGCTTACATGGGCACGGTGAGGCTGCATTCATGGGCACAGTGAGGCTGCATATATGGTCAGTGAGGCTGCATACATGGGCATGATGAGGCTGCATTCATGGGCACTGTGAGGCTGCATTCATGGGCACAATGAGGCTGCAAACATGGGCACAGTGAGGCTGCATACATGGTCAATGAGGCTGCATTCATGGGCACAGTGAGGTGCATACATGGTCAGTGAGGCTGCATACATGGGCACAGTGAGGCAGCATACATGGTCAGTGAGGCTGCATTCATGGGTACAGTGAGGCTGCATACATGGTTAGTGAGGCTGTATACATGGGCATGGTGAGGCTGCATTTATGGGCACAGTGAGGCTGCATATATGGTCAGTGAGGCTGCATACAAGGTCAGTGAGGCTGCATACATTGACACGGTGAGGCTGCATTCATGGACACAGTGAGGCTGCATATATGGTCAGTGAGGCTGCATACATGGGCACAATGAGGCTGCATTCATGGGCACCGTGAGGCTGCATTCATAGGCACAGTGAGGCTGCATACATGGTCAATGAGGCTGCATTCATGGGCACAGTGAGGTTCATACATGGTCAGTGAGGCTGCATACGTGGGCACAGTGAGGCTGAATACATGGTCAGTGAGGCTGCATTCATGGGCACAGTGAGGCTGCATACATGGGCATGGTGAGGCTGCATACATGGGCATTGTGAGCCTGCATACATTGGCACAGTGAGGCTGTATACATGGGCACGACGAGGCTGCATTCATGGGCACAGCGAGGCTACATACATTGTTAGTGAGGCTGCATACATGGGCATGGTGAGGCTGCATTCATGGGCACAGTGAGGCTGCATATATGGTCAGTGAGGCTGCATACATGGTCAGTGAGGCTGCATACATGGGCACAGTGAGGCTTCATTCATGGGCACAGTGAGGCTGCATATATGGTCAGTGAGGCTGCATACATGGGCACGATGAGGCTGCATTCATGGGCACAGGGAGGCTGCATTCATGGGCACAGTGAGGCTGCATACATGGGCACAGTGAGGCTGCATACATGGTCAGTGAGGCTGCATTCATGGGCACGGTGAGGCTCCATACATGTGCACGGTGATGCTGCATACATGGGCACAGGGAGGCTGCATACATGGTCAGTGAGGCTGCTTACATGGGCACGGTGAGGCTGCATTCATAGGCACAGTGAGGCTGCATATATGGTCAGTGAGGCTGCATACATGGGCATGATGAGGCTGCATTCATGGGAACTGTGAGGCTGCATTCACGGGCACAGTGAGGCTGCATACATGGGCACAGTGAGGCTGCATACATGGTCAATGAGGCTGCATTCATGGGCACAGTGAGGTGCATACATGGTCAGTGAGGCTGCATACATGGGCACAGTGAGGCTGCATACATGGTCAGTGAGGCTGCATACATTGGCACGATGAGGCTGCATTCATGGACCCAGTGAGGCTGCATATATGGTCAGTGAGGCTGCATACATGGGCACAATGAGGCTGCATTCATAGGCACAGTGAGGCTGCATTCATAGGCACAGTGAGGCTGCATACATGGTCAATGAGGCTGCATTCATGGGCACAGTGAGGTGCATACATGGTCAGTGAGGCTGCATACATGGGCACAGTGAGCCTGCATACATGGTCAGTGAGGCTGCATTCATGGGCGCAGTGAGGCTGCATACATGGCCACGGTGATGCTGCATACATGGGCACAGTGAGGCTGCATACATGGTCAGTGAGGCTGCATACATGGTCAGTGAGGCTTCTTACATGGGCACGGTGAGGCTGCATTCATGGGCACAGTGAGGCTGCATATGTGGTCAGTGAGGCTTCATACATGGGCATGATGAGGCTGCATTCATGGGCACTGTGAGGCTGCATTCATGGGCACAGTAAGGCTGCATACATGGGCACAGTGAGGCTGCATACATGGTCAATGAGGCTGCATTCATGGGCACAGTGAGGTGCATACATGGTCAGTGAGGCTGCATACATGGTCAGTGAGGTTGCATTCTTGGGCACAGTGAGGCTGCATACATTGTTAGTGAGGCTGCATACATGGGCATGGTGAGGCTGCATTCATGGGCACAGTGAGGCTGCATACATGGTCAGTGAGGCTGCATACATTGGCATGGTGAGGCTGCATTCATGGACCCAGTGAGGCTGCATATATGGTCAGTGAGGCTGCATACATGGGCACAATGAGGCTGCATTCATGGGCACAGTAAGGCTGCATTCATAGGCACAGTGAGGCTGCATACATGGTCAATGAGGCTGCATTCATGGGCACAGTGAGGTGCATACATGGTCAGTGAGGCTGCATACATGGGCACAGTGAGGCTGAACACATGGTCAGTGAGGCTGCATTCATGGGCACAGTGAGGCTGCATACATGGGCATGGTGAGGCTGCATACATGGGCATTGTGAGCCTGCATACATTGGCACAGTGAGGCTGTATACATGGGCACGACGAGGCTGCATTCATGGGCACAGCGAGGCTACATACATTGTTAGTGAGGCTGCATACATGGGCATGGTGAGGCTGCATTCATGGGCACAGTGAGATTGCATATATGGTAAGTGAGGCTGCATACATGGTCAGTGAGGCTGCATACATGGGCACGGTGAGGCTGCATTCATAGGCACAGTGAGGCTGCATATATGGTCAATGAGGCTGCATACATAGGCATGATGAGGCTGCATTCATGGGCACAGTGAGGCTTCATTCATGGGCATAGTGAGGCTGCATACATGGGCACAGTGAGGCTGCATACATGGTCAATGAGGCTGCATTCATGGGCACAGTGAGGTTCATACATGGTCAGTGAGGCTGCATACATGGGCACAGTGAGGCTGCATACATGGTCAGTGAGGCTGCATTCATGGGCACAGTGAGGCTGCATACATGGTTAGTGAGGCTGCGTACATGGGCAATGCGAGGCTGCATTCATGGGCACAGTGAGGCTGCATACATGGGCACGATGAGGCTGCATTCATGGGCACAGGGAGGCTGCATTCATGGGCACAGGGAGGCTGCATACATGGGCACAGTGAGGCTGCATACATGGGCACAGTGAGGCTGCATACATGGTCGGTGAGGCTGCATACATGGGCACGGTGAGGCTGCATACATGGGCACGGTGAGGCTGCATTCATGGGCACAGTGAGGCTGCATACATGGGCATGGTAATGCTGCATACATGGGCATGGTGAGGCTGCATACAAGGGCACAGTGAGGCTGTATACATGGGCACGGCGAGGCTGCATTCATGGGCACAATGAGGCTGCATTCATGGGCACAGTGAGGCTGCATTCATAGGCACAGTGAGGCTGCATACATGGTCAATGAGGCTGCATTTATGGGCACAGTGAGGTGCATACATGGTCAGTGAGGCTGCATACATGGGCACAGTGAGGCTGCATACATGGTCAGTGAGGCTGCATTCATGGGCACAGTGAGGCTGCATACATGGGCATGGTGAGGCTACATACATGGGCATTGTGAGGTTGCATACATGGGCACAGTGAGGCTGTATACATGGGCACGACGAGGCTGCATTCATGGGCACAGCGAGGCTACATACAATGTTAGTGAGGCTGCATACATGGGCATGGTGAGGCTGTATTCATGGGCACAGCGAGGCTGCATGTATGGGTACAGTGAGGCTGCATACATGGGCACAGTTAGGCTGCATTCATGGGCACAGTGAGGCTGCATACATGGGCAGTGATGCTGAATTCATTGGCACAGTAAGGCTGCATACATGGTCACAGTAAGGCTGCTTTCATGGGCACAGTGAGGCTGAAATTATAGCCACAGAGAGGCTGAAATTTTGGGCACAGTGAGGCTGCAATGATGGGCACAGTGAGGCTGCAATGATGGGTACATTGAGGCTGTATTGATGGGCACAGTGAAGCTGCAATGATTGGCACCGTGAGAGCATATTATTGGGCACAGTGAGGCTGTATTCATGGGCACCGTAAAGCTGCATTTGATGAGCACAGTGAGGCTGCATATGATGGGCACAGTGAGGCTGCATTTGATGAACACAGTGAGGCTGCATTTGATGGGCAGTTGTGAGGCTGCATTGATCTTTTGTATCATGTCTGCAGTCTCTGGCCATCTCTTGTATCATGCCCACAACCTCTGACCATCTCTTGTCTTATATCATGTCTGCGGTCTCTGAGGGACAGTCTGAAGAGGAGTCAAGAGTGGGAGTGCCGCCGGGATGGGGGTCATGGGAGAAGTCAGATGTGTGTGGGCTGTGGAGTGGAGACTATGGGATAAAACCAGAGCCAACCAAGCTGGAGCCGACTGACTGAGCCCTGCATGGTGCACCTGAGAGGAGGTCAGTGACAGCACCGCCAGGCCAGTCTGATGGGGGTCACTGATGTAAGGGGGGGAGTGAATACAATATTGTAAGGGGGCTGCATATATGGTCAGTGAGGCTACATACATGGGCACAGTGAGGCTGCATACATGGTCAGTGAGGCTGCATACATGGGCACGGTGAGGCTGCATTCATGGGCACAGTGAGGCTGCATATATGGTCAGTGAGGCTGCATACATGGGCACAATAAGGCTGCATTCATGGGCACAGTGAGGCTGCATTCATAGGCACAGTGAGGCTGCATACATGGTGAATGAGGCTGCATTCATGGGCACAGTGAGGTGCATACATGGTCAGTGAGGCTGCATACATGAGCACAGTGAGGCTGCATACAAGGTCAGTGAGGCTGCATTCATGGGCACAGTGAGGCTGCATACATGGGCACGGTGATGCTGCATACATGGGCACAGTGAGGCTGCATACATAGTCAGTGAGGCTGCATACATGGTCAGTGAGGCTGCTTACATGGGCACGGTGAGGCTGCATTCATGGGCACAGTGAGGCTGCATATATGGTCAGTGAGGCTGCATACATGGGCATGATGAGACTGCATTCATGGGCACTGTGAGGCTGCATTCATGGGCACAGTGAGGCTGCATACATGGGCACAGTGAGGCTGCATACATGGTCAATGAGGCTGCATTCATGGGCACAGTGAGGTGCATACATGGTCAGTGAAGCTGCATACATGGGCACAGTGAGGCTGCATACATGGTCAGTGAGGCTGCATTCATGTGCACAGTGAAGCTGCATACATGGTTAGTGAGGCTGCATACATGGGCATGGTGAGCCTGCATACGTGGGCATGGTGAGGCTGCATTCATGGGCACAGTTAGGCTGCATATATGGTCAGTGAGGCTGCATACATGGTCAGTGAGGCTGCATACATGGGCACGGTGAGGCTGCATTCATGGGCACAGTGAGGCTGCATATATGGTCAGTGAGGCTGCATACATGGGCACAATGAGGCTGCAATCATCGGCACAGTGAGGCTGCATTCATAGGCACATTGAGGCTGCATACATGGTCAATGAGGCCGCATTCATGGGCACAGTGAGGTGCATACATGGTCAGTGAGGCTGCATACATGGGCACAGTGAGGCTGCATACATGGTCAGTGAGGCTGCATTCATGGGCACAGTGAGGCTGCATACATGGGCATGGTGAGGCTGCATACATGGGCATTGTGAGGCTGCATACATGGGCACAGAGGGGCTGTATACATGGGCACGATGAGGCTGCATTCATGGGCACAGCGAGGCTGCATACATTGTTAGTGAGGCTGCATACATGGGCATGGTGAGGCTGCATTCATGGGCACAGTGAGGCTGCATATATGGTAAGTGAGGCTGCATACATGGTCAGTGAGGCTGCATACATGGGCACGGTGAGGCTGCATTCATAGGCACAGTGAGGCTGCATATATGGTCAATAAGGCTGCATACATGGGCACGATGAGGCTGCATTCATGGGCACAGTGAGGCTGCATTCATGGGCATAGTGAGGCTGCATACATGGGCACAGTGAGGCTGCATACATGGTCAATGAGGCTGCATTCATGGGCACAGTGAGGTGCATACATGGTCAGTGAGGCTGCATACATGGGCACAGTGAGGCTGCATACATGGTCAGTGAGGCTGCATTCATGGGCACAGTGAGGCTGCATACATGGTTAGTGAGGCTGCATACATGGGCATGGCGAGGCTGCATTCATGGGCACAGTGAGGCTGCATATATGGTCAGTGAGGCTGCATACATAGTCAGTGAGGCTGCATACATGGGCACGGTGAGGCTGCATTCATGGGCACAGTGGGGCTACATATATGGTCAGTGAGGCTGCATACATGGGCATGATGAGGCTGCATTCATGGGCACAGTGAGGCTGCATTCATGGGCACAGTTAGGCTGCATACATGGGCACAGTGAGGCTGCATACATGGTCAATGAGGCTGCATTCATGGGCACAGTGAGGTGCATACATGGTCAGTGAGGCTGCATACATGGTCAGTGAGGCTGCATTCATGGGCACAGTAAGGCTGCATACATGGGCACGGTGATGCTGCATACATGGGCATGGTGAGGCTGCATACATGGGCACGGTGGTGCTGCATACATGGGCACAGTGAGGCTGCATACATGGGCACAGTGAGGCTGCATTCATGGGCACAGTGAGGCTGCATTCATGGGCACAGTGAGGCAGCATTCATGGGCAGAGTGAGGCTGCATACATGGGCACAGTGAGGCTGCATACATGGTCAGTGAGGCTGCATACATGGGCACAGTGAGGCTGCATACATGGTCAGTGAGCCTGCTTTCAAGGGCACAGTGAGGCTGCATACATGGGCACGGTGATGCTGCATACATGGGCATGGTAAGGCTGCATACATGGGCACGGTGATGCTGCATACATGGGAACAGTGAGGCTGCATACATGGGCACAGTGAGGCTGCATTCATGGGCATAGTGAGGCTGCATTCATGGGCACAGTGAGGCAGCATTCATGGGCAGAGTGAGGCTGCATACATGGGCACGGTGAGGCTGCATACATGGTCAGTGAGGCTGCATATATGGGCACAGTGAGGCTGCATTCATGGGCACAGTGAGACTGCATACATGGGCACGGTGACGCTGCATTCATGGGCACAGTGAGGCTGCATTCATGGGCACAGTAAGGCTGCATTCATGGGCACAGTGAGGCTGCATACATGGGCATGGTGAGGCTGCATACATGGGCATGGTGAGGCTGCATACATGGGCACAGTGAGGCTGCATACATGGGCACGGTGAGGCTGCATACATGGGCACGGTGAGGCTGCATACATGGGCATGGTGAGGCTGCATTCATGGGCACAGTGAGGCTGCATATGTGGTCAGTGAGGCTGCATACATGTTCAGTGAGGCTGCATACATGGTCAGTGAGGCTGCATTTATGGGCACAGTGAGGCTGCATATATGGTCAGTGAGGCTGCATACATGGGCACGATGAGGCTGCATTCATGGGCACAGTGAGGCTGCATTCATGAGCACAGTGAGGCTGCATACATGGTCAATGAGCCTGCTTTCATGGGCACAGTGAGGTGCATACATGATCAGTTAGGCTGCATACATGTGCACAGTGAGGCTGCATACATGGTCAGTGAGGCTGCATACATGGGGACAGTGAGGTGCATACATGGTCAGTGATGCTGCATATGTGGGCACAGTAAGGCTGCAATGATGTGCACGGTGGGGCTGAATTCATGGGCACAGTGAGGCTGCACACATGGGCACAGTGAGGCTGCATACATGGGCACAGTGAGGCTGCATTCATGGGCACAGTGAGGCTGCATACATGGGCAGTGATGCTGAATTCATTGGCACAGTTAGGCTGCATACATGGGCACAGTAGGGCTGCATTCATGGGCACAGTGAGGCTGAAATTATAGCCACAGAGAGGCTGAAATAATGGGCACAGTGAGGCTGCAATAATGGGCACAGTGAGGCTGCAATGATGGGTACATTGAGGCTGTGTTGATGGTCACAGTGAGGCTGCAATGATGGGCACAGTGAGGCTGCAATGATGGGCACAGTGAGTGTGTATTGATGGGCACAGTGAGGCTGTATTCATGGGCACCGTAAAGCTGCATTTGATGAGCACAGTGAGGCTGCATATGATGGGCACAGTGAGGCTGCATTTGATGAACACAGTGAGGCTGCATTTGATGAGCAGTGGTGAGGCTGCATTGATCTTTTGTTTCATGTCTGCAGTCTCTGACCATCTCTTGTATCATTCCCACAACCTCTGACCATCTCTTGTCTTATATCATGTCTGCGGTCTCTGAGGGACAGTCTGGAGAGGAGTCAAGAGTGGGAGTGCCGCCGGGATGGGGGTCATGGGAGAAGTCAGATGTGTGTGGACTGTGGAGTGGAGACTATGGGATAAAACCAGAGCCAACCAAGCTGGAGCCGACTGACTGAGCCCTGCATGGTGCACCTGAGAGGAGGTCAGTGACAGAACCGCCATGCCAGTCTGAGGGGGGTCACTGATGTAAGGGGGGGAGTGAATACAATATTGTAAGGGGGCACTGATATAAAGGTTTCCTCCTATATCAGTAACCCACCCCCCTTACTTTGGTGTTTTCACTCTGCGGAAGGTGGTCTCTAGTGAGTCCGTCGTCTCCCCCCCCCATGTTCCCAGAGTTCCTGGGGTCCCCCTTGACGATTGAACACTTTTACCACCTTTAACTGGAATTCACTTATATATATATATAAAGCCCTATATGCTTTAATATCTGTCTTCTCTGCTATGGGGCTGGTATGACATTTTTTCCAGGGCTGGTTTTTATTCCCAGTCCAGCCCTGATCATTGGTGTCATTGAGAGGAACTGTGCCCCTTCATTGATGTCCTTGGGCCCCATTGTTTGTATAATTAGGAGGAATTGTGCCCCATCGTTGATGTCATTGGGCTCCATCGTTGGTGTCATTGAGAGGCATTGTGCCCCATCGTTGCTGTCATTGGGCTTCCTCGTTGGTGTCATTGAGAGGAATTGTGCCCCATCGTTGATGTCATTGGGCCCCATTGTTTCTATAAATAGGAGGAATTGTGCCCCATCACTGATGTCATTGGGCTCCATCGTTGGTGTCATTGAGAGGCATTGTGCCCCATCGTTGATGTCATTGGGCTCCATTGTTGGTGTCATTGAGAGGAATAGTGCCCTATCGTTGATGTCATTGGGCCCCATTGTTTCTATAATTAGGAGGAATTGTGCCCCATCGCTGATGTCATTGGGCTCCATGGTTGGTGTCATTGAGAGGAATTGTGCCCCATCGTTGATATCATTGGGCCCCATTGTTTCTATAATTAGGAGGAATTGTGCCCCATCGCTGATGTCATTGGGCTCCATGGTTGTGTCATTGAGAGGAATTGTGCCCCATCATTGATGTCCTTGGGCCCCATTGTTGGTGTAATTAGGAGGAATTGAGCCCCATTGTTGGTGTCATTGGGAGGAAATGTGCCCCCTTCATTGGTGTCAGTGGGGGGAATTATACAGGAATGAAGAACTCCCCGCTTCAGGTAAATTGATTTGCGCCTGATAGGAACTCCAGTCAAGTGCTAGCCCCGGCCCACCTCCGTGGGTATATCAAAATGACATCAAAGGACACCAACACACAAGTCTTGGGGGAGGGAATTATGCCCCATTGTTGATATCAGTGGATTAAATAGTACCCAAAGGGCCGGATAAAAGCAAGCAAAGGGCTGCATCTGGCCCCGGGCCGCAATTTGGAGACCACTGATGTAGAACAAGGCCCGTCAAGGACTGCAGTCCCTATCATCTCCACAAGGTGGCGATCTCACTTATATTGAGAAGAACACACACACAGGAAGTCTCAATGGTTCCTTTTGGATAGGAAGTGATGTCAGTTACAGACAGGAAGTGATATCAGGTATAAATAGGACTTTCCGGGGAGAGGTGATTTGGGAGGAAGTAGAGAGGAGACGTTGCTGGGACAGCCAAGGAGGTAATAAGATGATATAGAAGTAATAATATGTGAATATATATCATTTTACACTGCAGAAATCAAAATATATGTATCTAATATCTACTTCCAGTCCAAACTTACATATTATTACATAATCAATAAATAGAATTTGCTCCAGTTTTGGAACCCATCAATAGATTCCCCCCAATGTACTACGTCTGTGTTTATAATTGTTATATGGATCTACCAGCACCGTGTTCTCGGTTATCCAGATTTTATGAGTCTTGGATTGTTGTCTGGTTAGGATGGGGTAGCTAAGACTTGTTTTGAAGGAGGTTGGTTGAGGTTGTTGTACGGATCTACCAGCACCAGGGTGCCAATTTGCCGAGCGTCAGGAGAATGGAAATCATCTAAAGAAGACACATCTGAATCTGCTCTACGATGGTTGCGTAAGTACATGGAGGAGACCACCATGTGTCCTCACTACGTCACCCATCACTGTAGGTAAGAAGGACACGTCAACTGACATGCATACCTTTTTAAGCTGTGTTAAGAGTTCCTGGTCATCCAGATTGTATGAGTCTTGGATTGTTGTCTGGTTGGGATGGGGTAGCTAAGACTAGTTTTGGAGGAGGTTGGTTGAGGTTGTTATACGGATCTACCAGCACTGGGTGCCAATTTGCCGAGCGTCAGGAGAATGGAAGTGAGTTAAAGAAGGCACATCTGAATCTGCTAGGGCTGCAACTAATGATTAATTTCATAATTGATTAGTTGGCCGATTATTTTTTTTCTCGATTAATTGGATAATAACCTTAAAAATAGTGTGGCGTATAATTTATGTAAAGTAAAAAAAAAATTAAAAAAAGGCAATTTATATCTCCATGCAGTGGTAAATATAAATAACCAACTATATGGTTAGGGATCAAAATCTCAAATCCACTTCAATTTCAGCCCGAATTTTTGGCTGAATTGGGGCCTGAAACAGACCAGAGAACGCCCAGGATTTCTGTGCAATTCGCTCCATAGAGAGCCGGTCACACTCTCCTGACATGGGAATCGGATGCCGGCCTTAGAGTGTGAATCTGGTAAATATCATCGGACCCAGAGGGCACGTTTTTTATTTAACCGCTTGCCGCCCGCCCACCATCAAATGACGGTGCGGCTCTCATTCTGGGAGGACGTCATATGACGGCACCCCAGAACGGCCACTGTCACGTGCCCGATCCTGGCCGCATGGTGTTGCTAGGACCCGGCGCGGCCCCGATCTCTGTAAAGAGCCGCGGCCACGGCTCTTTAACCATGTGATCGGCTGTGTCCAATCACAGACGGTTACATGTAAATATGGAAGTGCCGTGAATCGGCTCTCCTCGCCTCACACTGACAGAGTGTGTGGTGAGGAGTGCCGATCGGTGGCATCTCCTCGCAGGGGAGACCTGGTCAGGTAATCGGGGCACTGATCATCAGTGCCCTAATTACAGGAAAGCCTAATCGGTGCCCATAAGTGATGACAGTCAGTGCCACCTATTAGTGCCCATCAGTGTGGCATATTAGTGCAGCCTTTATCAGTGCCCATGAGACCCCTGTCACACTGAGGTGTTTTTCAGGCATTTTAGCGCTAGAAATGGCCTCTAAATAGCACCTGAAAACCGCCTCCCATTCATTGCAGTGTGTCTTTTCACACCCGGGCGGTGCGCTTGTAGGAGGTTAGGAAAAGTCCTGCAAGCAGCATCTTTGGGACAGTTTGGGAGCGCTGTGTACGCCGCTGCCAAAACGTCCTGCCCATTAAACGCCCTGCCCGTTTCGGAAGTGCTGCAACACAGGCATTTTTAACCCCCTCTTTGGGGTTAAAAGCACCCCGCTAGCGGCCGAAAAGTGTTGCAAAAGCAGTAAAGTGCCGCTAAAACGAGTGGTGCTTTACCGCTAACGGCCGGCACTTTCAGTGTGAAACAGCCTAAGTGCCACCTCATTAGTGCCCATCAGTGCAGCCTATCAGTGCCCACCAATGTGGCATACTAATGCCTCCTCATCAGTGCCACCTAATCAGTGCCCATAAGTGCCACCTTTATTAGTACTCATCAGTGCAGCCTCATAAGCCAGGGCTCGACGAACCCCGGGCGCCAGGTCGCATTTGCGACTAGAATTAGCGACCTGGCGCCTGGGGCGGCACAGCTGGGGTATCCTGTGTCCGTTCAACACCCCCCCCCCCCTCCCGGCGCGATCGCGTTGGGCCGCGCCGGTAATTGAGGCCGCGGCTTTGCGGCCTACTGCAGTCCTATGGTTCCTTCTGCAATCGGGCGCCCTCTGGTGGTGGCCGTTGGTATGACAAGACATCCACCAATGATAATGGAGCTTCCCCTGCCTGTTTTCACTGCCCGCTCATCTCCTTCCCTTTACTTAGAACCCCCAAACATTATATATATTTTTTATTCTAACACCCTAGAGAATAAAATGGCGGTCATTGCAATACTTTCTGTCACACCGTATTTGCGCAGCGGACTTACAAGCGCACTTTTTTGGGAAAAAATACTTTTTTTAATTAAAAAATAAGAAAACAGTAAAGTTAGCCCAATTTTTTTTAATATTGTGAAAGATAATGTTACGTCGAGTAAATTGATTCCCAACATGTCACGCTTAAAACATTTCGTCCGCTCGTGGAATGGCGACAAACTTTTACCCTTTAAAATCTCCATAGGTGACGTTTAAAAAATTCCACAGGTTGCATGTTTTGAGTTAGAGGAGGTCTAGGGCTAGAATTATTGCTCTCGCTCTAACGATCTTGGCGATACCTCACGTGTGGTTTGAACACCGCTTTCATATGCGGGCGCTACTCACATATGCGTTCGCTTCTGCAAGCGAGCTCGGCGGGACGGGCGCGTTTTAAAAAAATTGTTTTTTTTCTTATTTATTTTACTAATTATTTTTTATTTTTACACTGTTTTAAAAAAATTTAAAAATTGTGTCACTTTTATTTCTATTACAAGGGATGGGGCACATTTAAAAAAAAAAAATTTTTCTTATTTATTTTAACTTTTATTTTTTCACTGTTCTTTTTTTTTTTTTTTTTTTTAAAGTCACTTTTATTCCTATTACAAGGAATGTAAAAATCCCTGGTAATAGAAAACAAGCATGACAGGACCTCTTAAATATGTCGTCCGGTCGAAGGAGCCGGTAAATCTGTAATTTACCGGCTCCTTCCTTTTCTGAATGCTCAGAGTCAGTGAGTGTCCAATCATAACTGATCATAGTGAGCTGTGTTTGCTATGCTTCAGTTTATGAATGAAGTTCTCTGTCAATTCATCTGCAGTGCAGCTGAGAAAGGGAGTGAGGAGTCTGTGTCCTCAGCCCCTTTCCATGTCTCAAAAGGGAGATGTCAGGGGTCTGTTTAGATTAAAAAAAAGAAAACATTGTAATAAATAAAAGTAAAATTGTAAAAATAATACAAAAAAATAATAAAAAAAACTGACACTGACTGTTCACTCAAGCTGTGTTGAGAGTTCCCGATCATCCAGATTGTATGAGTCTTGGATTGTTGTCTGGGTGTGATGGGGTAGCTGAGGTTGAGGTTGGAGGAGGCCAGGACTTCATAGAGGTCCCCCAATGCTCTGTCCTTTGGACATGTCCCATTCTCTATCCACACCTCCTCCCGGGGACAGCTGATTGTCCATGGCTTCTAATACCACCTCTATGGTGATGACACCCAACTCTATCTCTATACTCCTCAGCTCACCCTTCAGATTCCTCACCCATCACTAACTTCCTATCTGACATATCAGTCTGGATGTCCCACCACTTCCTCCAACCCAATCTGTCCGGAACTCAGCTCATAATATTTCCAATAAACGCTAGACAGGAAAACGGAGAGTTCCTTGTAGTCTGCTGATATTAAAATGTTTCTCAATGTGTTTAAATAAATGTTTAAAGCGGAGTTCCACCCACAAATGGAACTTCGGCTTTAAGTGCAGGTGACCCCCTGATATGCCACGTTTCGTCATCCTTTTGGTGGTGGGGGGGCAGATACCGTCTTTTTAGAGGCAGCCAGCTCCTACTTCCTCCCCTGGCTCTGCGGCGCCGGAAGGAAGATCACCTCTCCCCCCTCCCTCCCTGCAATCTTCTGGGACACGTCACAGGTCCCAGAAGATTGCTCAGCCTTTCACAGCACGCAGCGCGCCTCGCGCATGGGCAGTGCGTGCCCACAGTTAGAATGATGGCGCCTCGTGTGGAGAGGGAGAGGAGCGGTGCTTCCTGCGCCCGCATCGCTGGACTGTGGGACAGGTGAGTGTCTGATTATTAAAAGTCAGCAGGTACACTTTTTGTAGCTGCTGACTTTTATATGGGTGGAACTTCGCTTTAATTCCATAATTGAGAACTCGGCTCGTTGTAATAATCCTTTTACCCTGATGGAGATAATGTAAAGGAGAATAGGAGAGTCCTGGGATTGAGGACCTCTTAATGATAACACAACCATTGGTTGCGGACCACGCTCAGCACTCCGGGGGCTCTCTATTCTATCTAAAATTCTGACATTTTAAATTGATATAACATTTTCAGTATATGACCTATCTTCAAAGAGGAGCATCCTGTACAGATGACATGACCACCTCATTTTTGATGGACAAGGGCTGGAGTCATATAATGGAGGACATAATCAACCTCACCCTGGAGATCATCTACCAGCTGACCGGAGAGGTGAGGAGGATTCTGGGAGGTCACATGACATCACTCTTATCTCTATTAATAAAACACAGACCTGACAGGAGAGGTGAGGAGGATTCTGGGAGGTCACATGACATCACTCTTATCTCTGTTAATAAAACACAGACCTGACTGGAGAGGTGAGGAGGATTCTGGGAGGTCACATGACATCACTCTTATCTCTAGTAATAAAACACAGACCTGAACGGAGAGGTGAGGAGGATTCTGGGAGGTCACATGACATCACTCTTATCTCTAGTAATAAAACACAGACCTGACTGGAGAGGTGAGGAGGATTCTGGGAGGTCACATGACATCACTCTTATCTCTATTAATAAAACACAGACCTGAACGGAGAGGTGAGGAGGATTCTGGGAGGTCACATGACATCACTCTTATCTCTATTAATAAAACACAGACCTGACCGGAGAGGTGAGGAGGATTCTGGGAGGTCACATGACATCACTCTTATCTCTATTAATAAAACACAGACCTGACCGGAGAGGTGAGGAGGATTCTGGGAGTCTAACATGATATTCCTATTGGTTCTCCAATACAGAGATTTCCTCTTGTGAAGTCAGGTGATCATATGACCATCACAGTGCCTCCATGTGACTCCCTAAAACCTGAGAGACACAACATGGAGAAGATTCTAGAAGTCACCAAGAAGATGATGGAGCTGCTGACAGGAGAGGTGAGGAGGATTCTGGGAATTCTGGGACATTATCCAGTAACAGACAAGGGATGTGTCTGGATGGTGACTGTATCATTGTGTGTGTCAGGTTCCTATAAGGTGTCAGGATGTCACTGTCTATTTCTCCATGGAGGAGTGGGAGTATTTAGAAGGACACAAGGATCTCTACAAGGACCTCATGATGGACAATCAGCAGACTTTAGGTTTTGTGAAAATTGTGGGCAAGAAAAAGATGTTGAACCTCACCCTGGAGATCCTAAGCCTGCTGTCTGGAGAGGTGAGTGTAATAAAAGACTTTGTTGTACACTGGGATGTATTTTTGCAGATTCACATCCAAAAAAAAAGGATGTGCTTTGCCCATTAGACAGGTTTGCTTTAATCCCCCGCCCCCTACACCAGAATATACTGATCTCTCTCTATGTCCATCATTGAGTCTTGATGTATTCTCTACCCCCATCACCTCCAACATGTCCTGCTCCACCTCTACTCCCATTACACCAACCCTCCATCCACAACACCTGTCCATACAGGCTCACTTCTATTGTATAACACAGGACTGTGAAGTAGTAATGAAATGTTCTACCGGACATGACACAATGAGGAGACATCACCAAACCTCTACAAGATGGAGGAGAGGCCAGAACCCCATTACCATCCCCCCACCTCCATCCCTCATACCCGAGAGGAACAAAGAGCAGAAGATCCTGGAACTGACCACCATGATGGTCCATCTGCTGACAGGAGAGGTGAGGAGGATTCTGGGAATTCTGGGACATTATCCAGTAACAGACAAGGGATGTGTCTGGATGGTGACTGTATCATTGTGTGTGTCAGGTTCCTATAAGGTGTCAGGATGTCACTGTCTATTTCTCCATGGAGGAGTGGGAGTATTTAGAAGGACACAAGGATCTCTACAAGGACGTCATGATGGACAATCAGCCGCCCCTCACATCACCGGGTAAGAGGAGACTTTATTGTAAAGGAGAGAGCAGTACGGAGGGTCCACCTAGATCCCCCATCATCTGATAAACACATAGAAACAATGTATTCAGTCAGTGTGTGTGTTTCCTACAGATGGATCCAGTAATGGGAACCCACCAGAGAGATGTCCCCGTCCTCTGTATTCCCGGGATTCCACACAGGAAGGTCACACCATCCCCCACCATCATCAGGTAGATGAGGAACAATCACTGATAGTATCATTAGGATCTGTACATTATCTGCATTGTTACCATTGATGTCATTTTTATTATATATTCAGAGTGGAAACCTGAGAGAGTCTAAAGTTTTTGTTAAAGAAGAGATAAAAAAATGGAATGGGGATGATGGGGTGATGAAGGAGTTTCAGATTCCAAAAGGACACAAAGATCTGTACCAGGACACCATGGTGGAGTCATCCAGCTACAGAAACCCACCAGAAAAATCTCCACGTTTTCTGTATTCCCGGGATTCCACACAGGAAGGTCACACCATCCCCCACCATCATCAGGTAAATGATTGACAAATATTGGTAGTTATGATTTATACACAAGCTTATTTGTTACAATTAATGTTTTATATTTTCAGAGTGGAAACCCTGAAAATTACAATATTGTTCTTAAAGAAGAGTATAAAGAGGAGGATGAGGAGTATTTAGACGGACACAAGGATCTCTACAAGGACACCATATTGGAGAATCAGCCGCCCCTCACATCACCGGGTAAGAGGAGTTTATTTACTTCACTTTCATTCCTTGTTTATCTTCGTCATTTCAGGTCGATCTGTCCTCTATTAGATTGAATAATTTTTTATTGTCTTTTAGTTGTTGTAGTGAATCAAATATAAGAAATAGCCCTATCCAGGTAATGATTAACTGAAACCTGGCCATTTTGGTTTGAAAACTTTTAGTCCCTCAATGATAAAATAATTTCCATATGAAAGGTCCATCTCCATTCCTCCAATATAATGTCATGTTCCCAACAAATGAGGAGGAGATACTGTACACCATATGAAAGGTCCATCTCCATTCCTCAATATAATGTCATGTTCCCAACAAATGAGGAGGAGATACTGTACACCATATGGAAGGTCCATCTCCATTCCTCCAATATAATGTCATGTTCCCAACAAATGAGGAGGAGATACTGTACACCATATGAAAGGTCCATCTCCATTCCTCAATATAACGTCATGTTCCCAACAAATGAGGAGGAGATACTGTACACCATATGAAAGGTCCATCTCCATTCCTCAATATAACGTCATGTTCCCAACAAATGAGGAGGAGATACTGTACACCATATGAAAGGTCCATCTCCATTCCTCAATATAATGTCATGTTCCCAACAAATGAGGAGGAGATACTGTACACCATATGAAAGGTCCATCTCCATTCCTCAATATAATGTCATGTTGCCAACAAATGAGGAGGAGATACTGTACACCA
The DNA here is from genome assembly GCA_037952835.1 of Lithobates septentrionalis. Lineage (NCBI taxonomy): Eukaryota > Metazoa > Chordata > Amphibia > Anura > Ranidae > Lithobates > Lithobates septentrionalis. The sequence continues at coordinate 761,509 of JBBDGP010002436.1, forward strand.
TATGAAAGGTCCATCTCCATTCCTCAATATAATGTCATGTTCCCAACAAATGAGGAGGAGATACTGTACTCCATATGAAAGGTCCATCTCCATTCCTCAATATAACGTCATGTTCCCAACAAATGAGGAGGAGATACTGTACACCATATGAAAGGTCCATCTCCATTCCTCCAATATAATGTCATGTTCCCAACAAATGAGGAGGAGATACTGTACACCATATGAAAGGTCCATCTCCATTCCTCCAATATAACGTCATGTTCCCAACAAATGAGGAGGAGATACTGTACACCGTATGAAAGGTCCATCTCCATTCCTCCAATATAATGTCATGTTCCCAACAAATGAGGAGGAGATACTGTACACCATATGAAAGGTCCATCTCCATTCCTCAATATAATGTCCACCTCTATTCCTCATATCTATGCTACACCGATGACTACTAGACTAACATACACAACGGTTGACTACAAAACATGAACAACCCAAATACGTTTGTTGATAATAATAATGTTTCCTTCTAACAGATGGATGTGATGTTGGGAATTCCTCGGAGGGGCCCCGGATTTCATCTGTAGATTATAAAGGAGAAGATAAAGGAATCAAAACCAAATCTCGGGGAGAAAAGTCTTATTTGTGCCCGGAGTGCGGTCAAAGCTTTAAACGAAAAGATAGTCTGCGAAGACACGTGAGGCTTCACAGCGGTGAGACTTTTCCATGTGAAGAGTGCGGGAAATGTTTTTTGCAGAAATATAAACTCACAGAACACCTGAGAAACCACACCGGGGAAAGGCTACATACTTGTACAAAGTGCGGGAAAAGTTTTTTGCAGAAATGTAAACTCGTGAGACACCTGAGAACCCACTCCAATGGTGTTCCGTATACCTGTCCAGAGTGCGGCCAGAGCTTCAATCAGAAAAGCGATTTTTGGATCCATCAGAGAATTCACAAAGTCAAGAGTTTTTTGTCGTGTTCGGAGTGCGGGATTTTTTTTGATACTCAAACTGAACTTACCATACACCAGAGAGCCCACGCCGGTAAGGAGATCTTTTCCTGCTCGGAGTGCGGGAAAGTGTGCGTGAGTAAATCCCGCCTTATTGTACACCAGAGAAGTCACACTGGTGAGAAGCCCTTTTCCTGTTCCCAATGCCAGAAGGCATTCGTAGTAAAGTCAGAACTTACCATACACCAGAGAAGTCACACCGGCGAGCTGCCGTTTTCATGCCCAGAGTGCGGGAAAGGTTTCACACGACACGGGAACTTAACTAATCACTTGAAAGTCCACACTGGGGAGAAGCCGTACTCCTGCCCGGAGTGCCAGAAATCCTTCGGCCGGAGAGCTGAACTTGTTATGCACCTGAGCGATCACACGGGGGATTATCGTTTTTCATGCTCAGGGTGCGGGAAAGGTTTCTCTCATAAAGGAAAACTTCACGTACATGAGAAAACTCACAAGAGTAAGCAAACTTAAACCTGTTCAGAGTGTGGAAAAACTTACCTGGATAATTCACATCTTCTTGAACACCTAAGAAGCACCACAAAGGGGTGGGGGGCGTTGCCAGGATCTGACGCCGAGCAGACTTGTGGCTGCTGAGCTCAGCTCCCCTCCCCCCTATCTTCCTGACTTTATCCTGCCACAGAGCAGGACCCTATATTGGAGATCCTGCTCCTGTCACTTAAGCACCTCCTCCGCGCCTTGATCATGTCTCCCAGCAAGCTGAAACCCACCAAAGCTCCAGTGGCTTTTTCCCACACTAACCTAGTGGTAGCCATCTTTGAAACACCAGCTGAATGCTGGAGAATGTCTCTGCAGACAGCTATGGAGGAAGGCAGGAATGCCGGACCATCCGGTGCTGATATTCTAGCATCCATCACTACCTGCAAAGAAACACGAACGGCGAAGTTAGACACTCTCTCCACTGATATCAGCTTTATTGGAAAGAACCCCGACAAATTCAGGACACGTCTCACTGAGGCGAAAGGCCACATCTCTCATGTGGAAGATATAATTAAAACTGGCTCCACAACCTCAATTAAAAGCTTTGCAAGACAAATCGGTTGACACTGAACATAGGCTCCGCTGCAATAATCTTCCAGCGCTGACCATACCAAAGAAGGCTGGAAGGACCCATACCAGCTGAGACCTTCCTAACTACCTTGGAAATGAAGTAAATTTAAGTATGTCACCATGGCATGGCCACCACGGACATACTGAAGTGCACTGTGCCACGTCCCTGAAAAACCCAGGAGAAAAATTGCAATCGCAGGAAGATGGGACTTTATGGGCACCATATCAACCATAAAGAAACAAAAAGTATATATTTATTGTTGTTACGGTGCCCACAAAAGTCCCATCTTCCTGCGATTGCATTTTTTTTCCTAACTACCGTGTTGGACCTGATAGATCTGACCTTTTTGTAGTAGAGAGAGTGCATTGCGTTCCCCCCGACACCTCCAATCCTGGTAGTCCTGAGACCCGTCCCTGATATGATTACTAAAATATATACACCAGGACTTGATCTTCTCCACTGCCAGAACCCACCCGGGTCTTGTTTTCGAATCACCATTAGGGGAAGGTGTAACTGGAGGAAGCCCATCCCTCCTTAAACGCACAGGGATGCACGTGACTATGCACGTGACGCCCAGCAAGAGCACGAGGGCACACCTGCCATGATCTATCCACTGCTAGATGCGCTCCTACTTAGGAGACAATGTCTAGGTAAAGTGGCTAGAGCAGTGGTTCTCAACTCCTGTCCTCAGGACCCACTAACAGGCCAGATTTTTAAATATTACCTTGGGGAGATGCAGACTAGAATACTTCAATCACTGAGCAGCAAATGATATCTCCTGTGATGTATTTCAGTTATCCTGCAAACCTGGCCTGTTAGTGGATCCTGAGGACGGGAGTTGAGAATCACTGGGCTAGAGGGACCCTCAAGGACTATGGATCCAGCCCCTTAAAGTTGAATTCCCGGAATTCAGCTACTTTGTAAAAACTGCAGGCATGTCATCAGTTAAGTCTAACGAGGTATCTTCAGCCTCATAGACTTTTCTCTATTATTCTCATCTGACGGGTTTTTGGTGCTCCAGGAAGATAATTTCCGGAGCTCTAATGCTGTTCACTGTGGTCTCAGTTCCTTCAAGAGCAGAGTTGCTGGAACTGCTTTGCCCTCTCCTGCTCATTCACAGAAGCCTTTGTAATATGTGAACTCATTCCCAAAATACAAAGGCTTCTGTGAATGGGCAGCAGAGGGGAAGGGCAGGAATATCTGCTCTGTGTGCTTCTCTCCTCTCACAGCTGGAGTGTAGCTTCTGCGAGTGCAATAAACCTGTCTCATATACAGTATCTCACAAAAGTGAGTACACCCCTTACTCACATTTTTGTAAATCTTTTCTTCTATCTTTTCATGTGACAACACTGAAGAAATGACACTTTGCTACAATGTAAAGTAGTGAGTGTACAGCTTGTATAACAGTGTAAATTTGCTGTCCCCTCAAAATAATTCAACACACAGCCATTAATGTCTAAACCGTTGGCAACAAAAGTGAGTACACCCCTAAGTGAAAATGTCTAAATTGGGCACAAAGTGTCAATAGTTTGTGTGGCCACCATTATTTTCCAGCACTGCCTTAACCCTCTTGGGCATAGAGTTCACCAGAGCTTTACAGGTTGTCACTGGAGTCCTCTTCCCCTCCCCCATGACCACATAACGGAGCTGGTGGATGTTAGAGACCTTGCGCTCCTCCACCTTCCGTTTGAGTATGCCACACAGATGATCAATAGGGTTTAGGTCTGGAGACATGCTTGGCCAGTCCATCACCTTTACCCTCAACTTCTTTAGAAAGGCAGTGGGCATCTTGGAGGTGTGTTTGGGGTCATGACACTCCCACCACCATGCTTGACTGTAGACAAGACACACTTGTCTTTGTCCTCCTCACCTGGTTGCCCCCACACACGCTTGTCACCATCTGAACCAAATAAGTTTATCTTGGTCTCATCAGACCACAGGACATGGTTCCAGTAATCCATGTCCTTAGTCTGCTTGTCTTCAGCAAACTGTTTGCAGGCTTTCTTGTCCATCATCTTTAGAAGAGGCTTCCTTCTGGGACGACAGCCATGCAGACCAATTTGATGCAGTGTTCGGCGTATGGTCTGAGCACTGACAGGCTGACCCCCCACCCCTACAACCTCTGCAGCAATGCTGGCAGCACTCATACGTCTATTTCCCAAACACAACCTCTGGATATGACGCTGAGCATGTGACCTCAACTTCTTTGGTGGACCATGGCGAGGCCTGTTCTGAGGGGAACCTGTCCTGTTATACCGCTGTATGGTCTTGGCCAATGTGCTGCAGCTCAGTTTCAGGGTCTTAGCAATCTTCTTATAGTCTAGGCCATCTTTATGTAAAGCAACAATTCTTTTTTCAGATCCTCAGAGAGTTCTTTGCCATGAGGTGCCATGTTGAACTTCCAGTGACCAGTATGAGAGAGTGAGAGCGATAACACCAAATTTAGCACACCTGCTCCCCATTCACACCTGAGACCTTGTAACACTAACGAGTCACATGACACCGGGGAGGGAAAATAGCTAATTGGGCCCAATTTCGACATTTTCACTTAGGGGTGTACTGACTTTTGTTGCCAGCGGTTTAGACATTAATGGCTGTGTGTTTGTTTTTGTTATTTTGAGGGGACAGCAAATTTACACTGTTATACAAGCTGTACACTCACTACTTTACATTGTAGCAAAGTGTCATTTCTTCAGTGTTGTCACATGAAAAGATAGAAGAAAAGATTTAAACAAATGTCACTGAGGGGTGTACTTACTTTTGTCAGATACTGTAAGTAACAGAGATAAGTCTCGGAGGTGACACATACCTAAGTGGACTCCTAGTGTGCCTGTACTTTTTTGCAAAGTTGTGGAATTCCTGGATTTCAGCTTTAATACTCTCAGCTGGATAAATAATAAGGCCTGAACCGGATTCCTTGTCTTCAGTTCACTTCCGGGGGGGGGGGGGGGGGGGGGGGGTTTGACACAAAACTGGGGAGATGCTCCGATATCTTCAACATTTATGCTATGGACCACTAAGTTGTCTTTTGCATTGCTTTTCTTTTTCTTGTAGAATGTAAGTTGTCACAAGTGACCTCCCCTGCGTGGGTTGCGTCATTTGGAGTATGTAGTAACCGTATGTCTCTTAAAATCGCAATAAAAAGAAGAAAAAATGCTCTGAGACTCGAGGGGATATAGGGGAGAAAAAGGTCAAGACACTCAAGGGGTTAATTGAAATGTAATCTGGATTGATGAGGTATAGAACAAGGCCGTCAAGGTCTGCAGTCTCTATCATCCCCAGAAGGTGGCGACCTCACTTATATTGAGAGAAACTCACACAGGTAGTCTCTATGATCCCTACAGACAGGAAGTGATGTCAGGTACACACAGGAAGTGATGTCAGGTATAAATAGGAATTTCCGGGTAAGAGATGAGTCGGGGGGAAGTAGAGAGGAGACGTTAGGACAGACAAAGAGGTAATAGGATATTATAGAAGTGATAATATGAGAATATAATACATCACAATAAAATCATACATTGATATATAAATCTGATATTTACCTCCATACACACACGTATTGATATTTATTACATAATCAATAAATCATATCCTATTTTTGAGCTCATCAATACATACCCTACGTACTACGTCCTGGGTTTATAATTGTTATATGGATCTACCGTCATCGGCAGCCAATTTATAGAGCGTCAGGAACATGGAAACGATAAAAAGAAGACTCGTCTAAATCTGCCCTACGACGGGTTTGTCGGAAGAAGCCACCATGTAACATCACTGCGTATGGCAGAGCACTTCATATATCACCGCATCAGGTAGGACACGTCAACCATCTGACACACTTACTCTCCAAGCCGTGCTTTGTCCTTCCTGGACATCCGGTCAGTCTTTGGGATTGTATCTGTCTCGGGTTGTTGTCTTGGGTGGGATGGGGTAGCTGAGACTAGTCTGGGTTGAAATTGGTTATTGTTGGAGGTGGCCAGTATTCCACAGGGGTTCCCCAAGGCTCTGTCCGCTTCACCTTCTTTATCTACACCTCCATCTGGGGTCAGTTGATTGGTCATGGTTTCCAATACCATCCCTATGCTGATGACACCTATCTCATCTCTATACTCCTCATCTCACCCCTTTAGATTCCTCACCTATCACATATGTTATCTGACATACAGTCGGGTCCATAAATATTGGGACATCGATAGAATTCTAATCTTTTTGGCTCTCTACACCACAACATTGGATTTGAAATGAAACAAACAAGATTTGCTTTAACTGCAGACTTTCAGCTTTAATTTGAGGGTATTTACATCCAAATCAGGTGAACGGTGTAGGAATTACAACACTTTGTAGATGTGCCTCCCACTTTTTAAGGGACCAAAAGTAATGGGACAGATAAACAAACATCCATCAAACTTTCACTTTTTTGATACTTGGTTGCAAATCCTTTGCAGTCAATTACAGCCTGAAGTCTGGAACACATAGACATCACCAGACGCTGGGTTTCATCCCTGGTGATGCTCTGCCAGGCCTCTACTGCAACTGTCTTCAGTTCCTGCTTGTTCTTGGGGCATTTTCCCTTCAGTTTTGTCTTCAGCAAGTGAAATGCATGCTCAATCGGATTCAGGTCAGGTGATTGACTTGGCCATTGCATAAAATTCCACTTCTTTCCCTTAAAAAACTCTTTGGTTGCTTTCACAGTCATTGTCCATCTGCACTGTGAAGCGCCGTCCAATGAGTTCTGAAGCATTTTGCTGAATATGAGCAGATAATATTGTCCGAAACACTTCAGAATTCATCCTGCTGCTTTTGTCAGCAGTCACATCATCAATAAATACAAGAGAACCAGTTCCATTGGCAGCCATACATGCCCACGCCATGACACTACCACCACCATGCTTCACTGATGAGGTGGTATGCTTTGGATCATGAGCAGTTTTATTTCCTTCTCCATACTCTTCTCTTCCCATCACTCTGGTACAAGTTGATCTTGGTCTCATCTGTCCATAGGATGTTGTTCCAGAACTGTGAAGGCTTTTTTAGATGTTGTTTGGCAAACTCTAGACTGGCCTTCCTGTTTTTGAGGCTCACCAATGGTTTACATCTTGTGGTGAACCCTCTGTATTCACTCTGGGGAAGTCTTCTCTTGATTGTTGACTTTGACACATATACACCTACCTCCTGGAGAGTGTTCTTCATCTGGCCAACTGTTGTGAAGGGTGTTTTCTTCACCAGGGAAAGAATTCTTCGGTCATCCACCACAGTTGTTTTCCGTGGTCTTCCGGGTCTTTTGGTGTTGCTGAGCTCACCGGTGCGTTCTTTCTTTTTAAGGATGTTCCAAACAGTTGATTTGGCCACACCTAATGTTTTTGCTATCTCTCTGATGGGTTTGTTTCGTTTTTTCAGCCTAATGATGGCTTGCTTCACTGATAGTGACAGCTCTTTGGATCTCATATTAAGAGTTGACAGCAACAGATTCCAAATGCAAATAGCACACTGGAAATGAACTCTGGACCTTTTATCTGCTCATTATAAATGGGATAATGAGGGAATAACACACACCTGGCCATGGAACAGCCGAGCAGCCAATTGTCCCATTACTTTTGGTTCTTTAAAAAAGTGGGAGGCACATATACAAACTGATGTAATTCCTACACCGTTCACCTGATTTGGATGTAAATACCCTCAAATTAAAGCTGAAAGTCTGCAGTTAAAGCACACGTTGTTTGTTTTATTTCAAATCCATTGTGGTGGTGTATAGAGCCAAAAAGATTAGAATTGTGTCCATGTCCCAATATTTATGGACCTGACTGTGTCAGTCTGGATGTCTCACCACTTCCTCACACTCCGCCTTTCCATAATGGAGCTTGTAATGTTTCCTATGAATGCTAGACAGGAATACAAAGGGTTCCTTGTAGTCTTCAGGTATTAGCATTAAAATGATTTTCATTGTGTTAAAATAAGTCTTTACTTTTATCATTTAGAACTTGGCTGGTAGTAATAATCCTTTCCCCTGATGGAGACGATGTAACAAGGGAGTAGAAGAGTCCTGCGTTGGAGGACTTCATAGGGATAACACAACCATTGTTTTTCTGTGTTTTAAACAGAATACGAACCCAGCTGAGCACTCCAGGGGGGTTTCTGTGCATTCTGAATTACACTGATTCTTAGGTTCTAAAGTCATATAAAATTTTTAGTTTATGACCCATCTACGAAGAGAAGTGCCCTGTACAGATCACATGACCACTTCAATGATGATGGAGAAGGACCGGAGTCTTAGCATGGAGAAGATACTACACCTCACCCTGGAGATCACCTACCTGCTGACCGGAGAGGTGAGGAGGATTCTGGGAGGTCACATGACATCGCTCTTATCTCTATTAATAAAACACAGACCTGACCGGAGAGGTGAGAAGGATTCTGGGAGGTCACATGACATCACTCTTATCTCTATTAATAAAACACAGACCTGACCGGAGAGGTGAGGAGGATTCTGGGAGGTCACATGACATCACTCTTATCTCTATTAATAAAACACAGACCTGACCAGAGAGGGGGGGAGGATTCTGGGAGGTCACATGACATCACTCTTATCTCTATTAATAAAACACAGACCTGACCGGAGAGGTGAGGAGGATTCTGGGAGGTCACATGACATCACTCTTGTCTAGGCTGGTCATTAGACCATGTTCTTATTGTAGACATGTAGATGATATCGGTTTATCTTTCTCCTGATCTGTAGGATTATATTGTAGTGAAGAGGTTTAGTGGGGAGCCAATCTTAGGAGGATGGAGCAGGACCCAGAGACCCACCATGGTGCCTCCCCCTCCTTCTCCCATACCTGAGAGGAGCAAAGAAGAGAAGATCCTGGAACTGACCACCATGATGGTCCATCTGCTGACAGGAGAGGTGAGGAGGATTCTGGGAATTCTGGGACATTATCCAGTAACAGACAAGGGATGTGTCTGGATGGTGACTGTATCATTGTGTGTGTCAGGTTCCTATAAGGTGTCAGGATGTCACTGTCTATTTCTCCATGGAGGAGTGGGAGTATTTAGAAGGACACAAGGATCGCTACAAGGACGTCATAATGGAGGATCAGCAGACTTTAGGTTTTGTGAAGCTTGAAAGGATGGAATTTCCCTGGAATGAAAATATATTGAACCTCGCCCTGGAGATCCTCAGCCTGCTGACTCGAGAAGTGAGTGTAATAAAGAGGTTAATATTGGACTTTGTTTTACACTGGGATGTATTTTTGCAGATTCATAAAAAAAAAAAAAAAAAGCTTGTGCTTTGCCCATTAGACAGGTTTGCTTTAATCCCCCCTGACCCCAGAATATTCTGATCCCTCTTTCTGTCCAGCATTAGGAGCCTCTACCCCCATCACCTCCAACATGTCCTGCTCCACCTCTACTCCCATTACACCAACCCTCCACCCTCAACATCTGACCATACATACTTCTCTTGTATAACACAGGACTGTGAAGTAGTAATGAAAAATTGTACTGAACATGACACACCGAGGAGACATCACCAAACCTCTACAAGAAGTAGGAGAGGCCAGAACTCCATTACCATCCCCCCAACTCTATCCCTCATACCTGAGAGACAGAATGAGCAGAAGATCCTGGAACTGACCACCATGATGGTCCATCTGCTGACAGGAGAGGTGAGGAGGATTCTGGGAATTCTGGGACATTATCCAGTAACAGACAAGGGATGTGTCTGGATGGTGACTGTATCATTGTGTGTGTCAGGTTCCTATAAGGTGTCAGGATGTCACTGTCTATTTCTCCATGGAGGAGTGGGAGTATTTAGAAGGACACAAGGATCTCTACAAGGACGTCATGATGGACAATCAGCCGCCCCTCACATCACCGGGTAAGAGGAGACTTTATTGTAAAGGAGAGAGCAGTACGGAGGAGGGTCCACCTAGATCCCTCATCCAAAAAATGAGGAGGAGATACTGTACACTATATGACATGTCTATCTCCATTCCTCAATATAACGTCATGTTCCCAACAAATGAGGAGGAGATGCTGTACACCATATGAAAGGTCCATCTCCATTCCTCAATATAATGTCATGTTCCCAACAAATGAGGAGGAGATACTGTACACCATATGAAAGGTCCATCTCCATTCCTCCAATATAACGTCATGTTCCCAACAAATGAGGAGGAGATACTGTACACCATATGAAAGGTCACTCTCCATTCCTCAATATAACGTCATGTTCCCAACAAATGAGGAGGAGATACTGTACACCATATGAAAGGTCACTCTCCATTCCTCAAATATAATGTCACATTTCTAACAAACTACTAGACCATCATACACAATGACTGACTGCAAAACACTATCAATCAAAACATTTTTTTTAAATAAAAAATTAATTCTTTCTATGAGATGGATGTAATGTTGGGAATTCCTCAGAGGGGCTTCATATTTCATGTCATAACACAAGCTCTGTAGTCATGCACGTTATGTGGACTGTATAGAAAAAAAAACCTGAGTATCATAAAAACTATTTTTTTTATTTAATTCCATAAAAATATCCTAAACATGTTAAAATATTCTCTGTTGAGCCGTTCACAACGTGTATAGATTCCAGCACAATTCACATGTAGACTCGACGTGTTTCGGAAATCTTTCTTCAGGAGTGAGAGAATCTATACATTGGAACCTACACTTGATCTTTGAGGAAGATACCAAACAATGCAATTAGCTGGAATTCACATCAAGTAAAGGTTTTCCATGGAGGTGCATCCCAATCCACCAAGCCGGAAGCCACTGTCTCTCAGGGAAGGACACTAATATACGGGCAAAAATCAACACGTGATCTATCAAGCACAGTCTTCAAAGTGAGGTCCAAGCCCAAATGGTATATGCTGATGTGATGTGAATAATGCAGGACTTGTAGATCTGTCCTTTTATTCGGCATGGACCGGGAGCTCCTGTTGTTATCTGAATATATAAGTCTTGATTACTACCCTGATATACCTGCTACTTGTTCATGGCGTGATATTGTTGCTTTGCCATATGGGCTTGGCTCTCACTTTGAAGACTGTGCTTGATAGATCATGTGTTGATCTTTGGCCATATATTAGTGGCCTTACCTGTGGGACAGTGGCTTCTAGCTTGGTGGATTGGGATGCACCTCCATGGGAAACATTAACTTGTTGTACAATATATACACTCACCAGCCCCTTTATTAAGTTCCCCTTTGCTAGTAGCAGGTTGGACCCCCTTTGACCTTCATTCTTGGTGGCATAGATACAACAAGGTGTTGGAAACGTTCCTCGGAGATTTTGCTCCATAGTGACCTGATAACATCACACAGTTGCTGCAGATTTGTCGGCTGCACGGCCATGATGCCAATCTCCCGTTCCACCACACCCCAAAGGTGCTCTATTGGATGGAGATGTGGTGAGTGTGGAGGCCATTGGAGGACAGGGACCTCATTGTCCAGTGGTGAGATGATTGGAGCTTTGTGACATGGTGCATTATCCTGCTGGAAGGAGCCATCAGAAGATGGGGACACTGTAGTCATAAAGGGATGGACATGGTCACCAACAATACTCAGGTAGGTCGTGGTGATTAAACCATGCTCAATTGGTACTAAGGGGCTCAAAGCGTGCCAAGAGAATATCCCTCACACCATTATACCACCACCACTAGCCTGAACCGGTGATACCCCAACCCTCACACCATTACACCCCCACCTCCAGCCTGAACTGGTGATACCCCATCCCCCACACCATTACACCCCCACCTCCAGCCTGAACCGGTGATACCCCAACCCTCACACCATTACACCCCCACCTCCAGCCTGAACTGGTGATACCCCATCCCCCACACCATTACACCCCCACCTCCAGCCTGAACCGGTGATACCCCATCCCCCACACCATTACACCCCCACCACCAGCCTGAACCGGTGATATCCCATCCCCCACACCATTACACCCCCACCACCAGCCTGAACCGGTGATACCCCATCCCCCACACCATTACACCCCCACCACCAGCCTGAACCGGTGATACCCCATCCCCCACACCATTACACCCCCACCACCAGCCTGAACCGGTGATACCCCATCCCCCACACCATTACACCCCCACCACCAGCCTGAACCGGTGATACCCCATCCCCCACACCATTACACCCCCACCACCAGCCTGAACCGGTGATACCCCATCCCCCACACCATTACATCCCCACCACCAGCCTGAACCGGGGATACCCCATCCCCCACACCATTACATCCCCACCACCAGCCTGAACCGGGGATACCCCATCCCCCACACCATTACACCCCCACCACCAGCCTGAACCGGGGATACAAGGCAGGATGGATCCATGCACCAAATTCTGACCCCACCATCTGAATGTCGCAGATGAAATCCAGACTCATCAGACCAGGCAACGTTTTTCCAATCTTCTATTGTCCAATTTTGGTGATCCTGTGCCAATTGTAGCCTCAGTTTCCTGTTCTTAGCTAACAGGAGAGGCACCCGGTGTGGTCTTCTGCTTCTGTAGCCCATCTGCTTCAAAGTTGGATGTATTGTGCATTCAGAGATGGTATTCTGCATACCTTGGGTGTAAAGAGTGGTTATTTGTGTTACTGTTGTCTTTCTATCATCTGGAACCAGTCTGCCCATTCTCCTCTGACACCAACAAGGCATTTTTCTCCACACAACTGCCGCTCACTGGATATTTTCTCTTTTTCCCACCATTCTCTGTAATCCCGAGAGACGGTTGTGTGTGAAAATCCCAGAAATACTCAGACCGGCCCGTCTGCCACCAACCACCATGCCACCTTCAAAGTCACCGAGATCCCCTTTCTTCCCCATTCTGATGCTTGGTTTGTAACTCCAGCAAGTCATTTTCACCACCTCTAGATGCCTAAATGCATTGAGTTGCTGCCGTGTGATTGGCTGATTAACAATTTGTGTTACCAGGCAATTGAACAGGTGTACCTGATAAAGTGACCGGTGAGTGTATGTGTGAAGTGCTGCATAAATTGATGGTGCTATCAGTGAAGTCTGGTGCTATTCATAAGCCCCTCCCCCTAGTTGGATGGATCTCCCCACCCCTCTGTCGGTCAGTCACCAGCCCTGCACTTATCCCATCTAAGTCGCGGGCAGCGCTTCCTCCGGACGGCGGTTGGAGGCTTCACGGCCGCTTCCCCTGCGTCTCCTCCCCCTCTACCTCTTCTCCAATACGAGCGCTTCTCCTCTTGGCCACTCTAGTCTCGGGATTGGGTCCCGCTTGCTGATTGGCTGGGAGGAGAATTAGGAATACACATAAGTGGGTGGTCTCGGGGGGTGCAGTGCTCTGTGCCCTGAGCCCACCCTTCTTTGAAGCCAATTAGAGCCTCAGGCCCTAATCATGTGCTTCTGAAAAAAAAAAAACCCCATTGAAATCCATGCGTCCGGCGCCCTGCAGGTAGATTGGGGGCCGGGAGCATGGATTAGGGGGGGCGGCATCCCTGCGCCCCATATGGACGCTATAAATATAGTAAATAAATACTCCATGTGAATTCCAGCTAATTGCATTGCTTTTGGTATCTTTCTGCAAAGATCAACAGTGGGTTCCAATGTGTAGATTCTCTTCTGAAGAAAGATTTACGAAACGCGTCGAGTCTACGTGTGGCTTGTGCTGGAATCTATACACGTTGCGAACCTCTAAGCAGAGAGTATTTTAACATGTTTTTTGTATTTTTTATGGAATTAAATAAAAAATAGTTTTTATAATACTCAGGTTTTTGTTTTTTTGCTATAGTCCACACAAAGTCCATGACTACCAAGTTTTTATGGTTTTACAAGGAGGTGGACATGAAGCACACACAGTCTTGGTTCTAATCATATATGGGCCCCATATTTCATCTGCAGATCATGAAGGAGAAGATAATCGAACCAAGAGAAAATCTCGGGGAGGAAAGTCTTATTTGTGCTCGGAGTGCGGTCAAAGCTTCAAACGGAGAGATCATCTGGAAAGTCACGTGAGGCTTCACACCGGTGAGACTTTTCCATGCGAAGAGTGCGGGAAATGTTTTGTGCAGAAATTTAAACTCAAAGCGCACCTCAGAACCCACACCGGGGAGAAGCTGCACACCTGTACAGAGTGCGGGAAAAGTTTTTCGCGGAAATACAGACTCATGAAACACCTGATAACCCACGCCGATGGAAATCCGTATACCTGTCCAGACTGCGGCCTGAGCTTCAACCAGAAAAGCGATTTTTGGACCCATCAAAAAGTTCACCTAGTCAAGAGTTCCTTGTCGTGTTCGGAGTGCGGGATTTTTTTTAACACTCGAACTGAACTTGCCATACACCAGAGAGCCCACGCCGGTAAGGAGATCTTTTCCTGCTCCGAGTGCGGGTTGTTGTGTGTAAGTAAATACCGCCTCATTATCCACCAGAGAAGTCACACCGGTGAGAGGCCCTATGCATGCTCCCAATGCCAGAGGGCATTCATATTAAAGTCAGAACTTACCATACACCAGAGAAGTCACACCGGCGAGGTGCCGTTTTCATGCCCAGAGTGCGGGAAAGGTTTCACGCGACACGGGAACTTAACTAGTCACATGAAAGTCCACACTGGGGAGAAGCCGTTCTCCTGCCCGGAGTGCGGCAAATCTTTTAGCCGGAGAAATGAACTTGTTATGCACCTGAGTGTTCACACGGGGGATTATCGTTTTTCATGTTTAGTGTGCGGGAAAGGTTTCTCTCATAAAGAAAAATTTAGTAGACACCAGAGAACCCACACAGGTGTGCGACCTTAAACAACCTGTTCACAGTGCGGGAAAATTTACATCTTCCTGAACACCTAAGAAGCCACACAGATGGACGGCGTAAGCCAGGATGTAATGCTGGGTGGACCTATGGCTATCCACTATCATCCTGACTTTATCCTACTACAGGCCAGGACACTATATTGGAGATCCTTCTCCTTGAACCTGGGCACCTCCGCCGCTCCTTTATTATGTCTCCCAGCAAGCTGAAACCCACCCAAACTCAGGTGGCTTCTTCCCACACTTATCCAGTGGTTGCCGTCTTAGAAACACCGACCTAAATGCTGAAGAATGCCTTCACTCCCCCATCACCCTGACTTTATCCTACTACAGGACAAGACACTATATTGGAGATCTGGCTCCTTTAACCTGAACACCTCCTCCGCTCCTTTATTATGACTCCCAGCAAGCTGAAACCCACTCAAACTCTGGTGGCTTCTTCCCACGCTTCCCCAGTGGTAGCCATCTTGGAAACACCGACTGAATGCTGGAGAAGGTCTCCCAGCAAGCTGAAAACCACCAAACTTAGGTGGCTTCTTCCTACGCTTATCCAGTGGTTGCCGTCTTAGAAACACCGACCTCAATGCTGAAGAATGCCTCCACTCCCCCATCATCCTGACTTTATCCTACTACAGGCCAAGACACTATATTGGAGGTCCTGCTCCTTTTAACCTGAACACCTCCTCCGCTCCTTTATTATGACTCCCAGCAAGCTGAAACCCACTCAAGCTCTGGTGGCTTCTTCCCACGCTTACCCAGTGGTAGCCATCTTGGAAACACCGACTGAATGCTGCAGAATGTCTCCAAGCAAGCTGAAACCCACCCAATCTCTGGTGGTTTCTTCCCACGCTTATCCAGTGGTTGCCGTCTTAGAAACACCGACCTCAATGCTGAAGAATGCCTTCACTCCCCCATCATTCTGACTTTATCCTACTACATGCCAAGACACTATATTGGAGATCTGGCTCCTTTTAACCTGAACACCTCCTCCGCTTCTTTATTATGTCTCCCAGCAAGCTGAAACCCACTCAAACTCTGTTGGCTTCTTCCCACACTTACCCAGTGGTAGCCATCTTGGAAACACCGACTGAATGCTGGAGAATGTCTCCCAGCCAGGTGAAACCCACCCAAACTCAGGTGGCTTCTTCCCACGCTTACCCAGTGGTTGCCGTCTTAGAAACAATAACTAAATTCTGAAGAATTCCTCCACTCCCCCATCATCCTGACTTTATCCTACTACAGGCCAAGACACTATATTGGAGATCTGGCTCCTTTTAACCTGAACACCTCCTCTGCTCCTTTATTATGTCTCCCAGCAGGCTGAAACCCTGTCAAGCTCTGGTGGCTTCTTCCCACGCTTACCCAGTGGTAGCCATCTAAGAAGCATCGACCTAAATGCTGAAGAATGTCTCCACTCCCCCATCATTCTGACTTTATCCTACTACAGGCCAAGACACTATATTGGAGATCTGGCTCCTTTAACCTGAACACCTCCTCTGCTTCTTTATTATGTCTCCCAGCAAGCTGAAACCCACTCAAACTCTGGTGGCTTCTTCCCACGCTTACCCAGTGGTAGCCATCTTGGAAACACCGACTGAATGCTGCAGAATGTCTCCAAGCAAGCTGAAACCCCACCCAAACTCTGGTGGCTTCTTCCCACGCTTATCCAGTGATTGCCGTCTTAGAAACACTAACTAAATGCTGAAGAATTCCTCCACTCCCCCATTATCCTGACTTTATCCTACTACAGGCCAAGATACTATATTGGAAGTCCTGCTCCTTTTAACCTGAACACCTCCTCCGCTCCTATATTATGTCTCCCAGCAAGCTGAAACCCTCTCAAGCTCTGGTGGCTTCTTCCCACGCTTACCCAGTGGTTTCTGTCCGAGAAACACCAAACTAAATGTTGAAGAATGTCTCCACTCCCCCATCATTCTGACTTTATCCTACTACAGGCCAAGACACTATATTTGAGGTCCTGCTCCTTTTAACCTGAACAACTTCCCTGCTCCTTTATTATGACTCCCAGCAAGCTGAAACCCACTCAAGCTCTGGTGGCTTCTTCCCACGCTTACCCAGTGATTGGCGTCTTAGAAACACTAACTAAATGCTGAAGAATGTCTCCACTCCCCCATCATCCTGACTTTATCCTACTACAGGCCAAGATACTATATTGGAAGTCCTGCTCCTTTTAACCTGAACACCTCCTCCGCTCCTTTATTATGTATCCCAGCAAGCTGAAAGCCAGTCAAACTCTGGTGGCTTCTTCCCACGCTTACCCAGTGGTAGCCATCTTGGAAACACCGACTGAATGCTGGAGAATGTCTCCCAGCAAGCTGAAACCCACCCAAACTCAGGTGGCTTCTTCCCACGCTTACCCAGTGGTTGCCGTCTTAGAAACACCGACCTCAATGCTGAAGAATGCCTCCACTCCCCCATCATCCTGACTTTATCCTACTACAGGCCAAGACACTATATTGGAGGTCCAGTTCCTTTTAACCTGAACACCTCCTCCGCTCCTTTATTATGTCTCCCAGCAAGCTGAAACCCACTCAAGCTCTGGTGGCTTCTTCCCACGCTTACCCAGTGATTTCCGTCCGAGAAACACCAAACTAAATGTTGAAGAATGTCTCCACTCCCCCATCATTCTGACTTTATCCTACTAGAGGCCAAGACACCATATTGGATATCCTGCTCCTTTAACCTGGGCACCTCCTCCGCTCCTTTTTTATGTCTCCCAGCAAGCTGAAACCCACTCAAACTCAGGTGGCTTCTTCCCACGCTTATCCAGTGATTGCCGTCTTGGAAACACTGACTAAATGCTGAAGAATGCCTTCACTCCCCCATCATCCTGACTTTATCCTACTACACGCCAAGACACTATATTGTAGATCTGGCTCCTTTTAACCTGGGCACCTCCTCCGCTCCTTTATTATGTCTCCTAGCAAGCTGAAACCCACTCAAGCTCTGGTGGCTTCTTCCCACGCTTTCCCAGTGGTTGCTGTCTTAGAAACACCGACCTAAATGCTGAAGAATGCCTTCACTCCCCCATCACCCTGACTTTATCCTACTACAGGCCAAGACACTATATTGGAGGTCCTGCTCCTTTTAAGCTGAACACCTCCTCCGCTCCTTTATTATGTCTCCCAGCAGGCTGAAACCCACTCAAACTCAGGTGGCTTCTTCCCACGCTTATACAGTGGTTGCCATCTTAGAAACACCGAACTAAATGCTGAAGAATGCCTTCACTCCCCCATCACCCTGACTTTATCCTACTACAGGCCAAGACACTATATTGCCGGGTCTTATTTTTCAGTCTTTTTTTCTGAATCTCCATTAAGGGCAAGTGTGCCTGGAGGGAACCCAGCAAGAGCACGAGGGCATACCTGCCCTAATCTATCCACTGCTATATGTTCTCCTTCTTAGGAGACAATGTCTAGGTAAAGTGGCTAGAGGAGCCATCAACGACTATGGATCCAGCCCCTTTAAACTGGATTCTAGGAATTCATCTACTTTGAAAAAAATGCAGGCATACCATGAGTTAATTCTAACGAGGTGCCTGTCGCCTCATAGACTTAACTCTATTATTCACATCTTACAGGTTTATTGTGCTCCAGAATAACTTCTGGAGCTCCTACAATGCTCACTGTGGTCTAAGTTTCTTCAAGAGCAGAGTCACTGGAACTGCTATGCCCACCCCTCCCCTTCTTCTGCCCATTCACAGAAGCCTTTGTATTATGTGAACTCATTCACAAAATACAAAGGCTTCTGTGAATGGGGAGGGGTGGGCATAGCTGCTCTGTGTGCTTCTCTCCTCTCACATCCGGAGTGTATCCTACAGGAGTACAATAAACCTGTCACATATAAGTAATAGAGTTACAGTAAGTGACATTCAACTAATTGGACTTATCTCCTAGTGTGCCTGCACTTTTCCCCAAGTTACTGAATTCCTGGATTTCAGGTTTAATACTCTGAACCAGATACATCATAAGGCCTGAACCATATTCCCTGTCTTCAGTTCACCTTCCCAGGGGGAACACTAAACTGGGGAGATGCTCTGATGTCTTTAACATTTATGCTATGGATCACTAAGTTGTGTTTTGCATTGTTTGTCTTTTTGTTGTCAAATGTAAGCTGTCACAAGTGACCTCCCCTGCGTGGGCTGCGTCATTTGGAGTATGTAGTAACCCTATTTCTCTTAAAATCTCAATAAAAAAAGATTTATAAAAAAAAAAAAGGAAAAATATTTTGTGACACATGGGGATATAGGGGAGAAAAAGGTCCAGACACTCAAGGGGTTAACTAAAATGTGATCCGGATTGATAAGCTGTAGAACAAGGACTGCAGTCCCTATAATTTCCACAAGGTGGCAATCCCACTTATATTGAGAGAAACCTATACAGGAAGTCTCTATGATCCCTACAGACAGGAAGTGATGTCAGAAACACACAGGAAGTGATGTCAGGTATAAATAAGAATTTCCGGGTGAGAGGTGAGGCGGGAGGAAGTAGAGAGGAGACGTTGGTGGGACAGACGAAGAGGTAAAAAGATTTTATAGAAGTAATATTATGAGAATATAATAAATCATACAAATTAATTTATAAATCTTATATCTAACTCCATACCTACATGTATCAATATTTATTACATAATAAATCAGATCCAATTTTGGAGACCATCAATAAATACCCTACGTACTACGTCTGGGTTTTTATCATTGTTATATGGATCTACTGGCACCAGGAGCCAATTTACTGAGCGTCAGGAACATGAAAACAATATAAAGAAGACTTGTCCCAATCTGCCCTACGACGGGTTTGTCGGTACATGGAAGAGGCCACCATGTGACATCACCGGTAGAAGACTTCGTATATCACCGCATCACATAGGACACATCAACCATCTTATACACTTTACCGTTCAAGCTGTGCTTTGTGATTCCCGGACATCCAGTCAGATTGTTTCTGTCTCAGGTGGTTGTCTTGGGTGGGATCGGGTAGCTGAGACTAGTTTGAGCTGAGATTACTTAGGGTTGGAGGAGGCCGGTATTCCATAGGGGTTCCCCAAGGCTCTGTCCTCTACACCTTCTCTATCTGCACCACCTTCTGGGGTCAGTTGATTGGTCATGGCTTCCCATACCATCCCTATGCTGATGATGCCTAACTCATCTCTATACTCCTCACCTCAGCCTTTCAGATTCCTCACCCATCACTAACTTACAATCTGACATATCAGTCTGGATGTCTCACCACTTCCTCACACTCCGTATTTCCATAACGGAGGTCGTAATATTTACTATGAAGGCTAGATAGGAATACAAAGAGTTCCTTATAGTCTCCTGTTATTAGTATTAAAATTAATTTCAGTGTGTTTAAAAAAATGTTTAATTTTATCATTTAGAACTTGGCTGGTAGTAATCCTTTCCTCTGATGGAGATGATGTAGCAAGGGAGTAGAGTAGGGAGTAGAAGAGTCCTGGCTTGGAGGACTTCATGGGGAAAACACAACTATTGTTTTTCTGTGTTTTAGTCAGAAACCGAACCCTGCTGAGCACTCCAGAGGGTTTCTGTGCATTCTGAATCACACCGATTCTTAGGTTCTAAAGTCATATACAATTTTCAGTTTATGACCCATCTACGAGGAAGAGTGTCCTGTACAGATCACATGACCACTTCATTGATCATGGAGGAGGACCGGAGTCATAGCATGGAGAAGATATTAAACCTCACCCTGGAGATCACCTACCTGCTAACCGGAGAGGTGAGGAGGATTCTGGGAGGTCACATGACATCACTCTTGTCTAGTCTGGTCAGTAGACCATGTATTTATTGTAGACATTTAGATGATGTCAGATGATTGATATCGGTTTATCTTTCTCCTGATCTGTAGGATTATGTTGTAGTGAAGAAGTCTAGTGGGGAGCCAATCTCAGGAGGATGGAGCAGGACCCAGAGCCCCACCATGGTGCCTCCCCCTCCTTCTCCCATACCTGAGAAGAACAAAGAGCAGAAGATCCTGGAACTGACCACCATGATGGTCCATCTGCTGACAGGAGAGGTGAGGAGGATTCTGGGAATTCTGGGACATTATCCAGTAACAGACAAGGGATGTGTCTGGATGGTGACTGTATCATTGTGTGTGTCAGGTTCCTATAAGGTGTCAGGATGTCACTGTCTATTTCTCCATGGAGGAGTGGGAGTATTTAGAAGGACACAAGGATCTCTACAAGGACGTCATGATGGACAATCAGCCGCCCCTCACATCACCGGGTAAGAGGAGACTTTATTGTAAAGGAGAGAGCAGTACGGAGGCTCCACCTAGATCCCCCATCATCTGATAAACACATAGAAACAATGTATTCAGTCAGTGTGTGTGTTTCCTACAGATGGATCCAGTAATGGGAACCCACCAGAGAGATGTCCCCGTCCTCTGTATTCCCGGGATTCCACACAGGAAGGTCACACCATCCCCCACCATCATCAGGTAGGTGATTAGCATTCACAAGTGGTTAGGATTTCTACACAAGCATGTTTCTTACAGTGATTTGTTTTTTACTATATATTTAGAGTGGAGAAATTGGAGATGATAATATTGTTGTTAAAGAAGAGTATAAAGAGGAGGATGAGGAGTATGGAGTGATGGAGGAGTATTCTGAAGGACACAAGGATATGATGGAGCCACCTAATACCAGGAACCCACCAGAGAGATGTCCTCATCCTCTGTATTCCCGGGATTCCACACAGGAAGGTCACACCATCCCTCACCATCATCAGGTGGATGATTGACAATTATTGGTAGTTAAAATTTATATACAAGCGTAATTGTACCAATTAATGTTTTATATTTTCAGAGTGGAAATTGCGGGGATTATAATATTGTTGTTAAAGAAGAGTTTAAAGAGGAGGATGAGGAGTATGGAGTGATGGAGTATATAGAAGGACACAAGGATCTCTACAAGGATGTTACGATGGAGAATCAGCCGCCCCTCACATCACCGGGTAAGAGGACTAATTATACTTCACTTTCATTCCCTGTTTATCTTCATCATTTCAAGACGATGAATAATTAGACTGAATCATTTTTCTTTTAGTAGTTGTAGTGAATCAAATATAAGAAATAGACTTATCCAGGTAATGAATAATCTAGCCATTTGGATTGAAAGTTTTTAGTCCCACAGCAAAGATAAAATAGTTTCCATATGAAAGGTCCATCTCCATTCCTCCAATATAACGTCATGTTCCCAACAAATGAGGAGGAGATACTGTACACCATATGAAAGGTCCATCTCCATTCCTCAATATAACGTCATGTTCCCAACAAATGAGGAGGAGATACTGTACACCATATGAAAGGTCCATCTCCATTCCTCAATATAATGTCATGTTCCCAACAAATGAGGAGGAGATACTGTACACCATATGAAAGGTCCATCTCCATTCCTCAATATAACGTCATGTTCCCAACAAATGAGGAGGAGATACTGTACACCATATGAAAGGTCCATCTCCATTCCTCAATATAATGTCATGTTCCCAACAAATGAGGAGGAGATACTGTACACCATATGAAAGGTCCATCTCCATTCCTCAATATATCGTCATGTTCCCAACAAATGAGGAGGAGATACTGTACATCATATGAAAGGTCCATCTCCATTCCTCAATATATCGTCATGTTCCCAACAAATGAGGAGGAGATACTGTACACCATATGAAAGGTCCATCTCCATTCCTCAATATAACGTCATGTTCCCAACAAATGAGGAGGAGATACTGTACACCATATGAAAGGTCCATCTCCATTCCTCAATATAATGTCATGTTCCCAACAAATGAGGAGGAGATACTGTACACCATATGAAAGGTCCATCTCCATTCCTCCAATATAACGTCATGTTCCCAACAAATGAGGAGGAGATACTGTACTCCATATGAAAGGTCCATCTCCATTCCTCCAATATAACGTCATGTTCCCAACAAATGAGGAGGAGATACTGTACACCATATGAAAGGTCCATCTCCATTCCTCAATATAACGTCATGTTCCCAACAAATGAGGAGGAGATACTGTACACCATATGAAAGATCCATCTCCATTCCTCCAATATAACGTCATGTTCCCAACAAATGAGGAGGAGATACTGTACTCCATATGAAAGGTCCATCTCCATTCCTCCAATATAACGTCATGTTCCCAACAAATGAGGAGGAGATACTGTACACCATATGAAAGGTCCATCTCCATTCCTCAATATAACGTCATGTTCCCAACAAATGAGGAGGAGATACTGTACACCATATGAAAGATCCATCTCCATTCCTCCAATATAATGTCATGTTCCCAACAAATGAGGAGGAGATACTGTACACCATATGAAAGGTCCATCTCCATTCCTCCAATATAACGTCATGTTCCCAACAAATGAGGAGGAGATACTGTACTCCATATGAAAGGTCCATCTCCATTCCTCCAATATAACGTCATGTTCCCAACAAATGAGGAGGAGATACTGTACACCATATGAAAGGTCCATCTCCATTCCTCCAATATAATGTCATGTTCCCAACAAATGAGGAGGAGATACTGTACACCATATGAAAGGTCCATCTCCATTCCTCAATATACAGATGATGAGGAGATAGATGAACGATGTAAATACTTTGATGAAGTTTCTCTCTCACAGATGGATGTGATGTTGGGAATTCCTCGGAGGGGCTCCAGATTTCATCTGCAGGACATGAAGAAGAAGATGAAGGTGTCTCAGCACTTCCTCCAGAAGAAAGGTCTTATTTCTGCTCGGATTCCGGTCAAAGCTTTGCGCAGAAAGAGCATCTGAGAAGACACGGGAGAGCTCACACGGGAGAGACTTTTCCATGTGAAGAGTGCGGGAAATGTTTTCTGCAGAAAGAAAGGCTCATGGCACACCTGAAAACCCACACATGGGAAAGGCTGCATACATGTTCAGAGTGCGGGAAAAGTTTCATACAGAAAGGGGCACTCACCAAACACCTGAGAACCCACACCGGTGAGAAGCCGTATTCCTGTTCAGAGTGCGGGAAACGCTTCATCCAGAGGGGCAATCTTACTGTACACCAGAGAATTCACACCGGTGAGAGGCCGTTCTCATGTTCCCATTGCCAGAAATCCTTCATCATAAAGTCCGATCTCGTCATACACCAGAGAAGTCACACCGGCGAGAAGCCGTTTTCATGCCCAGAGTGTGAAAAATGTTTCTCACTAAAAAAGCGATTAAATAGCCACATGAGAACTCACACTGGTGAAAAGCCGTTCTCCTGTCCGGAGTGCGGGAAATCTTTCAGTCAGAAAAATGAACTTGCAATACACCTGAGCAGTCACACAGGTCAATACCCTTTTTCATGTTCAGAGTGCGGGAAAGGTTTCACTGAGAAAGGAAAACTTCGCATACACCAGAGAATTCACACGGGCGAGCGGCCTTTTTCGTGTTCAGAGTGCGGGAAAAGTTTCACGCAGAAGGGAAAACTTCATAGACACCAGAGAATTCACACGGGCGAGCGACCTTACATCTGTTCAGAGTGCGGGAAAAGTTTCCTACAGAATACGCATCTTCTTGAACACCTAAGAACCCACACAGGGGAACGGCCATTTCCTTGTTCAGAGTGCGGGAAGTGTTTCATACGAAAGAATGAACTTGTCATACACTGGAGCAGTCACACTAAGGAGCGTCCTTTTTCATGTCCGGAGTGCGGGAAGTGTTACAAAAGTAGAAAAAACCTCCATGCACACCGGAAAAGACACGCAGGCGAGCATTCTCTTTCCTGACCAGAGTGCTGGAAATGTTTCATTGACAAACAAGACAATCGTTTCATACAGAAAGAACACCTGAAAAGCCATGTATGTGAGCAAACTTTTTCATGCCCCCATGTGAGAAGCCACCCAAGTTAGCACCCTCTACCATGTTTCCACCTAAAAAGCCATCTGAGTGAACTCCCTCTACCATGTTTCCATCTAAGAAGCCATCCGAGTGAACTTCCTCTACCATGTTTCCATCTAAGAAGCCACCCGAGTGAACTCCCTCTACCATGTTTCCATCTAAGAAGCCACCCGAGTGAACTCCCTCTACCATGTTTCCACCTAAAAAGCCATCTGAGTGAACTCCCTCTACCATGTTTCCATCTAAGAAGCCACCCGAGTGAATCCCTCTACCATGTTTCCACCTAAAAAGCCACCCGAGTGAACTCCCTCTACCATGTTTCCATCTAAGAAGCCACCCGAGTGAATCCCTCTACCATGTTTCCACCTAAAAAGCCACCCGAGTGAACTTCCTCTACCATGTTTCCATCTAAAAAGCCACCCGAGTGAACTCCCTCTATCATGTTTCCACCTAAAAAGCCACCCGAGTGAACTCCCTCTATCATGTTTCCATCTAAGAAGCCACCCGAGTGAACTTCCTCTACCATGTTTCCATCTAAGAAGCCACCCGAGTGAACTTCCTCTACCATGTTTCCATCTAAGAAGCCACCCGAGTGAACTCCCTCTATCATGTTTCCACCTAAAAAGCCACCCGAGTGAACTCCCTCTATCATGTTTCCACCTAAAAAGCCACCCGAGTGAACTCCCTCTTCCATGTTTCCATCTAAGAAGCCACCCAAGTGAACTCCCTCTACCATGTTTCCATCTAAGAAGCCATCCGAGTGAACTCCCTCTACCATGTTTCCACCTAGGAAGCCACCAGAGTGAACTTCCCCTACCATGTTTCTACCTAAGAAGCCACCTGAGATAACTCTTGTCTACCATGTTTCCACCTAAGAAGCCACCCAAGTGAACTCCCTCTACCATGTTTCCATATAAGAAGCCGCCCGAGTGAACTTCCTCTACCATGTTTCCATCTAAGAAGCCGCCCGAGTGAACTTCCTCTACCCTGTTTCCATCTAAGAAGCCACCTGAGATAACTCTTGTCTACCATGTTTCCACCTAAGAAGCCACCCAAGTGAACTCCCTCTACCATGTTTCCATATAAGAAGCCGCCCGAGTGAACTTCCTCTACCATGTTTCCATCTAAGAAGCCGCCCGAGTGAACTTCCTCTACCCTGTTTCCATCTAAGAAGCCACCTGAGATAACTCTGTCTACCATGTTTCCACCTAATAAACCACCCGAGTGAACTCCCTCTACCATGTTTCCATATAAGAAGCCGCCCGAGTGAACTCCCTCTACCCTGTTTCCATCTAAGAAGCCACCCGAGTGAACTCCCTCTACCCTGTTTCCATCTAAGAAGCCACCCGAGTGAACTCCCTCTACCCTGTTTCCATCTAAGAAGCCACCCAAGTGAACTTCCTCTACCATGTTTTCATCTTAGAAGCCACCCATGTGAACTCCCTCTACCATGTTTCCATCTAAGAAGCCACCCGAGTGTAATCCCTCTACCTTGTTTCCACCTAGGACTCCACTCGTGTGCACCCTCTACCATGTTTCCACCTAAGAAGCCATCCCAAAAAACTGTGTACCATGTTTCCACCTAAGAAACCACCCGAGTGAACTCCCTCTACCATGTTTCTATCTAAGAAGCCACCCAAGTGAATCCACCTAGCATGTTTCCACCAGTGGCTGTTGTGACACAAATTAATGGATCCACACCAACAGACTCTGGGGACAAACACAACAAGATCTCCCATTTACTGGCCAGGTTCCTGCCTACCTAGGATCTTTTTCCTACCACCCATGTTGATGTCTTCTCATTGCTCCTTTTTCCATAAAGAAGAAAGAAGACCCATCCCGAATGAACTAAGAATCTAGGGTAGTTTAGAAAACAATGTTTAAAGACTAAATAGCCTCCTCAATGCCCAGTTATTACATTGCTTATTTTATCTGTAACAATACAGGGCCTCTTTATGGGGTGAGAACAAGAATGCTAAATATGATTCATGTATAAAGAGACTTATTTAGTGGCTCTCAGGCTGGTATACTTTGTGTACTTATATTTTCTGCTTTCCTGAAACACATTCCTGATGACTTGCGTTACCCCAGGGGTTGGACCGACCAACGTATTCACTAACGTACTCGCGGTTTCCCATTGAAATGCTGCCTCGGGGTCCTCTCCTCTCGATGGTGACTTCCTACCCTGCGAAGCCAGGAGAGGATTTAGAAGTGTGAGGAGTCATCTCTAGATAAGGATGATAACTCCTATGGTGTACGGAACTCATCTCTAGATAAGGATGATATGTCCCACCATAGCAGCCATCCCTAGATAAGGATGATACATTCCGTACAATGAATTATCTTTAGGTAGGGATGATACATTTCACGTCTTTTTGGTTTTCCTACTGGTCATTTGGCCCTGTAGCTGCACCTTGAGATTTACCGGCTTGCCAACAGCATCAGACATACTTTAGACTTTCTCTACATTAATCTTTTAGATGTTTTATATGCTTAGTTGTCCTAGGAAGATAGGATTGGGGGTAAAGGATTTCCCTTTGCCCACTGGTATCTTCTAGTATCTTCAACCTCATCCACAGGCTGATGCAGATTTCGGAGGCAGCTATCTTAAGGCTTCTTCAGCTCCTTTCACAGGCTAGTTAGTTTAGGCCAGTGGTTCTCAACTCCAGTCCTTGGGACCCACCAACAGGCCAGATTTTAAGTATTACCTTGGGGAGTTTCAGACTAGAATACTGCAATCACTGAGCAGCAAGTGATATCACCTGTGATGTATTTCAGCTATCTTGCAAACCTGTCCTGTTGGTGGGTCCTGAGGACTGGAGTTGAGAACCACTGGTTTAGGCAAAGATCGGCAATTTGTGGTTTTGACCTTTAAGCCTGGACCTTCAATGGACTAAGCAGGACTCTACTTCAACTTCCTTTCCCAGCAGAGAAGCATGAACTGGACCGCACTGAAGCTATGCCCTCTCCAGGTAGTAGGTGCAGGGGGGGGGGGGGGGTTTAAGACAAATGGGCCTCCCCAATCAGAATATTGCGCTAAATCTGTAGGTAAATAAAAGAACCAGAACCTTCGCTAAGTGGAAGAGTGGGTTTGATAATAAAGTTGGCAGTGCCTCCACCCAGGACAGGGCCTCTGTGAACAGAGGAGATTCTCTTCCTGGGACATTAACCAGTAATATAATCAAAGTAATTGAGCTCAGAGGAACTACTGCAACCAGCATATAACCATACAGTATATACTATAAGTATATAAATGTACACCAGTATAGAAATAATACAAGCTTTATATAAGAAGAAATCCTCCAACTGCTGTCAACCAGCCTGGAATGGAGCTTCTCACCGGCAGGAATTGTGGTGTGGCACTGGACCTCAAAGTCTGCCTTACTACTCTTTAGACCAGGGATCTCCAAACTACATCCCTCCAGCTATTGCGGAACTACACATCACATGATGTATTGTAAAGCGCTGACATTCACAGATGGTGGGAATTGTAGTTCCTGAACAACTGGAGGGTCATAGTGTGGAGACCCCTGCCTTAGACCCTCCGTGGTAGTTTAAATAGTCTCTTCTGGTCTGGGTGAAAAAATACAACAGCAGAAACTCCATAATCAGGACATTTGGCTCAGTTCTCTCTGAAATATACTTCCTGGAAACTCCCCTTTATAAAGATATTAAACTCCTCCCATGTGGGGTTTCTTAACCAGCTAGCAGAGACATTAAGTTATGCACATAAACAATGCTATGACAGTAAGCACAGCCACTTACAATTACAGACAGTAGAGGGCAGCAGATCTCTACACAATTTTGAAGACAATGACCTCTGGGCTCACATTCTCTCTTGACTAAGCCTGGGAGGCAAATACCAGGTCCTTCACACACACATCCTCTGCAGGTAAGTCTGGGAAGGAATTGACCCTTCTAGAAGGTCTTCCAAAATATTTCTCCTCTTCGCCAGCCCACAGAACTGGTATAAACCTCTCAGTGATTGGCCAGGACATCATAAATATTTATAATCCCCCCCAATACATTGTCTCTTCACACCCTATCTACTGGAGAACACTACACAGAAGCAAGCAATGTCCTTGGACGTAGGAGACATTTATCAAGATAACATAATCAAAGCTCAGGCTGACTACAGCCGAGCTACAACCAATACATTTAGCGTAGGGACACTCCAGCTTATGGTAGGACCCCACACACGTTTTTTCCCTACTTAGAATGACCTATAGGTCTATTCTACAGCAGTGTGAAGTATGAAATGTGAGATTAGATTTTGGGGATATTATTGTTTATTCTATTTTTAGGTAAATATTATTTATTACATTTTTGGAGTAAATATTATTGATGACATTTTTGGGTAAATATTGTTTATTATATTTTGGAGTAAATACAGTGGAACCTCGGATTACGAGCATAATCCGTTCCAGGAGAATGCTCGTAATCCAAAGTGCTCTCATATCAAAGCGAGTTTTCCCATTGAAGTCAATGGAAACGAAAATAATTTGTTCCGCATTGACTACAATGGAATGCCACACTGCATGCGGCCAGAGGCGGGGGGGTGCCGGAGAGCCTCAAAAACGGCCGAAAAGGCCCGAGCACACTTCGGCTGACCTCGGCATACCTCGGAAAGACTCCGTTCATGAGCCTTTCCGAGGTTTGTCGAGGTCGGCCGAACTGTCCTTGGGCCTTTCCGTGCATTTCTGAACGGTGGCGATCGGCGCCTTTCAGCTCCGGCGCCCCGCACCTCAGGCCACAAGCGGTACTGCACAGCGCTTTGGCCTGAATCCTGCTCGTTTTGCGAGACAACACTCGCAAACCGAGTTAGGATTTTTAGAAATACAGTGCTCGTATTGAGAAACGGTCGTTAACCGCGTTACTTGCAATCCGAGGTTCCACTGTATTATTGATTATATTTCTTGGTAAATATTGGTGATATTATTTTGGGGTAAATGTTGATTATGTTTTTGGGTAAAAATTGCTGATTACATTTTTTGGTAAATATATGGAGCTGCGCAAATCACTTGTAGCACCCTCTAGTGTGTGTTAGGTTTAGAGCAGGCAAACCATACTCCGACCCACATTGTAAGCTGGTGAGTCTTAATTGGGTCAGGGTTCATTAGAGTTCAGGGCTGGGTGACTCATCCTGGCAGTCCTCTGGTGCCTCCACCTGGTCTCGAAGGTTGAAGAATCTTCTAGAACTAGAGGGTGGGGGTTAGGAGGAGCTGTCTTGAATATTTATGGGGCCTCGGACAATCCTCAGCAGTGGGCTGGCAGGGGGCTGAGATAACTCCAAAAATAGACATGGGCCATGCCAGTAGGGTCAGTCAGGTGGAAGATGGAGATACAGAGTTGAGGAGGCTATCCTGGCCCTAAGAGATACCCCCTAATCTGGGGGGGGGGTGTCCTGCCTTGGGCCGGGGCTTGGCTTCTGGAAGAATCCTGCCAAAACACAAGGGAGGAGGTCTTCCTGGAGGCACGGGTAATAGAAAGAGGACATAGTGAGTAGATCAACAATGTTGTGGACTAACAAAGGGGGGGGGGGGGGACTGCCACATGTAGCCAGTCTCCCTTGAAGATAGCAGTGTGCTTAAGTCTTCTATTCTTCCCTGGGAGATCTCCTGAGAGTCAGCTGGGTGGGCGGGTGAAGAGTCAGCTGGGTGGGCGGGTGAAGAGTCAGCTGGATGGACTGGTGAAGAGTGAGTCGGGTGGGCTGGTGAAGAGTCAGTCAGGTGGGCTGGTGAAAAGGCGGTCGGGTGGACTAGTGTAGAGTCAGCTGGGTGTGCTTGTGAAGATTCGATGTGCCTGGGCTGTGTAGGAGTGGGGGATCCCTTTCATCTACAGCTTCTAGATGGGGTGCGCTACACACTTAAACATTGCATTGGGAAAAATGACAAGAAAATTTCTTTTTTTTTTAAATTTCACTATTTAGTGTCAATAAATTTCAAGGAGATAAAAATATATTTTCAAATTTGCTAACAAATGAAAACTCTATCTGTACCCAACCTAAAGGATATAATTTGCAAAACCGAGACATCTTTGGAACGAGAAAAAAAAATATTCTCAGGGACATAAGGGGATTTAGGGAGAAGAAGGCCCCGGGACACAAAGAGTTAACGGGATGGTGATCCAGATCTGTAATAACACCAGTTACCAAAGTGGCAAGGATAACTAAGAACAGATCGATGACTGCAATCCCTATAATCTCCACAAGGTGAGGATCTCAGTTATATACGGAGTGGAACACACATAGGAAGTCTCTATGACACCTACAGACAGGAAGTGATGTCAGGTACAGACAGGAAGTGATGTCAGGTACAGACAGGAAGTGATGTCAGGTATAAATAGGCAGTTCTGAGTAAAAGGTGAGTCAGGAGGAAGTGGAGAGGAGACGTAGCTGCGACAGACGAGGAGGTAGATATTATTATAGATCTGAGTAGGCTGCTGATTTTTCGGTCACCCTCTTGCTCTATTCTTCGCTCTTTAACTCACATCTTCTATCTCTTCCTCTCTACTGTCATCTTCCCCCGACCCTCTCTAGGAATGCTCTGGTCACCCTATACTTAGGCCTCGCTGAACCCCACCAGTCGGAATGACCTAAGACCCATCTCCTTGCTCCCGTTTTCCTCCAAACTCCTAGAACATGTAGTCTACAGCCATCTGAGCCACCACCTTACTGATAGCAACCTTCTCCACCCCTTACAGTCTCGATCTCACCTGCAAAACCTCACATAAACTGCCCTCCTAAAACTCACTAACGACTTACCAACTGCTCAAGCCAATGGCTGCCATGCTGTTCTCAAACTATTAGACCTTTCTGCCACCTTCGACATAGTTTACCAACCGCTCCTCCTCGGAAAACTCCTCGCCATTCAGAACTCTATTCTGGTTCTCCTACTTATTCAGGGGCTCCTCCTCCATCATCACTTGCAACTCTGTCTCCTCCTCTCCTTTCCTTTTTCCATAAGGATCCCCTAAGGCTCTGTCCTCCGGCCCCTTCTATTCTCTATCTACATCTCCTCCAGATGTCAGCTGATAACCTCTTATGGCTTCCAATGACATCTCAACGACATCCAAATCTACCTCTCCACTCCTCAACTCTGTCAAGCGTCTGTGGTAGTGAGCTCTTGTAGATCTCCAACTCGGGATTCCCCGGGGCACGGAGTAAGCTCTCTGGATCAGAACCCTCCTAACCCTCTTGTATTGTATTGCAACTGTACTGTCTGCCTTTATATTGTAAAGTGCTGTGCAAACTGTTGGTGCCATATAAAGCCTGTATAATAATAACATGGTGGACAGATATAGAACTAAGGGGACTAGTGTCTGTTTTCTTGTAGGAGCCTTATTAAGAAAGAACAGATCACATGACATCATCAATAAAGATGCAGGAGGACCGGAGTCACATGACTGAGAAGATACTAAACCTCACCCTGGAGATCATCTACCTGCTGACCGGAGAGGTGAGGAGGATTCTGGGAGGTCACATGACATCACTCTTATCTCTATTAATAAAACACAGACCTGACCGGAGAGGTGAGGAGGATTCTGGGAGGTCACATGACATCACTCTTATCTCTATTAATAAAACACAGACCTGACCGGAGAGGTGAGGAGGATTCTGGGAGGTCACATGACATCACTCTTATCTAGTCTGGTCAGTAGACCATGTTCTAATTGTAGACATTTAGATGATGTCAGATGATTGATATCGGTTTATCTTTCTCCTGATCTGTAGGATTATGTTGTAGTGAAGAAGTCTAGAGGGGAGCCAATCTCAGGAGGATGGAGCAGGACCCAGAGCCCCACCATGGTGCCTCCCCTTCCTTCTCCCATACCTGAGAGGAACAAAGAGCAGAAGATCCTGGAACTGACCACCATGATGGTCCATCTGCTGACAGGAGAGGTGAGGAGGATTCTGGGACATTATCCAGTAACAGACAAGGGATGTGTCTGGATGGTGACTGTATCATTGTGTGTGTCAGGTTCCTATAAGGTGTCAGGATGTCACTGTCTATTTCTCCATGGAGGAGTGGGAGTATTTAGAAGGACACAAGGATCTCTACAAGGACGTCATGATGGAGAATCAGCCGCCCCTCACATCACCGGGTAAGAGGAGACTTTATTGTAACGGAGAGAGCAGTACGGAGGCTCCACCTAGATCCCCCATCCAAAAAATGAGGAGGAGATACTGTACACCATATGAAAGGTCCATCTCCATTCCTCAATATAACGTCATGTTCCCAACAAATGAGGAGGAGATACTGTACACTATATGAAAGGTCCATCTCCATTCCTCCAATATAACGTCATGTTCCCAACAAATGAGGAGGAGATACTGTACACCATATGAAAGGTCCATCTCCATTCCTCAATATAATGTCATGTTCCCAACAAATGAGGAGGAGATACTGTACTCCATATGAAAGGTCCCTCTCCATTCCTCAATATAACGTCATGTTCCCAACAAATGAGGAGGAGATACTGTACATCATATGAAAGATCCATCTTCATTCCTCAATATAATGTCATGTTCCCAACAAATGAGGAGGAGATACTGTACACCATATGAAAGGTCCATCTCCATTCCTCCAATATAACGTCATGTTCCCAACAAATGAGGAGGAGATACTGTACACCATATGAAAGGTCCATCTCCATTCCTCAATATAATGTCATGTTCCCAACAAATGAGGAGGAGATACTGTACTCCATATGAAAGGTCCCTCTCCATTCCTCAATATAACGTCATGTTCCCAACAAATGAGGAGGAGATACTGTACATCATATGAAAGATCCATCTCCATTCCTCAATATAATGTCATGTTCCCAACAAATGAGGAGGAGATACTGTACACCATATGAAAGGTCCATCTCCATTCCTCAATATACAGATGATGAGGAGATAGATGAACGATGTAAATACTTTGATGAAGTTTCTCTCTCACAGATGGATGTGATGTTGGGAATTCCTCGGAGGGGCTCCAGATTTCATCTGCAGGACATGAAGAAGAAGATGAAGGTGTCTCATCACTTCCTCCAGAAGAAAGGTCTTATTTCTGCTCAGATTCCGGTCAAAGCTTTATGCAGAAAGAGCATCTGAGAAGACACGGGAGAGCTCACACGGGAGAGACTTTTCCATGTGAAGAGTGTGGGAAAAGTTTCATACAGAAAGGGGCACTCACCAAACACCTGAGAAGTCACACCGGTAAGAAGCCGTTTTCATGCCCAGAGTGCGGGAAATGTTTCTCGCTAAAAAAGCTATTAAATAGCCACATGAGAACTCACACTGCTGAAAAGCTATTCTCCTGTCCGGAGTGCGGGAAAGCTTTCAGTCAGAAAAATGAACTTACAATACACCTGAGCAGTCACACAGGTCAATACCCTTTTTCATGTTCAGAGTGCGGGAAAGGTTTTACTAAGAAAGGAAAACTTCACATACACCAGAGAATTCACACAGGCGAGCGGCCTTTTCCATGTTCAGAGTGCGGGAAAAGTTTCATGCAGAAAGGGACACTCACCAAACACCAGAAAATCCACACAGGTGAGAAGCCGTATTCCTGTTCAGAGTGCGGCAAACGCTTCATCCAGAAAGACTATCTTACTGTACACCAGAGAAGTCACACCGGTGAGAGGCCGTTCTCGTGTTCCCATTGCCAGAAATCCTTCATCATAAATTCCAATCTTGTCATACACCAGAGAATTCACACGGGCGAGCAGCCTTTTTCATGTTCAGCATGCGGGAAAAGTTTCACGGAGAAGGGAAAACTTCATAGACACCAGAGAATTCACACGGGTGAGCGACCTTACAGCTGTTCAGAGTGCGGGAAAAGTTTCATACAGAATACAGAACTTCTTGAACACCTAAGATCCCACACAGGGGAGCGTCCTTTTTCATGTCCAGAGTGCGGGAAGTGTTACAAAAGTAAAAAAAAACTCCATGCACACCAGAAAAGACACGCAGGCGAGCATTCTCTTTCCTGACCAGAGTGCTGGAAATGTTTCATTGACAAACAAGACAATCGTTTCATACAGAAAGGAGACCTTGTACACCTGAGAAGCCATGTATGTGAGCAAACTTTTTCATGCCCCCATGTGAGAAGCCACCCAAGTTAGCACCCTCTACCATGTTTCCACCTAAAAAGCCATCTGAGTGAACTCCCTCTACCATGTTTCCATCTAAGAAGCCATCCGAGTGAACTTCCTCTACCATGTTTCCATCTAAGAAGCCATCCAAGTGAACTTCCTCTACCATGTTTCCACCTAAAAAGCCATCTGAGTGAACTTCCTCTACCATGTTTCCATCTAAGAAGCCACCTGAGTGAACTCCCTCTACCATGTTTCCACCTAAAAAGCCACCCGAGTGAACTCCCTCTACCATGTTTCCATCTAAGAAGCCACCCGAGTGAACTCCCTCTACCATGTTTCCACCTAAAAAGCCACCTGAGTGAACTCCCTCTACCATGTTTCCATCTAAGAAGCCACCTGAGTGAACTTCCTCTACCATGTTTCCATCTAAAAAGCCATCTGAGTGAACTCCCTCTACCATGTTTCCATCTAAGAAGCCACCCTAGTGAACTCCCTCTACCATGTTTCCACCTAAAAAGCCACCCGAGTGAACTCCCTCTACCATGTTTCCATCTAAGAAGCCACCCGAGTGAACTTCCTCTACCATGTTTCCATCTAAGAAACCACCCGAGTGAACTCCCTCTACCATGTTTCCATCTAAGAAGCCACCCTAGTGAACTCCCTCTACCATGTTTCCACCTAAAAAGCCACCTGAGTGAACTCCCTCTACCATGTTTCCATCTAAGAAGCCACCTGGGTGAACTCCTTCTACCATGTTTCCATCTAAGAAGCCATCCGAGTGAACTTCCTCTACCATGTTTCCATCTAAGAAGCCACTCGAGTGAACTTCCTCTACCATGTTTCCACCTAAAAAGCCACCCTAGTGAACTCCCTCTACCATGTTTCCATCTAAGAAGCCACCTGAGTGAACTCCCTCTACCATGTTTCCATCTAAGAAGCCACCCTAGTGAACTCCCTCTACCATGTTTCCACCTAAAAAGCCACCTGAGTGAACTCCCTCTACCATGTTTCCATCTAAGAAGCCACCTGAGTGAACTCCCTCTACCATGTTTCCATCTAAGAAGCCACCCTAGTGAACTCCCTCTACCATGTTTCCACCTAAAAAGCCACCTGAGTGAACTCCCTCTACCATGTTTCCATCTAAGAAGCCACCTGGGTGAACTCCCTCTACCATGTTTCCATCTAAGAAGCCATCCGAGTGAACTTCCTCTACCATGTTTCCATCTAAGAAGCCACTCGAGTGAACTTCCTCTACCATGTTTCCACCTAAAAAGCCACCCTAGTGAACTCCCTCTACCATGTTTCCATCTAAGAAGCCACCTGAGTGAACTCCCTCTACCATGTTTCCATCTAAGAAGCCACCCTAGTGAACTCCCTCTACCATGTTTCCACCTAAAAAGCCACCTGAGTGAACTCCCTCTACCATGTTTCCATCTAAGAAGCCACCCTAGTGAACTCCCTCTACCATGTTTCCATCTAAGAAGCCACCTGAGTGAACTCCCTCTACCATGTTTCCATCTAAGAAGCCACCCTAGTGAACTCCCTCTACCATGTTTCCACCTAAAAAGCCACCTGAGTGAACTCCCTCTACCATGTTTCCATCTAAGAAGCCACCTGGGTGAACTCCCTCTACCATGTTTCCATCTAAGAAGCCATCCGAGTGAACTTCCTCTACCATGTTTCCATCTAAGAAGCCACCCGAGTGAACTCCCTCTACCATGTTTCCATCTAAGAAGCCACCCGAGTGAACTCCCTCTACCATGTTTCCATCTAAGAAGCCACCCGAGTGAACTTCCTCTACCATGTTTCCATCTAAGAAGCCATCCGAGTGAACTTCCTCTACCATGTTTCCATCTAAAAAGCCATCCGAGTGAACTCCCTCTACCATGTTTCCATCTAAGAAGCCACCCGAGTGAACTCCCTCTACCATGTTTCCATCTACGAAGCCACCCGAGTGAACTTCCTCTACCATGTTTCCATCTAAGAAGCCAACCGAGTGAACTCCCTCTACCATGTTTCCATCTAAGAAGCCATCCGAGTGAACTTCCTCTACCATGTTTCCATCTAAAAAGCCATCCGAGTGAACTCCCTCTACCATGTTTCCATCTAAGAAGCCACCCGAGTGAACTCCCTCTACCATGTTTCCATCTAAGAAGCCACCCGAGTGAACTCCCTCTACCATGTTTCCATCTACGAAGCCACCCGAGTGAACTTCCTCTACCATGTTTCCATCTAAGAAGCCAACCGAGTGAACTCCCTCTACCATGTTTCCATCTAAGAAGCCACCCGAGTGAACTCCCTCTACCACAGGGTTCGACAAACCCCAGGCGCCAGGTCGCATTTGCGACTAGAATTAGCGTCCTGGCGCCTGGGGCGGCACAGCTGGGGGTATCCTATCCTCCGTGCGGACTCCAACGCCCCCCGTGCGATCGCGACGGGCCGCTCCGGCCGGTAATTGAGGCCGCGGCTTTGCAGCCTTCCTCTGTCCTTCTGGAGTCCTGCTGGAATCTGGCGCCATCTTGTGGTGGCCGTTGGTATTACAACCAGCCATGCTAATGCAATACTAATGGAGGCAGCGCTGCGATACCTGCCTGTTTTCACTGCCCGCCCATCTCCTTCCCAAAGTGGAGAAGAGAAGGAAGTGATTGCGGGCGTCATCTGGCGCCTTTTGCCTCATGGTGAGTGTGGGGATAGCCTTTTTTTTTTTCGTAATAGCTTTTATTTTTTATTTATTTTTTTTTTAAAGCTGTTTATTTTTTTCTTAAAATTAAAATGAATGTATTATTTGTCATCTCCCTGCTTGGCCCCTTTCACACGGGCTGTCTGACCAGGTTCACCTGTCAGTTTTTCAGGCGGACCTGATTGGACCTTCAGACCCCTTTCACACCGAGGGCCTTTTGCAGGCGCTATATCGTTAAAAATAGCGCCTGCAATCCGCCCTCAAACAGCTGCAGCATTGTCTCCAGTGTGACTCCCGAGGGCTTTCACACCGGAGCGGTGCGCTGGCAGGACGTCAGGAAAAGTCCTGTCAGCAGCTTCTTTGGAGCGGTGAAGGAGTGGTGTGTTTACCGCTCCTCCACCGCTGCACCCCATTGAAATCAATGGGGCAGCGCTGGGATAACGCCGGCAAAACGCCGCTATTGCGGTGCATTGCGGGCGGTTTTAACCCTTTCTCGGCCGCTAGCGGGGGGTAAAAGCGCCCCGCTATCGGCCAAAATGGGCCGCAAATCCGATGGTAAAACGCTGCTATAAATAGCGGCATTTTACCGCCGACGCTATAGGCGGCTCGGTGTGAAAGGGGTCTTAGAGCCCTTTCACACGCGGGGGGGGCCTCTGCGGTAAAGCGGCGCTATTTTTAGCGCCGCTTTACCTTCATTTTAGCGCTGCTATTCGCTATTTTAAGATTGGTTAACTTTCATATTGAAAATAAAGCTTTGTCGGTCGTTAAAAAAACCTGCCTCCTAACTTTTTTACCTGGCTCCTAGATTCCAAACAAATTTGTCAAGTCCTGCTCTACCATGTTTCCACCTAGGACTCCACTCATGTGTGCACCCTCTACCATGTTTCTACCTAGGACTCCACTCATATGTGCACCCTCTACCATGTTTCTACCTAAGAAGCCACCTGAGATAACTCTGTCTACCATGTTTCCACCTAAGAAGCCACCCGAGTGAACTTCCTCTACCATGTGTCCATCTAAGAAGCCACCCGAGTGAACTCCCTCTACCATGTTTCCATCTAAAAAGCCACCCGAGTGAACTCCCTCTACAATATTTCCACCTTGGACTCCAATCATGTGTGCACCCTCTACCATGTTTCCACCAAGAAGCCACCAGGGTTAGCTCCTTCTACCATGTTTCCACCTAAGAAACCACCCCGAGTGAACTCTGTCTACCATGTTTCCACCTAGGAAGCCACCAGAGTGTGCACCCTCTACCATGTTTCTACCTAAGAAGCCACCTGAGATAACTTTGTCTACCATGTTTCCACCTAAGAAGCCACCTGAGTGAACTCCCCCCACCATGTTTTCACCTAGGAAGCCACCCAATTGAACTTCCTCTACCATGTTTCCACCTGGGGCGCTAGTCATGTGTGCGCCCTCTACCATATTTCCATCTAGGAAGCCACCAGTGCAAGCTCCCTCTACCATGTTTCCACTAATGAATCCACCTAGCATGTTTCCACCAATGGCTGTTGTGACACAAATTAATGGATCCACACCAACAGACTCTGGGGACAAACACAACAAGATCTCCCATTTACTGGCCAGGTTCCTGCCTACCTAGGATCTTTTCCTACCACCCGTGTTGATGTCTTCTCATTGCTTCTTTTTCCATAAAGAAGGAAGAGGACCCATCCCGAATGAACTAAGAGTCTAGGGTAGTTTAGAAAAACAATGTTTAAAGACCAAATAGCCTCCTCAATGCCCAGTTATTACATTGCTTATTTTATCTGTAACAATACAGGGCCTCTTTATGGGGCGAGAACAAGAATGCTAAATACGATTCATGTATAAAAAGACTTATTTAGTGGCTCTCAGGCTGGTATACTTTGTGTACTTATATTTGCTGCTTTCCTGAAACACATTCCTGATGACTTGCGTTATCCCAGGGGTTGGACCCACCAACGTATTCACCAACGTATTCGCAGTTTCCCATTGAAATGCTGCCTCGGGGTCCTCTCCTCTCGATGGTATCTTCCTACCCTGCGCAGCCAGGAGAGGAGGTAGAAGTGTGAGGAGTCATCTCTAGATAAGGATGATAACTCCTATGGTGTACGGAACTCATCTCTAGATAAGGATGATATGTCCCACCATAGCAGCCATCTCTAGATAAGGATGATACATTCCGTACAATGAATTATCTTCAGGTAGGGATGATACATTTCACGTCTTTTTGGTTTTCCTACTGGTCATTTGGCCCTGTAGCTGCACCTTGAGATTTACCGGCTTGCCAACAGCATCAGACATACTTTAGACTTTCTCTACATTAATCTTTTAGATGTTTTATTTGCTTAGTTGTCTTAGGAAGATATGATTAGGAGGAAAGGATTTCCCTTTGCCCATTGGTATCTTCTAGTATCTTCAACCTCATCCATAGCCTAAAGCAGATTTGGCAACCAGCTATCTTAAGGCTTCTTCAGCTCCTTTCACAGGCTAGTTAGTTTAGGCAAAGATCGGCAATTTGTGGGTCTTCAATGGACTAAGCAGGACTCTACTTCAACTTTCTTTCCCAGCAGAGAAGCATGAACTGGACCGCACTGAAGCTATGCCCTCTCCAGGTAGTAGGTGTAGCGCACTTTTGGGGGGATTTATGACAAATGGACCTCCCCAATCAGGATATTGCGCTAAATCTGTAGGTAAATAAGAGAACCAGAACCTTCGCTAAGTGGAAGAATGGGTTTAATAATAAAGTAGGCAGTGCCTCCACCCAGGACAGGGCCTCTGTGAACAGAGGAGATTCTCTTCCTGGGACATTAACCAGTAATATAATCAAAGTAATTGAGCTCAGAGGAACTACTGCAACCAGGATATAACCATACAGTATATACCATAAGTATATAAATGTGTACTGTGACAGACCTAGCAGGGACAGAGGCTTTTGGAGGGGACTGAATGCTAGCCTCCTGTCTACCGACTATGGACCCTGGCATTTGAGGAAGCTACAAGCATTTAGGAAGATATTCTGTTATGTAATGCAAAAGGACATTATTAAGGAGGACATGATGGTCTCTGCACGCTTGGGACTCATATAGCAGATGTATGTGAAAGGAATGCTGATTAATGAGATCTGGAAAGCCCTGGGTCTCCTGTTGTCTACTTCTAATGCCCCGTACACACGGTCGGATTTTCCGACGGAAAATGTGTGATAGGACCTTGTTGTCGGAAATTCCGACCGTGTGTGGGCTCCATCACACATTTTCCATCGGATTTTCCGACACACAAAGTTTGAGAGCAGGCTATAACATTTTCCGACAACAAAATCCGTTGTCGGAAATTCCGATCGTGTGTAGACAAATCCGACAGACAAAGTGCCACGCATGCTCAGATTAAATAAAGAGATGAAAGCTATTGGCCCGACGTACATGTTTTACGTCACCGCGTTCAGAATGATCGGATTTTCCGACAACTTTGTGTGATCGTGTGTATGCAAGACAAGTTTGAGCCAACATCCGTCTGAAAAAATCCTAGGATTTTGTTGTCGGAATGTCCAAACAAAGTCCGACCGTGTGTACGGGGCATAAGAGTATTTCACCCATTGTTGTTTGTGCTAATTAACCTTGCTATTGTATAGAGGAGTTCTGTGTTGATTTATGATAATGTTGATTGTGTCATCTGAGCTAAAAAGACTGCAAGTCTGTCCTAAAGGTCAAGTTTTTTAGTCACCTAGGCTTTCTAAAGGATTAGATAATTAGCTCATGTTAATTAGGTTTCTGGTTACAATTTGTATTGTCAACAAGCTGTATATAGTTGTGTGAGATCTCAAATAAAAGGCTACTCCCGATGTACTCCAAGACTGGTGTGGTCTGATGTTTTACCCTACACTGAGCTACGACTAGTGAATGAGAAAGCTAAGGGGTCTTGAATTGTGTGGTACCGGTCGGAGGAAGCATTTACGGCTGACATCTTGAGTACGGGGGTCCGTAACAAGTACATGCATCCAATGTACAAACAGGTCCTATCAGCAAAGGGCCCAATAGGAGTCCTGGTGGTGGTGGAATTCTGCACATGTACCCGGGTATAAAGTCCAGTTGCAGGATACCCTGGTGGTGATGTGGCATCTGTCTTTGTTTCAGGGACCTAAATGCAAGATCAGCGGTAACAAGGGGGATTCTCCAACTGCTGTCCAACCAGCCTGGAATGGAGCTTCTCTCGGCAGGAATTGTGGTGTGGCACTGGACCTCAGAGTCTGCCTTACTACTCTTTAGACCAGGGATCTCCAAACTACGTCCCTCCAGCTGTTGCGGAACTACACATCCCATGATGCATTGTAAAGCTCTGACATTCACAGATGGTGGGAATTGTAGTTCCTGAACAACTGGAGGGTCATAGTTTGGAGACCCATACTTTAGACCCTCCGTAGTAGTTTAAATAGACTGTTCTGGTCTGGGTGAAAAAATACAACAGCAGAAACTCCATAATCAGGACATTTGGCTCAGTTCTCTCTGAAGTATTCTTCCTGGAAACTCCCCTTTATAAAGATATCAAACTCCTCCCATGTGGGGTTTCTTAACCAGCTAGCAGAGACAGAAAGTTATGTACATGTAAACAATGCTATGACAGTAAGCACAGCCACTTACAATTACAGACAGTAGAGGGCAGCAGATCTCTACACAATATATATACACAAAAATCCGCGCTTAGGACAATCAGTGGGCTGCTGCCTCTCTCAAATTAGTACCACTAAGGGTCTAATTACAGGAATACATTGATATTAAAAGAGATAGAAATGGCGCTGCCCTTTAAAATGCTTGTTGAATAATATAATCTATAGCCTAAGTGCAGGTGTCTGTGGCATATAGGACCTACGTCACTAAATGAAAAAGGTGCCATGCAATGATGTGTTGCTGCTCTCTGAAGAATTTTCCTATGAGTCCAGAGCGCAGGTAGAGTCTTGACACCCTTAGCTTATGGGAAGTCGATGAGTGGGCGAATCTGCTGGGAATGGTGCCTAAGAAGAGCCCCTTGTGTTTCTCTTTTCTTCGGTCATCTGGAGAGTCTAACATTTCAAAGGTGGTATAAAGCTGGAGGAGTATGGTGATAGTAGAACACTCTTTTTCCCGGCAACAACCGTGAGGACCGCACTAAGCAGAGGATTGGAAGCAGTCTTTGGAGTGAAAAACACCCGCCCTAAGGCACCCACTCAGACGCTTGGTACCCCTGCAGGGGTGGTTATTTCTGGTGAGTGGGGTAACACTGGGGGGCGAGCACTACAAGTCACCTTGTGAAAAATCGCACTGAAGTCACCGCGGTGTACACTCTAGGGTGAAACAAACAGGAATTTTTACCTGAACTCTGCATTTCCTACTTGGTTTACAAATTTTCCCCTTTTGCATGAACTATATACAAACTTTACCTGAAATTTACCATATTGCTTGTTAAATTGGAACCTTTGTATATTTATTTATTTATAATTTTATTTATGCACAGTTAGAGATTTCACTTAATTTTCAATTAGTCTTGTTTTACATTAGAACACGGTTCACAAGTGGCACACTGTCTCAATATTTTTGAACATTTGAGGTAAACACTACCGTATTTATTATTTATATTGGGGGGGACTTATCACCTAATTGCAGTAACCCACCTATAATTTGTCATTGGTCTATTAGCTATTGCACTGACATTTTTTTCACTCATGGTTTTTTGACTTAATATAAATATATTTCTCTCACCTTTTCAGCGCCATCTTGTCCCAATACTTTTGAATTTTGGGGTGTTATTTTCAACAATTTTTCAATTATTTTCTTAATTTCTCTCTATTGTGGTGTAAAGTATATGGCTTCACTTTTGCTAGCACAACGACATATGTAATATTATATACACTTCTCACTTGCATCATAGTATTATCGCACTTATTTTACTTGTTTACAATTTCTCTGATCTGTTTACATTATAAAGCTCTTCTATCTTGGGACTTGTTTACGGCATTTAGTGACGTAGGTCCTATATGCCACAGTCACCTGCACTTAGGCTATAGATTATATTATTCAACAAGCATTTTAAAGGGCAGCGCCATTTCTATCTCTTTTAATATCAATAGATCTCTACACAATTTTGAAGACAATGACCTCTGGGCTCACATTCTCTCTTGACTAAGCCTGGGAGGCAAAAACCAGGTCCTTCACACACACATCCTCTGCAGGTAAGTCTGGGAAGGAATTGACCCTTCTAGAAGGTCTTCCAAAATATTTCTCCTCTTCGCCAGCCCACAGAACTGGTATAAACCTCT
Organism: Lithobates septentrionalis; assembly: GCA_037952835.1. Taxonomy (NCBI): domain Eukaryota; kingdom Metazoa; phylum Chordata; class Amphibia; order Anura; family Ranidae; genus Lithobates; species Lithobates septentrionalis. The sequence goes on from JBBDGP010002436.1 coordinate 805,315, forward strand.
CAGTGATTGGCCAGGACATCATAAATATTTATAATCCCCCCAATTCATTGTCTCTTCTCACCCTATCTACTGGAGAACACTACACAGAAGCAAGCAATGTCCTTGGACGTAGGAGACACCTATCAAGATAACATAATCCAAGCTCAGGCTGACTACAGCCGAGCTACAACCAATACATTTAGGGTAGGGACACTCCAGCTTATGGTAGGACCCACACACATTTTTTTCCCTACTTAGAATGACCTATAGGTCTATTCTACAGCAGTGTGAAGTATGAAATGTGAGATTATATTTTGGGGATATTATTGTTTATTCTATTTTTAGGTAAATATTATTTATTACATTTTGGAGTAAATATTATTGATGACATTTTTGGGTAAATATTGTTTATTATATTTCTGGGTAAATATTGGTGATTATATTTTGGGGTAAATGTTGATTATGTTTTTGGGTAAAAATTGCTGATTACATTTTTTAGTAAGTATATGGAGATGCGCAAATCACTTGTAGCCCCCTCTAGTGTGTGCTAGGTTTAGAGCAGGCAAACCATACTCCGACCCACATTGTAAGCTGGTGAGTCTTAATTGGGTCAGGGTTCATTAGAGTTCAGGGCTGGGTGACTCATCCTGGCAGCTCTCTGGTGCCTCCACCTGGTCTGGAAGGTTGAAGAATCTTCTAGAACTAGAGGGTGGGGGTTAGGAGGAGCTGTCTTGAATATTTATGGGGCCTCGGACAATCCTCAGCAGTGGGCTGGCAGGGGGCTGAGATAACTCCAAAAGTAGACGTTGGCCATGCCAGTAGGGTCAGTCGGGTGGAAGATTGCGTTACAGTTTTGAGGAGGCTGTCCTGGTCCTAAGGGATACCCTCTAATCTGGGGGGGGGTGTCCTGCCTTGGGCCGGGGCTTGTGTGCTGGAAGGATCCTGCTGAAACAAACGGAAGGAGGTCTCCCTGGAGGCACAGGAGCAAGAAAGAGGACATAGTGAGTAGTTCAACAATGTTGTGGACTAACAAAGGGGGGGGGGACTGCCACATGTAGCCAGTCTCCCTTGAAGATAGCAGTGTGCTTAAGTCTTCTATTCTTCTCTGGGAGATCTCCTGAGAGTCAGCTGGGTGGGCTGGTAAAGAGTCAGCTGGATGGACTGGTGAAGAGTGAGTCGGGTGGGCTGGTGAAGATTCAGTCAGGTGGGGTGGTGAAAAGTCAGTCAGGTGGACTAGTGAAGAGACAGCTGGGTGGGCGGGTGAAGAGTCAGCTGGATGGGCTGGTGAAGAGTGAGTCGGGTGGGGTGGTGAAGAGTGAGTCGGGTGGGCTGGTGAAGAGTGAGTCGGGTGGGCTGGTGAAGATTCAGTCAGGTGGGGTGGTGAAAAGTCAGTCAGGTGGACTAGTGAAGAGACAGCTGGGTGGGCGGGTGAAGAGTCAGCTGGATGGGCTGGTGAAGAGTGAGTCGGGTGGGCTGGTGAAGAGTGAGTCGGGTGGGCTGGTGAAGAGTGAGTCGGGTGGGCTGGTGAAGAGTCAGTCAGGTGGACTAGTGAAGAGACAGCTGGGTGGGCGGGTGAAGAGTCAGCTGGATGGGCTGGTGAAGAGTGAGTCGGGTGGGCTGGTGAAGAGTGAGTCGGGTGGGCTGGTGAAGAGTGAGTCGGGTGGGCTGGTGAAGAGTCAGTCAGGTGGACTAGTGTAGAGTCAGCTGGGTGGGCTGGTGTGCTTGCGAAGATTCGATGTGCCTGGGCTGTGTAGGAGTGGGGGATCCCTTTCATCTGCAGCTTCTAGATGGGGTGCGCTACACACTTAAACATTGCATTGGGAAAAATGACAAGAAAATGCTTTTTTTTTTTTATTTCACTATTTATTGTCAATAAATTTCAAGGAGATAAAAATATATTTTTTTCAAATTTGCTAATAAATGAAAACTTTATCTGTACACAATGTAAATAATTTAATGTGCAAAACCAATACATCTTTGGAATGAGAAAAATAAAAAATATTCTCAGGGACATAAGGGGATTTAGGGAGAAGAAGGCCCTGCGACACAAAGAGTTAACGGAATAGTGATCCAGATCTGTAATAACACCAGTTACCAAAATGGCAAGGATGACTAAGAACAGATCGACGACTGCAATCCCTATATTCTCCACAAGGTGGGGATCTCAATTATATACGGAGTGGAACGCACACAGGAAGTCTCTATGACACCTACAGACAGGAAGTGATGTAAGGTACAGACAGGAAGTGATGTCAGGTATAAATAGGCAGTTCTGAGTAAAAGGTGAGTCAGGAGGAAGTGGAGAGGAGACGTAGCTGCGACAGACGAGGAGGTAGATATTATTATAGATCTGAGTAGGCTGCTGATCTTTTGGTCACCCTCTTGCTCTATTCTTCGCTCTTTAACTCACATCTTCTATCTCTTCCTCTCTACTGACATCTTCCCCTGACCCTCTCTAGGAATGCTCTGGTCACCCTAAACTTAGAAAGTCCTCGCTGAACCCCACCAGTCGGAATGACCTAAGACCCATCTCCTTGCTCTCGTTTTCCTCCAAACTCCTAGAACATGTAGTCTACAGCCGTCTGAGCCACCACCTTACTGATAGCAACCTTCTCCACCCCTTATAATCTCGATCTCACCTGCAAAACCTCACAGAAACTGCCCTCCTAAAACTCACTAACGACTTACCAACTGCTCAAGCCAATGGCTGCCATGCTGTTCTCAAACTATTAGACCTTTCTGCCACCTTCGACATAGTTTACCAACCGCTCCTCCTCGGAAAACTCCACGCCATTCAGAACTCTATTCTGGTTCTCCTACTTAATCACGGGCCCCTCCTCCATCATCACTTGCAACTCTGTCTCCTCCTCTCCTTTCCTTTTTCCATAAGGATCCCCCCAGGTTCTGTCCTCCGGCCCCTTCTACTCTCTATCTACATCTCCTCCAGATGTCAGCTGATAACCTCCCATGGCTTCCAATGACATCTCAACGACGCCCAAATCTACCTCTCCACTCCTCAACTCTGTCAAGCGTCTGTGGTAGTGAGCTCTTGTAGATCGCCAACTCGGGATTCCCCTGGGCACGGAGTCTAAGCTCAGCCTGCTTCTTCACCAGAGCCTCTGATGGTGGGGATGGACTTGCAGCAAGCTGGAACCAGGCCGCGGCCTCCAGGTACGCCCAGCTGAAGATGCGGAGACCATGTGCATGTGCAGAGTACAAGCAGCTGGAGACAACAGGAAATCTTGGAGACAAGCTGAGGTCAGGGCCGACAGCGAACAAGCATAGACGGTAAACAAAGCTGTGGTCTGTACACGGGTAGTCAGGCACAGGATACACAAAGTACAAGCGACCGGGAGCTGAGAGAAGTGTGAAGTTGCTCAGGCAATGTGGGTTACACTGAACATGTCTTATATAGGCAACCAAACTGGGAGGCGGGTCAGGAAGTGATGGAAGGAAAGGAAATAAAAGCCCACAGAATAGCAGGCGATGCCCATGGGTGGGCACAGCCAAACCACACATGTGAAAAGAATCAGGGTAAAGGAGCACTGCAGCAAAGAGGTAAGAATTCACAAGCGGGAAACTGCAGGCTAACTTGTGACAAACTCACCCATCAGTCTCCTCACCCATCACTAATTTACTAACGGACATATCAATATGGACTTCAAACCACTTCCTAAAACTCAACCTTTCCAAACCCCCCCCCTTTCGTGTCCCCTCCCCAGACTTGTCCAGTTCAGTGGACCTCCTGCTCTCTAATCCCTCATCCCCTCTTTGCATGCTCGCCTCTAGGACTTCTCCAGAGCCTCTCCCATCCACTGGAACTCCCTACCCCAATTCATTCAACTATCTCCTACTCTGTCCACCTTTAGGTGATCCCTAAAAACCCATCTACTTAGGAAATGTGATCCCACCTTCACTCAACAACTAAACTTTTACTTACTCCATCAACTCATCCCTAACAGTTGTTACCTTTTGCCCCTCCCTTTTAGATTGTAAGTTCTCTGGATCAGGACCCTCCCAACCCTCCTGTATTGTATTGTACTTTATGCCTTTATATTGTAAAGTGCTGCGCAAACTGTCCAGTAAATCCTGTATAATAATAACATGGTGGACAGATATAGAACTAAGGGGACTAGTGTCTGTTTTCTTGTAGAAGCCTTATTAAGAAAGAACAGATCACATGACATCATCAATAAAGATGCAGGAGGACCGGAGTCACATGACTGAGAAGATACTAAACCTCACCCTGGAGATCATCTACCTGCTGACCGGAGAGGTGAGGAGGATTCTGGGAGGTCACATGACATCACTCTTATCTCTATTAATAAAACACAGACCTGACCGGAGAGGTGAGGAGGATTCTGGGAGGTCACATGACATCACTCTTATCTCTATTAATAAAACACAGACCTGACCGGAGAGGTGAGGAGGATTCTGGGAGGTCACATGACATCACTCTTGTCTAGTCTGGTCAGTAGACCATGTTCTTATTGTAGACATTTAGATGATGTCAGATGATTGATATCGGTTTATCTTTCTCCTGATCTGTAGGATTATGTTGTAGTGAAGAAGTCTAGTGGGGAGCCAATCTCAGGAGGATGGAGCAGGACCCAGAGCCCCACCATGGTGCCTCCCCCTCCTTCTCCCATACCTGAGAGGAACAAAGAGCAGAAGATCCTGGAACTGACCACCATAATGGTCCATCTGCTGACAGGAGAGGTGAGGAGGATTCTGGGAATTCTGGGACATTATCCAGTAACAGACAAGGGATGTGTCTGGATGGTGACTGTATCATTGTGTGTGTCAGGTTCCTATAAGGTGTCAGGATGTCACTGTCTATTTCTCCATGGAGGAGTGGGAGTATTTAGAAGGACACAAGGATCTCTACAAGGACGTCATGATGGAGAATCAGCAGACTTTGAGTTTTGTGAAGACTGAGAAGAAGGAATTTCCCCGGAATGAGACAATATTGAACCTCACTCTGGAGATCCTCAGCCTGCTGACCGGAGAGGTGAGTGTAATGAAGGGGTTGATATATGACTTTGCTCGTTCACTCATTACACATAACTCTACAGTACTGTATCCACCAAGATGAGGTCTCTACCACCTTCATCTGCAATAATTCCCACCCCACCTCTACTCCCATTACCCCAACTCTCCACCCCCAGCATCCTCCTCCATACTACTCCGTGTATTATAGAAGTGGTATGTCATCACAGATCTTCTCCTGATGCCGCTGGTCAGTAAGTAGTAGACAGATGTCCTTATGGAGCCAGTAATCAATAGTAAGGACAATGCTCACCATTTAGAATTTGAAAAGCCGTCTCAGGCCTGACGACCTAAATTTGCTGCCAATAAGTTACTGATGGGTGATCAGAAGCAACAGCTTTAGAATTTTCAACTAGCAAGAATTAGCAGAGGGCCGAGGATGTCCTGTATGGACAGCTGTCCTCTGTCCAAGAAAAACATATTTCTCCTTTCTTAGATTGGAGGTTTTATGATGTATCTGTAAGGAACTCCAAAAAATTAATGTCACAGGGAGATGGAATTAATCCCTTCTGATAATACGCATATTGAGCTACATGCAAATATAAAATGGTATGTCCGGGTTGTATTGAGTCACCTAAGGCCCTGTGGCAGTCATGTGGTGAGCGGACCCATTGTGAGCTGAGGTGGGTCCACTGAGGTGCTAATATTGGATCCCCAACCCAGCCACTTATATATAATGGCCACTTCAGAAGAGAGAACTTCTCCTTCCATAAGGTGAGGTGACACCCCCCAGATGTGATTGGCCAAGGGCTACTAGTCCATGGTAAATATTGTAGAACTGACCATAGAGGTGAGGGATGATGGGACTGTAATATTTCTCCTTCTATAACACAGGACTGTGAAGTAGTAATGAAAAGTTCTACTGAACATGACACACCGAGAAGACATTACCAAATCTCTACAAGAAGGAGGAGAGGCCAGAACCCCATTACCATCCCCCCACCTCCATCCTTCATACCTGAGAGACACAACCTGCAAAAGGTTCTACAAGTCACCAAGAAGATGATGGAGCTGCTGACAGGAGAGGTGAGGAGGATTCTGGGAATTCTTGTAACAGACAAGGGATGTGTCTGGATGGTGACTGTATCATTGTGTGTGTCAGGTTCCTATAAGGTGTCAGGATGTCACTGTCTATTTCTCCATGGAGGAGTGGGAGTATTTAGAAGGACACAAGGATCTCTACAAGGACGTCATGATGGACAATCAGCCGCCCCTCACATCACCGGGTAAGAGGAGACTTTATTGTAAAGGAGAGAGCAGTACGGAGGCTCCACCTAGATCCCCCATCCAACAAATGAGGAGGAGATACTGTACACTATATGAAAGGTGCATCTCCATTCCTCCAATATAATGTCATGTTCCCAACAAATGAGGAGGAGATACTGTACACCATATGAAAGGTGCATCTCCATTCCTCCAATATAATGTCATGTTCCCAACAAATGAGGAGGAGATACTGTACACCATATGAAAGGTCCATCTCCATTCCTCAATATAACGTCATGTTCCCAACAAATGAGGAGATGTTTACAAACAGTCTACTGACTGGAATGGTACCAGCTGATTGGAGAAAAGCCAATGTAGCACCAATTGTTAAAATAGTGCCAAGATACATCCCTGGGAATTACAGACCAGTTAGCCTAACATCAATAGTATGTAAACTCTTGGAGGGGATGATAAGGGACTATATACAAGATTTTAGTAATGAGAACGGTATCATTAGCAGTAATCGGCATGGATTCTGGAAGAATCGTTCCTGCCAAACCAATCTATTAACCTTCTATGAGGAGGTGAGTTGCCATCTAGATAAAGGAAGGCCCGTAGACGTGGTGTATCTGGATTTTGCAAAAGCATTTGACACAATTCCCCATAAACGTTTACTGTACAAAATAAGGTCCGTTGGCATGGACCATAGGGTGAGTACATGGATTGAAAACTGGCTACAAGGGCGAGTTCAGAGGGTGGTGATAAATGGGGAGTACTCGGAATGGTCGGGGGTGGGTAGTGGGGTTCCCCAGGGTTCTGTGCTGGGACCAATCCTATTTAATTTGTTCATAAACGATCTGGAGGATGGGATAAACAGTTCAATCTCTGTATTTGCAGACGATACTAAGCTAAGCAGGGCAATAACTTCTCCGCAGGATGTGGAAACCTTGCAAGAAGATCTGAACAAATTAATGGGGTGGCGACTACATGGCAAATGAGGTTCAACGTAGAGAAATGTAAAATAATGCATTTGGGTGGCAAAAATATGAATGCAATCTATACACTGGGGGGAGAACCTCTGGGGGACTCTGGTCCGGCCGCACCTGGAGTATGCTGTCCAGTTCTGGGCACCAGTCCTCAGGAAGGATGTACTGGAAATGGAGCAACTACAAAGAAGGGCAACAAAGCTAATAAAGGGTCTGGAGGATCTTAGTTATGAGGAAAGGTTGCGAGCACTGAACTTATTCTCTCTGGAGAAGAGACGCTTGAGAGGGGATATGATTTCAATTTACAAATACTGTACTGGTGACCCCACAATAAGGAGAAAACTTTTTTGCGGAAGAGAGTTTAACAAGACTCGTGGCCACTCATTAAAATTAGAAGAAAAGAGGTTTAACCTAAAACTACGTAGAGGGTTCTTTACTGTAAGAGTGGCAAGGATGTGGAATTCCCTTCCACAGGCGGTGGTCTCAGCGGGGAGCATCGATCGTTTCAAGAAACTATTAGATAATCATCTGAATGACCGCAACATACAGAGATATATAATGTAATACTGACATATAATCACACACATAGGTTGGACTTGATGGACTTGTGTCTTTTTTCAACCTCACTTACTATGTAACCAGGGAAGAAATCAGTGGGCCCTTTTGGGGGTGAGCAATGCAGTAGCATGCAGGCTGAGAGGGCAAGAATAAAGGCTTCCACCAGTGCCTTCTCACAAAAGTATTTTCTTTTTTTTAACAAAGTCATTTTTAAAAACAAGCCTGTCACTTGGATGATTGTGTTTAGGTGAGAAAAGGGCCTAAAAGTACAAACTTCAAGATGCTTCTATGTACTCTATGGATTCTATGTACTCTATGGATTCTATGTACTCTATGGATTCTATGTACTCTATGGATTCTATGTAATCTATGTACTCTATGGATTCTATGTAATCTATGTACTCTATGGATTCTATGTAATCTATGTACTCTATGGATTCTATGTACTCTATGGATTCTATGTAATCTATGTACTCTATGGATTCTATGTAATCTATGTACTCTATGGATTCTATGTACTCTATGGATTCTATGTACTCTATGTACTCTATGGATTCTATGTACTCTATGGATTCTATGTACTCTATGGATTCTATGTACTCTATGGATTCTATGTACTCTATGTACACTATAGATTCTATGTACTCTATGGATTCCATGTACTCTATGTACTCTATGTACTCTATGTACTCTATGTACTCTTTGTACTCTTTGTACTCTTTGTACTCTATGTACTCTATGTACTCTATGTACTCTATGTACTCTATGTACGCTATGTACGCTATGTACTCTATGGATTCTATGTACTCTATGGATTCTATGGATTCTATGTACTCTATGGATTCTATGTACTCTATGTACTCTATGTACTCTATGGATTCTATGTACTCTATGGATTCTATGTACTCTATGTACTCTATGTACTCTATGTACTCTTTGTACTCTTTGTACTCTTTGTACTCTTTGTACTCTTTGTACTCTATGGATTCTATGTACTCTATGGATTCCATGTACTCTATGTACTCTTTGTACTCTATGTACTCTATGTACTCTATGTACTCTTTGTACTCTTTGTACTCTTTGTACTCTTTGTACTCTATGTACTCTATGGATTCCATGTACTCTATGGATTCCATGTACTCTATGGATTCTATGTACTCTATGGATTCCATGTACTCTATGTACTCTATGGATTCTATGTACTCTTAGTTCTGAAGGGACCCATGTAAAGCACAGTGCGTCAGATTGGAAAGCCTGTATGTTCCTCAGGCATTGCAGAGTGTTGTGATCATCTGAAGGTCACATGCATGTATTGGCCTGGGCTAGGCACTCATGCCAATAGCCTTCTGCCAGGGGAACAATAGCAAATCAGTCTGGTTGTTGGCCAAAATAACCTCGGCTTCTGGATGTGCTTTGCATCCAATGTCCATGTAGATGCCTTCTAACTGAGCCTGCACCCATAAAGATAACATGCCGGGATAAAAAAAAATAAAATTGTAGCCAGATGTCTTATTATGGAAGCTTTAACCCTTACCTTTTGCTTTACTGCTTAGTGAATCTCTAACCCGGCACTGATTTGTGGCCGATAAAATGAGCGCTGCATTGATGAAGTCCTAGAAAATAGAAAGGTCTCCAGAGGGGATGACTATGTGCTCCTAATGTAGCTCAATGTATAGAGCGCTTGTCTTACACCTTAAAGGTGGTGTGCTCACATCTGCACGTAGAAAACCCAAATCTTCGTGTTTCACGAGCCACCATATGTTTTTTCAATTGTTCTCACCATGTCGTATGTGGGATATAGTTATTACAGAGAAGGTCTATGGCAGGCTAGAGCGTGTGGTGCGTGGTGTTGGTGCGTTGCTCTCGAATGCTGAAATCCCTGAATTTCTTAGTTCGATTCTGATGTGGTAACAATAAAGTGTTTTGTGGGCCACTAAATGTTTTCCAATTGTTCCCATCATGTCGTCTTCAGTATATAGTTCTACAGAGAAGGGTTATAGTTGTCTGGAGCCTGTGGTGCACGGTGTTGGTGTGTTGATGTTGAATGTAGGAAGCTGTGCGTTTCTTAGTTCGAATCTCTGATGTGGTGATTGTTTTATCCTTTCAAAGGGTAAGATCTCCTAGATCCGTGATATAGGGTAACAAGCAACCACTTCTCATGTCTTCTGGTTCTGTGGTGCACCGTGTAAGCTCTTGAAGGTTGAAGCAGAAGGCTTGTAGGTTCGATTCCCATGAGTGAGCAGAGATGGTTCCTCAAAGTAGCACCAAGACTTTGGGGAATGTGTGAAGGGCGGATGAAATTGCAAAGAAGTGGTTGGTTGACTTGTGTTGGTGGTGTGAGCCAATGTTGGTTGAGCTTGAGTGAGCCTGTGACCCTAGAACTGGGGCAGGAATACTGTGAAGGAGGTGGGCATGTTGATGAAAAATATGAGATTTATTGGTTAAAAAAAAAAAAAAGTTTCATGTCTTTGATATGTTTACTTGACCTTTGTGGTTCTTTCTTAAGCCTTCATCACCCATTGTACAATCTCTCCTGTGCTTTCTATGTTCAAGCTCCCCTTTGTGGCACAGTATCCACTGCTTGGGGTTTTCACTCACATGGTTTCAAGGACACCCACTTGATGGTTACATGGCTGGAATGCATTTCATTGACATGGTGCCAAGGTCACCCATCTGGTGGTTACATGGCTGAAACTCCCTTCATTGAGACTTCATTGACATGGTGCCAAGGTCACCCATCTGGTGGTTACATGGCTGAAACTCCCTTCATTGACATGGTGCCAAGGTCACCTACTTGGTGATTACATAGCTGGACCTCATTTCATTGAGGCTTCATTCACATGGTGCCAAGGTCACCCACACCATGGTTACTCCAGTGAGAAGGTCCGCTCCTTAACCTCTCACAACACAGAGACGCCTCTTTGCCACCAAGCACATAGTTGCTGCTCCGGGTAGACACCTCTTTGACCTGCTTTGGGAATCGAACTCATGGCCTATCAGATTCCACGTTCACCGCCCCGCATGCTGCGCCACAGATCCAGACACTCAAACCTGATAGCAGTGCCTATAAATCCTAAATTCAACCTGCAAAGTGTAGTAACCCATAGCAACCGATGTGAAGAGGCTTCAAAAGAGGATTGGTTGCTATTGGTCTCGGGAGTTTGTACAGCGTTAATAAATAAATATGGAAAGGTGACCACCTGAGGAATTGAACCTACGACCATTCCGATGATGAGACAACCAACAAATGCTCAAGGCTATAGTCTCAGATGGTGGGTGTTGCCTCAAACCAGAGTTGTAATATCATGACATGCCATATGATCAGTGGATTAATGTTCAAACATTGAACTAAATTGCCATCATCCAACAAAAACTAGTCTCTCAGTTGACCTTCCAAAGGATATTCCCATCTGGTAAAAATGTATCTTCAATAATACGATACCTTCATCATTATCTTGATTGCTGTTTGCAACGTACAATAAACCCAAAGCGACCATAATGAAATAATACGTAAGTCTGAAAGTTTATGTAACGTTAATAAACGAATCATGAAAAAGAACCACCTTTCCATGATTCGTTTATTAACGTTACATAATCATGAAAAGGTGGTTGCTTGAGGATTTGAACTTGCAAACTCTGAACCTACAACCATTCCGATGATGAGACAACCAACAAACCCTCAAGGCTAAAATCTCAGATGGTGGGTGTTGCCTAAAACCAGAGTTGTAATATTATGACCTACCATATATTCAGTGGATTAATGTTCAAACATTGAACAAAATTTCCATCATCTAACAAAAACTAGTCTCTCAGTTGACCTTCCAAAGGATTTTCCCATCTGGTAAAAATGTATCTTCAATAATACGATACCTTCATCATTATCTTGATTGCTGTTTGCAAAGTACAATAAACCCAAAGCTACCATAATAAAATAATAAGTAAGTCTGAAAGTTGATTGGTTATTATGGGCGTCTTTAGTTTATGTAATGTTAATAAACTAAACATGGAAAGGTGGCTGCTTGAGGATTTGAACTTGCAAACTCATTGTTTGTGAGATTGGCGGCAAACATGCAAGGCCATTGTCTCAGATGGTAGAGGGTGCCTAAAACTAGAGCTTGAATATCATGAAATAACTCATGACTAGAGGCTAAATATCTGAATATTTGACAAAATTGCGTTCATCAGACCCTAGACTGGTCTACCGCTTGGCCTAGAGGAAATTCCGATTTGGTAAAACTGTCAAGAGTCCATTGCCACGAACCACAGAGAACTCAACTGCTGCCTACAAAGTGCAATAATCCATACCGATTAATAGGAAAAGATAAGTCCTCTGAAAGTTGATTGGTTACTTTAGTTTTTTTGCATGTTTAATAAATTAATGTGAAAAGGTGACAACCTGGGGATTCAAACCTCCAACCAATTCACTTGCAGGTCTAGGGCCTTACATACAAGTCCATTGCCTCAGATGATGGGTGGTGGTGTTCAAAACCAGATCTTTATTTTAATGGAATACCATATGACTGGTGGATTAATAGTCACAATATAACGTCATGTTCCCAACAAATGAGGAGGAGATACTGTACACCATATGAAAGATCCATCTCCATTCCTCAATATAACGTCATGTTCCCAACAAATGAGGAGGAGATACTGTACATCATATGAAAGGTCCATCTTCATTCCTCAATATAACGTCATGTTCCCAACAAATGAGGAGGAGATACTGTACACCATATGAAAGGTCCATCTCCATTCCTCCAATATAACGTCATGTTCCCAACAAATGAGGAGGAGATACTGTACACCATATGAAAGGTCCATCTCCATTCCTCAATATAATGTCATGTTCCCAACAAATGAGGAGGAGATACTGTACACCATATGAAAGGTCCATCTCCATTCCTCAATATAATGTCATGTTCCCAACAAATGAGGAGGAGATACTGTACACCATATGAAAGGTCCATCTCCATTCCTCAATATAATGTCATGTTCCCAACAAATGAGGAGGAGATACTGTACACCATATGAAAGGTCCATCTCCATTCCTCAATATAATGTCATGTTCCCAACAAATGAGGAGGAGATACTGTACACCATATGGAAGGTCCATCTCCATTCCTCAATATAACGTCATGTTCCCAACAAATGAGGAGGAGATACTGTACATCATATGAAAGGTCCATCTTCATTCCTCAATATAACGTCATGTTCCCAACAAATGAGGAGGAGATACTGTACACCATATGAAAGGTCCATCTCCATTCCTCCAATATAATGTCATGTTCCCAACAAATGAGGAGGAGATACTGTACACCATATGGAAGGTCCATCTCCATTCCTCAATATAACGTCATGTTCCCAACAAATGAGGAGGAGATACTGTACATCATATGAAAGGTCCATCTTCATTCCTCAATATAACGTCATGTTCCCAACAAATGAGGAGGAGATACTGTACACCATATGAAAGGTCCATCTCCATTCCTCCAATATAATGTCATGTTCCCAACAAATGAGGAGGAGATACTGTACACCATATGAAAGGTCCATCTCCATTCCTCCAATATAATGTCATGTTCCCAACAAATGAGGAGGAGATACTGTACACCATATGAAAGGTCCATCTCCATTTCTCAATATAATGTCATGTTCCCAACAAATGAGGAGGAGATACTGTACACCATATGAAAGGTCCATCTCCATTCCTCAATATAATGTCATGTTCCCAACAAATGAGGAGGAGATACTGTACACCATATGAAAGGTCCATCTCCATTCCTCCAATATAACGTCATGTTCCCAACAAATGAGGAGGAGATACTGTACACCATATGAAAGGTCCATCTCCATTCCTCAGCTCTATGTTGACTATTAGGCCACCATACACAATGACTGACTATAAAACATGAACGATGTAAATACTTTGATGAAGTTTCTCTCCTACAGATGGATGTGATGTTGGGAATTCCTCGGAGGGGCTCCAGATTTCATCTGCGTCGGTTCCTCATGACGGAGAAGATGATGGAATCACAACAGATTCTGAAGAAGAAAGGCCTTACTTGTGCTCGGAGTGCGGTCAAAGTTTTAAAAGGAAAGATCATCTGCGAAGACATTTACGAATTCACACGGGTCAAAAGCCGCATACATGTACAGAGTGCGGGAAAAGTTTTATACGGAAGGAAGCCTTTGTCTTGCACCTGAGAACCCACACAGGTGAGAAGCTGCATTCATGTCCAGACTGCGGTAAAGGCTTCAATAGGAAAAGCCATCTCCTCCAACATCAGAAAATCCACACCGGCGAGCGTCCCTTGTCATGTTCAGAGTGCGGGAAATGTTTTCGCACGAAAAATGGACTTGACCACCATCTGAAAAGTCACTTCAGTGGTATCTCTTTGTCATGTTCGGAGTGCGGGATGCGTTTTGAAACGGGGTCCGACCTTACCGTACATCAGAGAGTCCACGCTGGTAAAGAGGTCTTTCCATGCCCGGAGTGCGGGAGATTGTGTCCAACTAAATACCAACTTGCTGTCCACCAGAGAAGTCACACCGGGGAAAGACCCTTTTCATGTTCCCAATGCCAGGGATCATTCGAAAATAAGTCAGCACTGGACATACACCAGAGAATCCACACCGGTGAGAAGCCGTTTCAGTGCCCAGAGTGCGGGACACGTTTCGCACGGAAAGGGAACCTAAACGGTCACATGAAAATACACACGGGGGAGAAGCCGTTCTCCTGTACGGAGTGCGGGAAATCTTTCCGCCTTAGGAACTTACTTGCTATGCACCTGAGCAGCCACACCGGCGTGCTTCCATTTTCATGCTCAGAGTGCGGGAAAGGTTTCTCCCATAAAGGAAAGCTTCACGTGCACCAGAGAACCCACACGGGTGAGCGGCCTTACACCTGCCCAGAGTGCGGAAAGAGTTACATAGCAAATTCACACCTTGTGGAGCACCTCAGGACCCACACGGGAGAACGCCCCTTTCCGTGCTCAGAGTGCGGGAAATGTTTCAAATGGAGAGCCGACCTTGCTGTCCACCTGACCAGTCACACCGGGGAGAGTCCTTATTCGTGTCCAGAGTGTGGAAAGGCTTTTAACGATAGAGGACACCTCCGAAAACACCAGAAAAGTCATCTGGGTCAGCATTCTCTTTCCTGACCAATGTGCGGGACATGTTCTGGGGGGGCAATAGAAGCTTCTGAAATCTTTAAGCCCCTGATGAAGGAAGAGCCCTTCCGAAACGCGTCAAATGTTTTATGTTACTAAAGAACCATTAAAGAATTTTAAACTTGTTTCCTTTTCACCTTTTGTTGTGTTCTCGTGCTCAGAGTCATTCCGACATTACAGAGGGGGGGGGGGGAATAACGATCGTCTCCCCTGTAGATGGTGTGAGTTTGCCCACTTACAAAAAAATGAGGGGTCTATAATTTTTTATCATAGGTTGCAGGTCAGTGAGTAAAATAAGTATTTGATCCCCTTAGTAGTTGGTGGAGAAACCCTTGTTGGTGATCACAGAGGTCAGACGTTTCTTGTAGGTGGTGATCAGTTTCCACACATCTCAGGAGGGATTTTCTCTTCTTTACAGATCTTCTCTAAATCCTGAAGGTTTCTTGGCAACTCGAAGTTTCATCTCCTCCATACATTTTCTATAGGATTAAGGTCTGGAGACTGGATAGGCCACTCCATGACCTTCATGTGCTTCTTCTTGAGCCCCTCCTTTGTTGGCTTGGCGGTATGTTTTGTGGGTCATTGTCATGCTGGAAGACCCATCCATGACCCATCTTCAGCTCTTCTGGGAAGGCCGTCCACAAGGTTTAGGAGGGTGTCTATGGGAATGTTTGACCATTCTTCCAGAAGAGCATTTGTGAGGTTAGGCACTGATGTTGGATGAGAAGGCCTGGCTCGCAGTCTCTGCTCGAATTCATCCCAAAGGTGTTCTATGGGGTTGAGGTCAGGACTCTGTGCAGGCCAGTCAAGTTCCTCCACCCCAAACTCGCTCATCCATGTCTTTATGGACCTTGCTTTGTGCACTAGTCCAAATCATTTGGTGGAGGGGGGATTACGGTGTGGTGGTTGTTTTTCAGGGGTTGGGTTTGGCCCCTCAGGGGTTGGGTTTGGCCCCTCAGGGGTTGGGTTTGGCCCCTCAGGGGTTGGGTTTGGCCCATTAGTTCCAGTGAAGGGAACTCTTAAGGCGTCAGCATACCAAGACATTTTGGACAATTTCATGCTCCCAACTTTGTGGGAGGAGTTTGGGGACGGCCCCTTCCTGTTCCAACATGACTGCTCACCAGTGCACAAAGCAAGGTCCATAAAGACATGGAGGACCGAGTTTGGGGTGGAAGAACTTGAGAGTCCTGACCTCAACCCCATAGAACACCTTTGGGATGAATTAGAGCGTAGACTGCAGGCCTTCTCATCCAACATCAGTGCCTGACCTCACAAATGCTCTTCTGGAAGAATGGTCAAACATTCCCATAGACACCCTCCTAAACCTTGTGGACGGCCTTCCCAGAAGAGTTGAAGCTGTTATAGCTGCAAAGGGCGGAGCCAAGTCAATATTGAACCCTCCGGACTAAGACTGGGATGTCATTAAAGGTGATGTACGTGTGACAATATAGTGTATATTGCGTGAGGCAGGACTCTGTGATGTTTACAGGAGGCACCCAAGAATGATTTTATTAAAACATGTTCAAAAAAATAGATTAAGGTGGGGGGGAGGGGGGGGCAAGGGAAGGTATTATATGGAGATCCAGCAGAACATTTTCAAACATTTGGCCAAATACAGAGATGACTTTTATCCATTCAGACATCTGAAGGAGAACCGTCAGGGAGATACGTTGCCTACAGACAGTCAGGTGTATCATTGATGGAACGCTGGTTGGAGGACAGAGATGGAAGCTTCTTCTAAAATGGGACCAGTGCCTTGGAGAACCAGGGGAAGGAATCCATTCAAACACTTGTGTGGTGAAGAATGAAGATCCCACGTTATGTAATCATGGTAAAGAAGACCTGTGTTGTGCAAGCTGTGCCCAGAGGACAACACAATCATCGTCAGTGTTTCCTGTGGTCTCCCTGTAGCAGATCCATTCCTCCTCTACTGACTAACCATGCCTGGTTATGTCCTATGTGGAGGTGTCCATCTTGGTAGAGGCAGGGCCTTGCTTCCTCCCCACTGATGATGGGTGAGGTAATGATTAAACTTCTGGATAATAGAGGTGGAGGAATGATAGAGGTGGAGGAATGATAGAGGTGGAGGGATGATAGAGGTGGAGGGATGATAGAGGTGGAGGAATGATAGAGGTGGAGGAATGATAGAGGTGGAGGAATGATAGAGGTGGGGGAATGATAGAGGTGGGGGAATGATAGAGGTGGGGGAATGATAGAGGCGGGGGAATGATAGAGGCGGGGGAATGATAGAGGCGGGGGAATGATAGAGGCGGAGGAATGATAGAGGCGGAGGAATGATAGAGGCGGAGGAATGATAGAGGCGGGGGAATGATAGAGGCGGGGGAATGATAGAGGCGGAAGAATGATAGAGGCGGGGGAATGATAGAGGCGGAAGAATGATAGAGGCGGAGGAATGATAGAGGCGGAGGAATGATAGAGGCGGAGGAATGATAGAGGCGGAGGAATGATAGAGGCGGAGGAATGATAGAGGCGGAGGAATGATAGAGGCGGGGGAATGATAGAGGCGGGGGAATGATAGAGGTGGAGGAATGATAGAGGTGGAGGAATGATAGAGGTGGAGGAATGATAGAGGCGGAGGAATGATAGAGGCGGAGGAATGATAGAGGCGGAGGAATGATAGAGGCGGAGGAATGATAGAGGCGGAGGAATGATAGAGGCGGGGGAATGATAGAGGCGGAGGAATGATAAAGGGGGAGGAATGATAGAGGTGGAGGAATGATAGAGATGGGGGAATGATAGAGGTGGGGGGATGATAGAGGCGGAGGAATGATAGAGGCGGAGGAATGATAGAGGCGGAGGAATGATAGAGGTGGGGGAATGATAGAGGTGGAGGAATGATAGAGGTGGAGGAATGATAGAGGTGGAGGAATGATAGAGGTGGAGGAATGATAGAGGTGGAGGAAGCCCAGATCCACAGAATGGAGCAGAAGCAAGGAGATCCTTGCACTGCAGTGAGCAGCACAATAGTGACCTCCTCACCAAATATGAGGCTACAGAACAGGGGTTCCTAGGCTATGGATGGTGGATGGTGGATAGTGGAGGGCAGATAATGGATGGTAGACAGTGAAGGGTGGATAGAGGATAGTGGATGGTAGATAGTGGAGCGTTGATAGTGGATAGAGGATAGTGGATGGCACATAATGGA
Organism: Lithobates septentrionalis; assembly: GCA_037952835.1. Taxonomy (NCBI): domain Eukaryota; kingdom Metazoa; phylum Chordata; class Amphibia; order Anura; family Ranidae; genus Lithobates; species Lithobates septentrionalis. The sequence goes on from JBBDGP010002436.1 coordinate 823,428, forward strand.
TGATGGATAGTGGATAAAGGATGGTGGATAATGAATGGTGGATAGTGGATGGCAGATAGAGGATGGATGATATTAGATAGATAAAGGATGGTGGATAATGGATGGAGGAGAAAGGATGGTGGATAGAGGATAGTGGATGGTAGATAGAGGATGGTGGATAATGGATGGGGGATAATGAATGGTGGATGGAGGATAGTGAATAGAAGCTAGTGGATGGTGGATAATGGCTGGTGGATAGAGGATGGCGAATATTGCATGGAGGATAGCAGATTGTGGATAGAGGATAGTGGATAGAAGATGTTGGATAGTGCATGGTGGATAGAGGATGGCGGATATTGGATAGTGGATGGCAGATAGTGGATATTGGATGGTGGATATTGGATGGAGGATAGCAGATGGTGAATAGAGGATAGTGGATGGAGGCCAGAGGATGGTGGATAGTGGATATTGGATGGTGCATTATGTATAGTGTAAGGCAGATAGTGGATGGTGGATAGTGGATGGTGGATAGCGGATGGTGGATAGTGCATTATGGATAGTGGAAGGCACATAGTGGATGGTGAATAGTGGATGGCGGATGGAGGATAGTGGATATTGGATGGTGGATGGTGGATAGTGCATTATGGATAGTGGAAAGCAGATAGTGGATAGTGGATCGTGAATGGCAGATGCGGATAGTGGATGGAGGATAATAGATAGCGGATGGCGGATAGTGGATGGTGGTGGTGGTTAGTGGATGGCGGATGGTGGATAGAGGATGGCGGATATTGGATAGAGGATAGTGGATGGGGGATATTGGATGGTGTATAGTGGATAGTGGATGGCGGATAGTGGATAGCGGATGGTGGATAGTGGATGGTGGATAGTGGATGGCGGATAGTGGATGGCGGATAGTGGATGGCGGATAGTGGATAGCGGAAGGTGGATGGAGGATAGCGGATGGTGGATAGTGGATAATGGATGATAGATAGCAGATATTGGATGGAGGTTAGTGGATATTTGATGGTGGATATTGGATGGTGGATAGCGGATATTTGATGGTGGATATTGGATGGTGGATAGCGGATATTTGATGGTGGATATTGGATGGTGGATAGAGGATAGTGGATGATGGATGGAGGATAGTGGATGGCGGATAGTGGATATTTGATGTTGGATATTGGATGGTGGATAAAGGATATTTGATGGTGGATATTGGATGGTGGATAGAGGATAGTGGATGGTGGATATTGGATGGAGGATAGTGGATAGCGGAAGGTGGATGGAGGATAGCGGATGGCGGATAGTGGATAATGGGTTGTGGATATTGGATGGTAGATAGCAGATATTGGATGGTGGATATTTGATGGTGGATGGTGGATAGAGGATAGTGGATATTGAATGGTGGATAGAGGATAGTGGATGGTGGATAGAGGATAGAGGATAGTGGATAGAGGATAGTGGATATTGAATGGTGGATAGAGGATAGTGGATATTGAATGGTGGATAGAGGATAGTGGATATTGAATGGTGGATAGAGGATGGTGGATAGAGGATAGTGGATGGTGGATATTGGATGGTGGATAGTGGATGGTGAATATTGAATAGAGGATAGTGGATATTGGATGGTGTATATTGGATGGTGGATAGAGGATAGTGGATAGTGGATGGTGGATATTAAATAGAGGATAGTGGATATTGGATGGTGTATATTGGATGGTGGATAGAGGATAGTGGATGGTGGATATTGGATGGCAGATATTGGATGTTGGAGGGTGGAGAGTGGATAGTGGATGGTGGATCATGGCTATTGGATGGTAGATAGTGGATATTGGATGGTGGATAGCAGATATTTGATGGAGGATAGTGGATGGCGGATAGTGGATGGAGGATAATGGATAGTGGATGGCGGATAATAGATGGTGGTGGTGGTTAGTGGATGGAGGATGGTGGATAGAGGATGGCGGATATTGGATAGAGGATAGCGGATGGTGGATATAGGATAGTGGATGGAGGATAGTGGATGGAGGATAGTGGATAATGGATTGTGGATATTGGATGGTAGATAGCAGATATTGGATGAAGGTTAGTGGATTGTAGATATTGGATGATGGATAGCGGATATTGGATGGTGGATAGAGGATAGTGGATATTGAATGGTGGATAGAGGATAGTGGATGGTGGATAGTGGATATTGGATGGTGGATAGAGGATAGTGGATATTGAATGGTGGATAGAGGATAGTGGATGGTGGATAGTGGATATTGAATGGTGGATAGCGGATATTTGATGGTGGATATTGGATAGTGGATGGTGGATATTGGATGGTGGATAGAGGATAGTGGATGGTGGATGGAGGATAGTGGATGATGGATAGTGGATATTTGATGTTGGATGGAGGATAGTGGATGGTGGATAGTGGATGGTGGATATAGGATAGTGGATGGAGGATAGTGGATAATGGATTGTGGATATTGGATGGTAGATAGCAGATATTGGATGGAGGTTAGTGGATATTGGATAGTGGATTGTAGATATTGGATGATGGATAGCGGATATTGGATGGTGGATAGAGGATAGTGGATATTGAATGGTGGATAGAGGATATTGAATGGTGGATAGAGGATAGTGGATAGAGGATGGTGGATATTGAATAGAGGATAGTGGATATTGGATGGTGTATATTGGATGGTGGATAAAGGATAGTGGATGGTGGATATTGGATGGTGGATATTGGATGGTGGATAGAGGATGGTGGATAGTGGATAGAGGATGGTGGATAGAGGATAGAGGATAGTGGATGGTGGATGGTGGAGGGTGGAGAGTGGATGGTGGATCCTGGCTTTTGGATGGTAGATAGCAGATATTAGATGGAGGATAGTGGATTGAGGATAGTGGATGGTGGATGGCAGATGGTGGATAATGGATTGTGGATATTGGATGGTGGATAGAGGATAGTGGATATTGGATATTGGATGGTGGATAGAGGATGGTGGATAGAGGATAGTGAATGGTGGATAGTGGAGGGTGGAGAGTGGATGGTGGATCATGGCTATTGGATGGTAGATAGCGGATATTTGATGGAGGATAGCAGATATTTGATGGAGGATAGTGGATGGTGGATGGAGGATAGTGGATATTGGATGGTGGATGGAGAATAGTGGATGGCGGATGGCGCATTATTGATAGTGGAAGGCAGGTAGTGGAAACCTACTTTTCAGGAGAAATTCAAACCAAAAAGGTATATCTTTTTTAATGTTTTGGAATTAACATTTCTGGATGTTTTCTATAACACAACAAATTTATTTTAGTTCATGTCCAGATCAAATATTATTTTTGGGTTTATAGGCTCTTTTAAATGTATCTTTTTCAGGAATTGTTCTTTGTTCTTAAAGATTCCTTACAAGATGCATCAGCGAGCATGCACCGCAAGGTGTTGCCTCAGATGAGATCTTTGTTTGAATCTTTTTCCGCACTCGGAGCAGCAATAAGGACGCTCCCCGGTGTGACTCCTTTGGTGCCTGATGAGGTCGTCTTTCCGAGCGCAACATTTCCCGCACTCCGAGCATGAATAAGGGCGCTCCCCCGTGTGCAACATCTGGTGCTTCAGAAGGACCCCCTTTGTCAAGAAACTTTTCTCACACTCCGAACACTTAAAGGGGCGCTCCCCTGTGTGAGTTCTTTGGTGTCTAACAAGATATTCTTTCAGCATGAAAGATTTATCGCACTCAGAACAGGAAAAAGGACGCTCGCCGGTGTGATGCCGAAGGTGTTTTAGAAGCTTCCCTTCTTGAGTGAAACACATCCCGCACTCCGGACAGCAAAACGGCTTTATACCCTCTTGAAGCTTTAAGTAAACGCCGAGGCTTCTTTTCTCTGGAAAACATCTGCCGCACTCGGAACACAAGAAGGGCCTCTCACCGCTGTGGGTGCTGTGATGCCTCATAAGTTCCTCCTTATTTGTGAATGATTGCTCACACTCTGAACAAGAATGGACCTCCTGACTCCCGTGAACCCTCCGATGATGTGTAGGGAGAGCGTGTGATGACTCAGAAGATTCCTCAAGATTACTGAGATCCGATGGACTATCCACGTGGTTGTGGCTGGAATGTACATTTTGTGTGTTCGGGTATACTCCTGGAATGTATTGTGCATTGCGGTTGTCTTCTATATGCTCCGGAGATAACAGAAGATGTCTCTCTGACCTTTTCTGGACATCTGCTGGAAAGAAATCATTTATATTAGTTGTGATTTGCAATCAGGAATCGTGTCGGTTAGTTTAGTCAATGATGACAGACACTTGGCAAAAAAAAATTAGTACAATCATAACACCAATATAAGAAATAAAATGCACACAAAAAAAAAAAAAAATAACCCATAAAACACTGGGCGCTACTGTACACAATATGATAAAATTGTAATATTCAGGACTGGAGAAGGACTTACCTCCACCTCATCTATTGGGAATGTGACGTTATATTGAGGAATGGAGATGGACCTTTCATATGGTGTACAGTATCTCCTCCTCATTTGTTGGGAACATGACGTTATATTGAGGAATGGAGATGGACCTTTCATATGGTGTACAGTATCTCCTCCTCATTTGTTGGGAACATGACATTATATTGAGGAATGGAGATGGACCTTTCATATGGAGTACAGTATCTCCTCCTCATTTGTTGGGAACATGACGTTATATTGGAGGAATGGAGATGGACCTTTCATATGGTGTACAGTATCTCCTCCTCATTTGTTGGGAACATGACGTTATATTGGAGGAATGGAGATGGACCTTTCATATGGTGTACAGTATCTCCTCCTCATTTGTATCTAATAATAATTTTTACACCATTCACATTTCTGCTTTCCTGATCTACAACATAAGAATCAGTGTAACCTTGGTGATGCCATAGTCTACTCTATTTCTGTCTCTTTTAGTTCTTATAAATATCCTAAACTTGGGAAAGTTAAATGCATTTAATGTTCATTACTCACCTGAGCTGATATCTAGAGAAGATTCCCCCTTTTTGACTGTCACCATTGTCCCAGCCTCATCTGTGGACTGCTGATCACCCATCACATACGTCTCTTCTTCTTTAACTTCAACTTTTACGACACGCAAGACTTCAACCTAAACCCACAAATCAAACATCATCTGACGATAATAAAAACAACATAAATTTCCCACAGTTTGGGGTGTCACTCAATTCCATCTACCTGATGATGGTGGGGGATGGTGTGATCTTCCTGTGTGGAATCCCAGGAATACAGAGGACGGGGACATCTCTCTGGTGGGTTCCCATTACTGGATCCATCTGTAGGAAACACACACACTGACTGAATACATTGTTTCTATGTGTTTATCAGATGATGGGGGATCTAGGTGGAGCCTCCGTACTGCTCTCTCCTTTACAATAAAGTCTCCTCTTACCCGGTGATGTGAGGGGCGGCTGATTGTCCATCATGACGTCCTTGTAGAGATCCTTGTGTCCTTCTAAATACTCCCACTCCTCCATGGAGAAATAGACAGTGACATCCTGACACCTTATAGGAACCTGACACACACAATGATACAGTCACCATCCAGACACATCCCTTGTCTGTTACTGGATAATGTCCCAGAATTCCCAGAATCCTCCTCACCTCTCCTGTCAGCAGCTCCATCATCTTCTTGGTGACTTCTAGAATCTTCTCCATGTTGTGTCTCTCAGGTTTTAGGGAGTCACATGGAGGCACTGTGATGGTCATATGATCACCTGACTTCACAAGAGGAAATCTCTGTATTGGAGAACCAATAGGAATATCATGTTAGAATCCCAGAATCCTCCTCACCTCTCCGGTCAGGTCTGTGTTTTATTAATAGAGATAAGAGTGATGTCATGTGACCTCCCAGAATCCTTCTCACCTCTCCAGTCAGGTCTGTGTTTTATTAATAGAGATAAGAGTGATGTCATCTGACCTCCCAGAATCCCCCTCACCTCTCCGGTCAGGTCTGTGTTTTATTAATAGAGATAAGAGTGATGTCATGTGACCTCCCAGAATCCTCCTCACCTCTCCGGTCAGGTCTGTGTTTTATTAATAGAGATAAGAGTGATGTCATGTGACCTCCCAGAATCCCCCTCACCTCTCCGGTCAGCAGGGAGATGATCTCCAAGGTGAGGCTTAAAATCCTCTTGGTCATGTGAATATGATCCTCCTCCATCCTCGTTGAGGTGGTCATGTTTCTTGTAGAGGACACTTCTCTCTGTACATGAACAATATGTAGAGCATTACTGGGACCGTAAAATGATAAACATAATCTTCATAACCCCCCAATCTCGTCTTGAGATTTTGGTTGGACCGCCAATAGCTTCTAAATCAAGGTTATACAAAATGAGCTCAGTTGAATGTGACTACCACAAGTTGTCACCTGACTTTCATTTGTGTGTAGCCATGTCAGCTGTCACCATAGAGTCACATGACCTGTAATTTGGGGCGACGTGGTGTTAAGTGGCCATGTGACTTCCTTTTCGGCACAGCAGATATCCAGATATACTCAAGAAAGCTGACTTTGAGCTGAGCAGTGCCGAGGAAACGAATACCCCAGAGAGCCTCATATTTCTGTCTATGGAACCGTGCAATCTCACACCATCAGACCCATCACTACTAACGTCATTATAACTACCAATACATATATGCATTTGGATTGTGTCAGACCTTTTAATGTTTGATATGACCTAATATATCCCAATATTATCCATAAAAGTATATATATATTCCAAGAACTTGACATGATTAGATCTATCATTACCTCCTCTGCTGCCAGTTCCAATACCATCTCCTCTCTACTTCCTCCCGACTCACCTTCGACCCAGAACTATTTATATTTGACATCACTTCCTGTTTGCCATGACACTCACTTCCTGTCTTCTCCGGCAATCACTTCCTGTCTGCCCCGGCAATCACTTCCTGTCTGCCCCTGTCTGCCCCGGCAATCACTTCCTGTCTGCCCCAGCAATCACTTCCTGTCTGCCCCGGCAATCACTTCCTGTCTGCCCCAATAATTACTTCCTGTCTGCCCCCCCTTGACAATCACTTCCTGTCTGGAGATTATGCTTTGTATAAATAGGCTCACCACGTTGTGGAGAATGCAGGAACTGCATCCCTGATCAACCTCCGCTACTACTACACGTCGACGTTACACATCAAATCAAATCTCAAAAATAAAGGAAAAAAAATTAACTGTGAGATTAAAAAAAAAAACCTTCCTCAATTTCTAATAAGCTTTATTAAGAATGTTCATCCTGAAGAAAATGGAAAGTTCGCAGGTGTAGGAACTAAACATCCCCGTCCACCCTTACCATAATATCAGAGGTAGAAGCAATAAATGATCAATGGGTTGACTTTTTTTTGGATAGAGTGATGGAGGGTTATAATAATGACTTTGTTTTTAGTCAACTGTGTCCCATTAGAGAAAATTTCCCTTCACTTCCTGTCCCATAGCCAAAACCAGGAAGTATGAGGAAATCCCTCCATAGCGGTAGTCACCAAGGCCTGATATGAATTAGGTGGCAATCTTTTTTAAGCTATGTAGTAGGGTTGCCACCTCATCCCTTTAAACCAGAGCACATATGAATTACACAGGTTCTGTGGCTGATTAAGGTGGTAATTAAACTCGCCTGGTGCCTTATCTGCATTAAATCAGCATCAGAACCTGTGTAATTCATATGTGTATGGGTTTTAAAGGGATGAGGCGCAACCCTTCTATGTAGGCTCTTTAGCTCACACGGCTGGGGATTCCCAGCTATGTAAGTAAAGGGGGCTGGTGATGTCACTGGTTGTTAAGGACTCCTTGGTGCCCCTCCCCCCCCGGACTAGCCTACAGCAGGCAGCTGTTATGTGAGTAGCACCCTCTAGTGTACAGTTTAGAGTGAGGAAAATGTATTTTGACTCACAATAGCCTGTGTGAGTCTTGTGATTGGACCGAGTTACTGTAGGTCAGGCTGGAGGGCTGTACAGGTCAAGCCTCTGGTATCTCCCTCTAGATCTAGAAGCTTGGAGAAGTTTCTAGAAGCTAGTGGGTGGAGGTAAAGAGACTGAGATCTGCATATTTATAGGAATCTGGTCAATCCCTAGGCAGGAGGCCTGGCAGGGTCAGCCCATAAATATCGCAGGGCCTGGCCAGCAGGGGTGTTGTAGTTGGGTGGAAGATGGAGCGCTAAAGGTTGTGTTTTGTAGCCTGGGAGGAGACCCCGGGGCTGAGGGGGCTCTGCTTCCAGGCTGGGAGCTGAGGAAGGAGAGAAGCTGAACAGAGGAATCTCCACTACCCTTCAGTCTCTTCTAGGGGACACCCTGGCTAGTATTGGAGGACCTGGAAAGCAGGGGGACTGATCAGCAGTCTTCCCAAAAAGCAGAATGATTCCTGGAACAGTATGAGCACCTCTACACCCCCGGGACCTAAAAGGGAGAAAGCTGCCAGATGCAATATCCAGCAAGCTTTCAAGGGACAGTGTCACAGATAAACCTAATCCCTTGTCCTGGGACATTTTACAAGGCAGCCAGGTGGGCTGGTATTTTCATTGAGAGGGTCATAGAGCACCTAAAAGTATGGGTCTTAAGGGGGATATAGAGCTCCTACAAGGGGAACTTTCATTGCTAATTCCAGGAAGACTGTTGTTGTCCCAGAGGGAACACAGTTGAGGATTTGTCATTTTTGTGGTGTACATAGTGAAGGAAGTTGTCCTCAAGTTGTTCTACAATGTCAAGTTGGGCATCCCTCAATCTCTCTTCCCCATCCAAGTTGCCCCCCCCCCCCCCAATTAAACAACAAAAACAAGCCCATGTACTGATGAAAGCTGGAAAATGCGTATTTGCCTGGCTGTGCAGGAATAGGGGGACCCAAAATCCAGCGGCCCTCTAGGAGGTGGAGATAATACCTCTTTTATACATGATGTCCAGTTCCCGTCAGACAGGTCAATGTTTAGGAGTTCCACAGCCAAGGTTCAGCCCAAACACAAGCCCATCCCTACTATCGTGGAACATCTATACCATCTAGTTAGTAACGTTGAATTCCTCTCATGCTGTATTCATTATAATGTGGTGACCCTGTCCTATGCAGTCGTGTCCCGATCTAAGTTTGGTATGTGTTACTGCTGGGCTGTAACAAATTATATGTTTTGTTTAATTGAGAGAGATAAAACTTCAGAGATCTGTGTGATGGGAGGTTTTTCACATGTATGACCCTGGATCTCTTTGTTGTCCTTGGGAACTGCCTGTAGAAAATGTCTGTAGAAAATGTATGGTATGAGAAAACAGCAGAAGACCAATGGACACAATGAAGACCCATGAACACTATGAAGACCCGTGGGCACAATGAAGACCCGTGGGCACAATGAAGACCCATGAACACTATGAAGACCCGTGGACACAATGAAGACCCGTGGACACAATGAAGACCCGTGGACACAATGAAGACCCGTGGACACAATGAAGACCCGTGGACACAATGAAGACCCGTGGACACTATAAAGACCCGTGGACACAATGAGGACCCATGGACACAATGAAGACCCATGGGCACAATGAAGACCCGTGGGCACAATAAAGACCCGTGGTCACCATGACCTGTGGACACAATGAGGACCCGTGGACACGATGAAGACCCGTGGACAATATGAAGACTCGTGGACACTATGAAAGACATGTAGAAACAATAAAGAGACTTGGAAACAATGAAGACCCGTGGACACAATAAAGACCCGTGGACACTACGAATACCCGTGGACACTACGAATACCCGTGGACACTACGAAGACTCGTGGACACAATGAAGACCCATGGAAACAATATAGATCCGTGGACACAATGAAGACCTATGGACACAATGAGAACCCATGGACACAATGAAGACCCATGAACACTATGAAGACCTGTGGACACAATGAAGACCCGTGGACAAAATGAAGACCCGTGGACACTATGAAAGACATGTGGAAACAATAAAGAGCCATGGAAATAATGAAGACCCGTTGACACAATAAAGACCCGTGGACACTATGAATACCCATGGACACTTTAAAGACCCGTGGATACAATATAGCTCCGTGGACAAAATAAAGACCTATGGACACAATGAAAACCCATGGACACAATGAAGACCCATGAACACTATGAAGACTCGTGGACACAATGAAGACCCGTGGACACAATGAAGACCCGTGGACACAATGAAGACCCATGGACAGAATGAAGACCCAGGGACAGAATGAAGATCCATGGACACAATGAAGATCCATGGACACAATGAAGACCCATGGACACAATGAAGACCCGTGGACACAATGAAGACCCGTGGATACAATGAAGACCCGTGGATACAATGAAGACCCGTGGATACAATGAAGACCCGTGGACACAATGAAGACCCATGGAGCCAATAAAGAGAGTCAACTACCCAAAACATAAAACTGATACGCTAATATAGCACCAAACCAAAGATGGTAAAATTTAGAAATACAATAATACATTTAAAGAAAAATCTAGGATGGTTGTTACAACTGGGGAATCATATTCTAAATACCAGGAGCACTCAATATTCAGTATTCAAATAATCAATGACAAAATCAATAAAACATAATTACCCTTCCAAAGCGGCTGCTGGCTCACAATGGTTGTTACCAGAGTCCCCTAAGATGGCTGCCTTCCCCAAAACAGTGGCTGGTTAAGGAGGATCTTGCGTCTTGCGTCCTTAAAGTTTCAGAGTACGAGGCGTGATGCAGTAAGATGGATGAAGTGTGTGTGGGTGAAAGTCTAGAGAGTGAAGACGTGTCTGAAAATAAATGGGTAGTGTGTGTGCGGTGTCGTGTGTGTTCTAATGGCTTTCCATCTTCATCCTATATATAACGTTCGGGACAATAGGCTCATAAAGATTATTATAAGCCTAGCCCAGAACTCCTTTCCATTGATTGGGGCAGATAATAATTGACCTTCCTAGCTTTGCAGACATTTGTAACCATAGGCTTATCTGAATCCGCCTGGGGCCTTCACACTCCACCTTTGTGTAAACATCGGGCCGGTTGGTTTATTAGCCCAGGTTTGTGAGTAAATCGTAAACCATTGTTTCTAGCTCCAGTTCTGGAAGCAAGCTTGTTTGTAGATCTCTAACAAGGTGATAAAAAATGCAGGATGTTCTGTTTGAAAAACTCTCATGTGTCTGACCGAAGGCTGACCTTGTTTTTCGAGGCCTATTTAACCTTACATCTCCATCTGAAATTTATGAAATATGTCTATTTCTTTATCATAGTTCTGACATGCAGAGTGCTGGTTCTTCGTACATTGCTCTTTATGGATTCCTGGTGGACTGCAGACCCTCCTTATTACACAAATGCCAGTACTCATGAACAATTTACTGGCCAGTGAAGGCACTTTGGAAATGTCGAAGAGCATTTTATGAGCTTCAAAATTAAATAGACCACCACTGAGGGGGACACAGCACACCTAAAACCAGCCAGATGAAGATAAGCCAAGAAAAATTGGAGAATTATATTCTGTTAGATGTATTAATTATTTCCCATAACCCCCTGCACACCAGAACTGGACTGCAATGGAAGTCACCCACTGAAAGCTGTAGAGCAGATTTTTCTCAACCAGGGTTCTGGGAAAACCAAGAGTTCCTGCAGAGATTGCTATCGCTTCCATGAGCTGTAGCTGATTGACTCTTCCATTTGAAGTTCTGGGGTCAATGCCACTTGGAAGAGCCAGCTGCATGACACCAATTATCTGTATTTTCCCTCTGTAAAGGGAGGCATTCTTCTCACTGATCACCAATGTAAGGAACATTCTTCTCACTGATCACCAATGTAAGGAACATTCTTCTCACTGATCACCAATGTAAGGAGCATTCTTCCCACTGATCACCAATGTAAGGAACATTCTTCTCACTGATCACCAATGTAAGGAACATTCTTCTCACTGATCACCAATGTAAGGAGCATTCTTCTCACTGATCACCAATGTAAGGAACATTCTTCTCCCTGATCACCAATGTAAGGAGCATTCTTCTCACTGATCACCAATGTAAGGAACATTCTTCTCACTGATCACCAATGTAAGGAACATTCTTCTCACTGATCACCAATGTAAGGAACATTCTTCTCACTGATCACCAATGTAAGGAGCATTCTTCCCACTGATCACCAATGTAAGGAGCATTCTTCTCACTGATCACCAATGTAAGGAACATTCTTCTCACTGATCACCAATGTAAGGAGCATTCTTCTCACTGATCACCAATGTAAGGAGCATTCTTCCCACTGATCACCAATGTAAGGAGCATTCTTCTCACTGATCACCAATGTAAGGGACATTCTTCTTCTCACTGAACACCAATGTAAGGAACATTCTTCCCACTGATCACCAATGTAAGGAGCATTCTTCTCACTGATCACCAATGTAAGGAACATTCTTCCCACTGATCACCAATGTAAGGAGCATTCTTCTCACTGATCACCAATGTAAGGAGCATTCTTCTCACTGATCACCAATGTAAGGAACATTCTTCTCACTGATCACCAATGTAAGGAACATTCTTCTCACTGATCACCAATGTAAGGAATATTCTTCTCACTGATCACCAATGTAAGGAACATTCTTCTCACTGATCACCAATGTAAGGAATATTCTTCTCACTGATCACCAATGTAAGGAACATTCTTCTCACTGATCACCAATGTAAGGAACATTCTTCCCACTGATCACCAATGTAAGGAACATTCTTCTCACTGATCACCAATGTAAGGAGCATTCTTCTCACTGATCACCAATGTAAGGAACATTCTTCTCACTGATCACCAATGTAAGGAACATTCTTCCCACTGATCACCAATGTAAGGAACATTCTTCCCACTGATCACCAATGTAAGGAACATTCTTCTCACTGATCACCAATGTAAGGAACATTCTTCCCACTGATCACCAATGTAAGGAACATTCTTCTCACTGATCACCAATGTAAGGAACATTCTTCTCACTGATCACCAATGTAAGGGACATTCTTCTCACTGATCACCAATGTAAGGGACATTCTTCTCACTGATCACCAATGTAAGGAACATTCTTCTCACTGATCACCAATGTAAGGGACATTCTTCTCACTGATCACCAATGTAAGGAGCATTCTTCTCACTGATCACCAATGTAAGGAGCATTCTTCTCACTGATCACCAATGTAAGGAACATTCTTCTCACTGATCACCAATGTAAGGAGCATTCTTCCCACTGATCACCAATGTAAGGAACATTCTTCCCACTGATCACCAATGTAAGGAACATTCTTCTCACTGATCACCAATGTAAGGAACATTCTTCCCACTGATCACCAATGTAAGGAACATTCTTCTCACTGATCACCAATGTAAGGGACATTCTTCTCACTGATCACCAATGTAAGGGACATTCTTCTCACTGATCACCAATGTAAGGAACATTCTTCCCACTGATCACCAATGTAAGGGACATTCTTCTCACTGATCACCAATGTAAGGAACATTCTTCTCACTGATCACCAATGTAAGGAACATTCTTCCCACTGATCACCAATGTAAGGAACATTCTTCTCACTGATCACCAATGTAAGGAACATTCTTCCCACTGACCCCCAATGTAAGGGACATTCTTCCCACTGATCACCAATGTAAGGAACATTCTTCTCACTGATCACCAATGTAAGGAACATTCTTCTCACTGATCACCAATGTAAGGAACATTCTTCTCACTGATCACCAATGTAAGGAACATTCTTCTCCCTGATCACCAATGTAAGGAACATTCTTCCCACTGATCACCAATGTAAGGAACATTCTTCCCACTGATCACCAATGTAAGGAGCCTTCTTGTCAGGGCTGGGCTTAGCCCTTCCTTCTCTGAGTTGGCCTCTCAGCTGTCGGCTAATTGCCAGCTCCTTTCTCTCCACAGTGACTCAGCTGTTAATGATCTGCTTGTCAGTCCTGTCTAATTAAAGCCATCCAGCTCACTTCATCTCTGCCTTCGCCTTTGGTCACATCTCAGAGACTTTCTCCTGTGTTCCTGTTGAAGACTTGCTCGGCTGACGTCTCTTCTGGCTCCTAATCCTGCTTGCTGTACTACTACATTGATCTCTGGCTCTCTGACATTGGCATTGGCTGACTTCCTGATCTGGTTACTGAACTCTGGCTATGTATTAACTACGCTTACTCTGTTTACCTTTCTATTATTATTAAACAAGTGTAATAACTATACTTCTGTCTCGGTCTGATTCGTGGTTTCTGACACTTAGCGAAGGTTCTGGTTCTCTTATTTACCTACAGATTTAGCACAATATCCTGATTGGGGAGGTCCATTTGTCAACCCCCCCCCCCCCAAAAAAAAAGTGTGCTACACCTACTACCTGGAGAGGGCATAGCTTCAGTGCGGTCCAGTTCATGCTTTTCTGCTGGGGAAGGAAGTTGAAGTAGAGTCCTACTTAGTCCATTGAAGGTCCAGGCTTAAAAGGTCAAAACCACAAATTGCCGGTCTTTGCCTAAACTAACTAGCCTGTGAAAGGAGCTGAAGAAGCCTTAAGATAGCTGGCGGCCAAATCTGCTTTAGGCTGTGGATGAGGTTGAAGATACTAGAAGATACCAATGGGCAAAGGGAAATCCTTTCCTCCTAATCATATCTTCCTAAGACAACTAAGCAAATAAAACATCTAAAAGATGGATGGAGAGAAAGTCTAAAGTATGTCTGTTGCTGTTGGCAAGCCGGTAAATCTCAAGGTGCAGCTACAGGACCAAATGACCAGTAGGAAAGCCAGGAAGGCCTGAAATGTATCATCCCTACCTGAAGATAATTCACTGTATGGAATGTATCATCCTTATCTGGAGATGGCTGCTATGGTGTACGAAATGTATCATCCTTATCTGGAGATGGCTGCTATGGTGTATGGGGCATATCATCCTTATCTGGAGATACGTTCCGTACACCATAGGAGTTATCATCCTTATCTAGAGATTACTCCTCACACCTCTACCTCCTCTCCTGGCCGGAGAGGGTAGGAAGATACCATCGAGAGGAGAGGACCCCGAGGCAGCATTTCAATGGGAAACCGCGAGTACGTTAGTGAATACCTTGGTGGGTCCAACCCCTGGGGTAACGCAAGTCATCAGGAATGTGTTTCAGGAAAGCAACAAATTTAAGTACACAAAGTATACCAGCCTGAGAGCCACTAAATAAGTCTCTTTATACATGAATCTGAAAGGAATTACAGGTACATGACGGACCACCCAATAGGTTAATAACAGCAGAATACCGAAGACCTCCGGTACCGTGAGACACCTCAATGAACATGTGAAGCAAGAAGTGAGTTCAAAAGAGGTCTGCCTTTATTTGGTTCATACAGTTTAAATATGGTTCAACCTACTAATCAAAAGAGGAAAGGGGGGAGTGGTTAGTAAATTATATATTGATACAAAGTATATGGTTATACAAGTCATGTACTTCTAGAGGAAGTTCACTCAGGTGGCTTCTTAGATGGAAACATGGTAGAGGGACTTCACTCGGGTGGCTTCTTAGATGGAAACATGGTAGAGGGAGTTCACTCGGGTGACTTCTTAGATGGAAACATGGTAGAGGGAGTTCACTCGGGTGGCTTTTTAGGTGGAAACATGGTAGAGGAAGTTCACTCGGGTGGCTTTTTAGGTGGAAACATGGTAGAGGAAGTTCACTCGGGTGGCTTCTTAGATGGAAACATGGTAGAGGGAGTTCACTCGGGTGGCTTCTTAGATGGAAACATGGTAGAGGGAGTTCACTTGGGTGGCTTCTTAGATGGAAACATGGTAGAGGGAGTTCACTCGGGTGGCTTTTTAGTTGGAAACATGGTAGAGGGAGTTCACTCGGATGGCTTTTTAGATGGAAACATGGTAGAGGGAGTTCACTCGGGTGGCTTCTTAGATGGAAACATGGTAGAGGGAGTTCACTTGGGTGGCTTCTTAGATGGAAACATGGTAGAGGGAGTTCACTCGGTGGCTTTTTAGTTGGAAACATGGTAGAGGGAGTTCACTTGGGTGGCTTCTTAGATGGAAACATGGTAGAGGGAGTTCACTTGGGTGGCTTTTTAGGTGGAAACATGGTAGAGGGAGTTCACTCGGGTGGCTTCTTAGATGGAAACATGGTAGAGGGAGTTCACTTGGGTGGCTTTTTAGGTGGAAACATGGTAGAGGGAGTTCACTCGGGTGGCTTTTTAGGTGGAAACATGGTAGAGGGTGCTAACTTGGGTGGCTTCTCACATGGGGGCATGAAAAAGTTTGCTCACATACATGGCTTCTCAGGTGTACAAGGTCTCCTTTCTGTATGAAACGATTGTCTTGTTTGTCAATGAAACATTTCCAGCACTCTGGTCAGGAAAGAGAATGCTCGCCTGCGTGTCTTCTCCGGTGTGCATGGAGGTTTTTTCTACTTTTGTAACACTTCCCGCACTCCGGACATGAAAAAGGACGCTCCTTAGTGTGGCTGCTCCAGTGTACGACCAGATCATTTTTTCGTATGAAACACTTCCCGCACTCTGAACAAGGAAACGGCCGTTCCCCCGTGTGGGTTCTTAGGTGTTCAAGTAGTTCTGAATTCTGTATGAAACTTTTCCCGCACTCTGAACAGCTGTAAGGTCGCTCACCCGTGTGAATTCTCTGGTGTCTATGAAGTTTTCCCTTCTGCGTGAAACTTTTCCCGCACTCTGAACACGAAAAAGGCCGCTCGCCCGTGTGAATTCTCTGGTGTATGCGAAGATTTCCTTTCTCGGTGAAACTTTTCCCGCACTCTGAACATGGAAAAGGCCGCTCGCCCGTGTGAATTCTCTGGTGTATGTGAAGTTTTCCTTTCTTAGTGAAACTTTTCCCGCAGTCTGAACATGAAAACGGCTTCTCGCCGGTGTGACTTCTCTGGTGTATGACGAGATCGGACTTAATGATGAAGGATTTCTGGCAATGGGAACATGAGAACGGCCTCTCACCGGTGTGGGTTCTCAGGTGTTTGGTGAGTGCCTCTTTCTGCATGAAACTTTTCCCGCACTCTGAACATGAAAAAGGGTATCGACCTGTGTGACTGCTCAGGTGTATTGCAAGTTCATTTTTCCGACTGAAAGATTTCCCGCACTCCGGACAGGCGAATAGCTTTACACCAGTGTGAGTTCTCATGTGGCTATTTAACCGCTTTTTTAGTGAGAAACATTTCCCGCACTCTGGGCATGAGAACGGCCTCTCACCGGTGTGACTCCTCTGGTGTACAGCAAGACTCTCTCTCTGGGTGAAGCGTTTCCCGCACTCTGAACAGGAATACGGCTTCTCACCTGTGTGGGTTCTCAGGTGTTTGGTGAGTGCCCCTTTCTGTATGAAACTTTTCCCACACTCTGAACAACTGTAAGGTCGCTCACCTGTGTGAATTCTCTGGTGTCTATAAAGTTTTCCCTTCTGCGTGAAACTTTTCCCGCATTCTGAACATGAAAAAGGCCGCTCGCCCGTGTGAATTCTCTGGTGTATGCAGAGTTTTCCTTTCTCAGTGAAACCTTTCCCGCACTCTGAACATGAAAAAGGGTATTGACCTGTGTGGCGCCTCAGGTGTATTGCAAGATCATTTTTCTGACTGAAAGATTTCCCACACTCCGGACATGAGAACGGCCTCTCACCGGTGTGAATTCTCTGGTGTACAGTAAGATTGCCCCTCTGGATGAAGCGTTTGCCGCACTCTGAACAGGAATATGGCTTCTCACCTGTGTGGGATCTCAGGTGTTTGGTGAGTGCCCCTTTCTGCATGAAACTTTTCCCGCACTCTGAACATGTATGCAGCCTTTCCCATGTGTGGGTTTTCAGGTGTGCCATGAGCCTTTCTTTCTGCAGAAAACATTTCCCGCACTCTTCACATGGAAAAGTCTCTCCCGTGTGAGCTCTCCCGTGTCTTCTCAGATGCTCTTTCTGCGCAAAGCTTTGACCGGAATCCGAGCAGAAATAAGACCTTTCTTCTGGAGGAAGTGATGAGACACCTTCATCTTCTTCTTCATGTCCTGCAGATGAAATCTGGAGCCCCTCCGAGGAATTCCCAACATCACATCCATCTGTGAGAGAGAAACTTCATCAAAGTATTTACATCGTTCATCTATCTCCTCATCATCTGTATATTGAGGAATGGAGATGGACCTTTCATATGGTGTACAGTATCTCCTCCTCATTTGTTGGGAACATGACATTATATTGAGGAATGGAGATGGACCTTTCATATGGTGTACAGTATCTCCTCCTCATTTGTTGGGAACATGACGTTATATTGGAGGAATGGAGATGGACCTTTCATATGGTGTACAGTATCTCCTCCTCATTTGTTGGGAACATGACATTATATTGAGGAATGGAGATGGACCTTCCATATGGTGTACAGTATCTCCTCCTCATTTGTTGGGAACATGACATTATATTGAGGAATGGAGATGGACCTTTCATATGGTGTACAGTATCTCCTCCTCATTTGTTGGGAACATGACGTTATATTGGAGGAATGGAGATGGACCTTTCATATGGTGTACAGTATCTCCTCCTCATTTGTTGGGAACATGACATTATATTGGAGGAATGGAGATGGACCTTTCATATGGTGTACAGTATCTCCTCCTCATTTGTTGGATGGGGGATCTAGGTGGAGCCTCCGTACTGCTCTCTCCTTTACAATAAAGTCTCCTCTTACCCGGTGATGTGAGGGGCGGCTGATTGTCCATCATGACGTCCTTGTAGAGATCCTTGTGTCCTTCTAAATACTCCCACTCCTCCATGGAGAAATAGACAGTGACATCCTGACACCTTATAGGAACCTGACACACACAATGATACAGTCACCATCCAGACACATCCCTTGTCTGTTACTGGATAATGTCCCAGAATTCCCAGAATCCTCCTCACCTCTCCTGTCAGCAGCTCCATCATCTTCTTGGTGACTTGTAGAACCTTTTGCAGGTTGTGTCTCTCAGGTATGAAGGATGGAGGTGGGGGGATGGTAATGGGGTTCTGGCCTCTCCTCCTTCTTGTAGAGATTTGGTAATGTCTTCTCGGTGTGTCAGGTTCAGTAGAATTTTTCATTACTACTTCACAGTCCTGTGTTATAGAAGGAGAAATATTACAGTCCCATCATCCCTCACCTCTATGGTCAGTTCTACGATATTTACCATGGACTAGTAGCCCTTGGCCAATCACGCCTGGGGGGTGTCACCTCACCTTATGGAAGGAGAAGTTCTCTCTTCTGAAGTGACCATAGAATATATGGACCAGCCGGGTCTGATGGCTGGGTTGGGGATCCAATATTAGCATCTCAGTGGACCCACCTCAGCTCACAATGGGTCCACTCACCACATGACTGCCACACGGGCCTTAGGTGACTCAATACAACCCGGACATACCATTTTATATTTGCATGTAGCTCAATATGCGTACTATCAGAAGGGATCAGTTCCATCTCCATGTCACTAATATTTTGGACTTCATTACAGATGAATCATAAACCCTCCAATCTACAAAAGGAAATATGTTTTTCTTGGACATCCTCGGCCCTCTGCTAATTCTTGCTAGTTGAAAATTCTAAAGCTGTTCCTTCTGCTCTTTTGTCAGAGATGTATTGGCAGCAAATTTAGGTCGTCAGGCCTGAGACGGCTTTTCAAATTCTAAATGGTGAGCATTGTCCTTACTATTGATTACTGGCTCCATAAGGACATCTGTCTACTACTTACTGACCAGCGGCATCAGGAGAAGATCTGTGATGACATACCACTTCTATAATACACGGAGTAGTATGGAGGAGGATGCTGGGGGTGGAGAGTTGGGGTAATGGGAGTAGAGGTGGGATGGGAATTATTGCAGATGAAGGTGGTAGAGACCTCATCTTGGTGGACACAGTACTGCAGAGTTATGTGCAATGAGTGAACGAGCAAAGTCATATATCAACCCCTTCATTACACTCACCTCTCCAGTCAGCAGGCTGAGGATCTCCAGAGTGAGGTTCAATATCGTCTCATTCCGGGGAAATTCCTTCTTCTCAGTCTTCACAAAACTCAAAGTCTGCTGATTGTCCTTCATGAAGTCCTTGTAGAGATCCTTGTGTCCTTCTAAATACTCCCACTCCTCCATGGAGAAATAGACAGTGACATCCTGACACCTTATAGGAACCTGACACACACAATGATACAGTCACCATCCAGACACATCCCTTGTCTGTTACTGGATAATGTCCCAGAATCCTCCTCACCTCTCCTGTCAGCAGATGGACCATCATGGTGGTCAGTTCCAGGATCTTCTGCTCTTTGTTCCTCTCAGGTATGGGAGAAGGAGGGGGGGGCACCATGGTGGGGCTCTGGGTCCTGCTCCATCCTCCTGAGATTGGCTCCCCACTAGACTTCTTCACTACAACATAATCCTACAGATCAGGAGAAAGATAAACCGATATCAATCATCTGACATCATCTAAATGTCTACAATTAGAACATGGTCTACTGACCAGACTAGATAAGAGTGATGTCATGTGACCTCCCAGAATCCTCCTCACCTCTCCGGTCAGGTCTGTGTTTTATTAATAGAGATAAGAGTGATGTCATGTGACCTCCCAGAATCCTCCTCACCTCTCCGGTCAGGTCTGTGTTTTATTAATAGAGATAAGAGGGATGTCATGTGACCTCCCAGAATCCTCCTCACCTCTCCGGTCAGGTCTGTGTTTTATTAATAGAGATAAGAGGGATGTCATGTGACCTCCCAGAATCCCCCTCACCTCTCCGGTCAGCAGGGAGATGATCTCCAGGGTGAGGCTTAAAATCCTCTTGGTCATGTGAATATGATCCTCCATTCTCGTTGAGGTGGTCATGTTTCTTGTAGAGGACACTTCTCTCTGTACATGAAAAATATGTAGAGCATTACCGAGGCCGTAAAATGATAACCAATATCTTCATAACCCCCCAATCTCGTCTTTCGATTTTGGAAATGGCTTCTAAATCAAGGTTGTACAAAATGAGCTCAGTTGAATGTGACTACCACAAGTTGTCGTCTGACTTTCATTTGTGTGTAGCCATGTCAGCTGTCACCATAGAGTCACATGACCTGTAATTTGGGGCGACGGGGCGTTATGTGGCCATGTGACTTCCTTTTCGGCACAGCAGATATCCAGATATACTCAAAGAGCTGAGCAGTGCAGAGGAAACTAATACCCCAGAGAGCCTCATATTTCTGTCTATGGAACCGTGCAATCTCACACCATCAGACCCATCACTACTAACGTCATTATAACTACCAATACATATATGCATCTGGATTGTGTCAGATCATTATACGTTTGATATGACCTAATATATCCCAGTATCATCCATAAAAGTATATTTATGGTCGTGGCCCTAAGACCGAGACAAATGTGGATCACATAAACACGCGACAAGACTCACAACATAAATAGACCTGAGGCGTGGCTTTTGGTCGTCTGGTAGGTATGGCAAGAAAATGGGCCATACCCAAGATAAGTAATGGATGATTGTGGAGGAGAATTTGCTGAGAAGTGCTGTAAAAAGGGGAATGGGAGGGAGGGTATCGTTCACTGAAACTGACAAAGAGGAAGGGGAAGTGGTCAGCTTAAATACCCTCCGGGCTCCTCCCATAAAATTCAGGCCAGCACACTGGCCTTCTAACTTATGGTCGCGGCCCTAAGACCGAGACAAATGTGGATCACATAAACACGCGCCGAGACTCACAACATAAATAGACCTGAGCTGTGGCTTTTGGTTGTCTGGTAGGTATGGCAAGAAAAGGGGCCAAAAATAACCAGGTAGGGAAGTATCTTTATTGCCTCTAACCTCATTGAGTGAGCTTGGAGAAAGGGCCATCTTGAGGGAATATACGCATCTCATCATAACTCCTTGCAATCCCTGCAAGGAGATTGCAGGGATTGAGATGCGTGGGAGTGAGATGCGTGTCTTGCAGTGATTACAAGGAGTTATGAAATGCGTGTCTTGCAGGGATTGCAAGGAGTGATGATGAGATGCGTGTCTTGCAGCAATTGCAAGGAGTTATGGTGAGATGCGTATCTTGCAGCGATTGCAAGGAGTTATGATGAGATGCGTATCTTGCAGCGATTGCAAGGAGTGATGATGAGATGCGTGTCTTGCAGGGATTGCAAGGAGTTATGGTGAGATGCGTGTCTTGCAGCGATTGCAAGGAGTGATGATGAGATGCGTGTCTTGCAGCGATTGCAAGGAGTGATGATGAGATGCGTGTCTTGCAGCGATTGCAAGGAGTGATGATGAGATGCGTGTCTTGCAGCGATTGCAAGGAGTGATGAAGAGATGCGTGTCTTGCAGCGATTGCAAGGAGTGATGATGAGATGCGTGTCTTGCAGCGATTGCAAGGAGTGATGATGAGATGCGTGTCTTGCAGCGATTGCAAGGAGTGATGATGAGATGCGTGTCTTGCAGCGATTGCAAGGAGTGATGATGAGATGCGTGTCTTGCAGCGATTGCAAGGAGTGATGATGAGATGCGTGTCTTGCAGCGATTGCAAGGAGTGATGATGAGATGCGTGTCTTGCAGCGATTGCAAGGAGTTATGGTGAGATGCGTGTCTTGCAGCTATTGCAAGGAGTTATGATGAGATGCGTATCTTGCAGCGATTGCAAGGAGTGATGATGAGATGCGTGTCTTGCAGGGATTGCAAGGAGTGATGGTGAGATGCGTGTCTTGCAGCGATTGCAAGGAGTTATGATGAGATGCGTGTCTTGCAGCGATTACAAGGAGTTATGGTGAGATGCGTGTCTTGCAGCGATTGCAAGGAGTTATGATGAGATGCGTATCTTGCAGCGATTGCAAGGAGTGATGATGAGATGCGTGTCTTGCAGGGATTGCAAGGAGTTATGGTGAGATGCGTGTCTTGCAGCGATTGCAAGGAGTGATGATGAGATGCGTGTCTTGCAGCGATTGCAATGAGTGATGATGAGATGCGTGTCTTGCAGCGATTGCAAGGAGTGATGATGAGATGCGTGTCTTGCAGCGATTGCAAGGAGTGATGATGAGATGCGTGTCTTGCAGCGATTGCAAGGAGTTATGATGAGATGCGTGTCTTGCAGCGATTGCAAGGAGTGATGATGAGATGCGTGTCTTGCAGCGATTGCAAGGAGTGATGATGAGATGCGTGTCTTGCAGCGATTGCAAGGAGTGATGATGAGATGCGTGTCTTGCAGCGATTGCAAGGAGTTATGGTGAGATGCGTGTCTTGCAGCTATTGCAAGGAGTTATGATGAGATGCGTATCTTGCAGCGATTGCAAGGAGTGATGATGAGATGCGTGTCTTGCAGGGATTGCAAGGAGTGATGGTGAGATGCGTGTCTTGCAGCGATTGCAAGGAGTTATGATGAGATGCGTGTCTTGCAGCGATTGCAAGGAGTGATGATGAGATGTGGGTCTTGCAGCGATTGCAAGGAGTTATGATGAGATGCGTGTCTTGCAGCGATTGCAAGGAGTTATGATGAGATGCGTGTCTTGCAGCGATTGCAAGGAGTTATGATGAGATGCGTGTCTTGCAGCGATTGCAAGGAGTGATGAGATGCATGTCTTGCAGCGATTGCAAGGAGTTATGATGAGATGCGTGTCTTGCAGCGATTGCAAGGAGTTATGATGAGATGCGTGTCTTGCAGCGATTGCAAGGAGTGATGAGATGCATGTCTTGCAGCGATTGCAAGGAGTTATGATGAGATGCGTGTCTTGCAGCGATTGCAAGGAGTGATGAGATGCATGTCTTGCAGCGATTGCAAGGAGTTATAAGATGCGTGTCTTGCAGCGATTGCAAGAAAAGGTCACCTACTGATAGGCGAAAAAGAAAAAGGATAGTAGAAATTGTATATGTAGGAACGAACTGCGAAGTGGCATACGTAACGAATGGTAGATTTGTGATAGGGACTGTTACGAATTGGTGTGCGGGATACTGGTGGTGCGAACCGTTGTGCCGCCGATGCGACTAGGTTTGAATCGGATTGTGATGTGTACAAATGTAAATGTGACACGAATCGGTTAGTAGAAATGACATAAGCAACGAATCGCAGGTTTATATAGGAACCGCTATGAATTGGTGTGCGGGATACCCGTGATGTGAACCGTTGTGCCGCCGGAGCGACTAGGTTTGGAATGGACTGTTATGAATGTAGCTGCCGCTGCGATCCAAATAGGTCAGTAGAAATAATATGAATAACAAATTGTAGGGTATGGCAAGAACCGCTACGAATCAATGTTTGGGACACGACCGACGCAGACCGCGAATTGGAGTGATGCGTATGGCATGAAAGTGATATAAATCAGTGAGTAGCATGACATAACGAAACGTTTGTAGGGTACGAGAGTGAGTGGAATGAATCGGTGCGGGATGTTTCAGATGCGACCGTTGTGCCGCTGACACGACTAGGTAGGAATCAGACTGTGGTCGGTAATGCAACATATCTGATGTGAATCGGTAGTAGGGTAAAAGAAATTGGTTGAAAAGTATGAAGTGAATCCGATATAAATCCGTTGCAGAGTGTATGCCACCCTTTACTCTAAAACTGAACCCATACCAACCACCCAGCCCCCCATGCAGAGAAGGCACCAGGTGGGTCTAATTACCACCTCAATCAGCCACAGAACCTGTGCAAACAATACATGCTCATCTCCAAATGGATGAGATGGCAACCCCCATAGACTGTGAATCCTATGAGCAACGAAGCCTGTAACGAGTGAAATGGACAACGACTAACAGTGGCTCGGAGGCTTGGATCTACAAATGAAAACGTATGTTTGTGGGTGGGATGACAAGCAAGGCTGAGGGAACATGTGAATCTACGACACCGGTGCCGAATGATGACAGGACATGACCGACAACAACTCAGAGCGAAAGGGATGCAGGATAGGAAACATAACAAATCGCAACATTGCGTATGAACGAAAAAGTTCAAACCCTACCTGCAACAGCAAATGAGAACCGCAGACGAAGACCACGCACGGAGAAGCTGCAAGACATGTGTAATCGGACGGATGGACTCATGAACATGAGGTGAGCTGGGAAGAGTCAGCCCAGTGACGTGTAGTATCGTGCACTGAAACTGACAAAGAGGAAGGGGAAGTGGTCAGCTTAAATACCCTCTGGGCTCCTCCCATAAATTCAGGCCAGCACACTGGCCTTCTAACATATATTCCAAGAACTTGACGTGGTTAGATCTATCATTACCTCCTCTGCTGCCAGTTCCAATACCATCTCCTCTCTACTTCCTCCTGACTCACCTCCGACAGAGAACTATTTTTACTTGACAACACTTCCTGTTTGCCATGATAATCACTTCCTGTCTGCCCCAGCAATTACTTCCTGTCTGCCCCGGCGATCACTTCCTGTCTTCCCCGGCGATCACTTCCTGTCTTCCCCGGCAATCACTTCCTGTCTTCCCCGGCAATCACTTCCTGTCTGCCCCCCCCGGCAATCACTTCCTGTCTTCCCCGGCAATCACTTCCTGTCTTCCCCAGCGATCACTTCCTGTCTGCCCCGGCAATCACTTCCTGTCTGGAGATTACGCTTTGTATAAGTAGGCTCACCACGTTGTGGAGAATGGAGGAACTGCATCCCTGATCAACCTCCGCTACTACAAGTCGATGTTGCACCTCAAATCAAATCAAATCTCAAAAATAAAGGAAAAAAAATAAAACTGTGAGATAGAAATTGAGGAAGGTTGTTTTTTTTTAATGAGCTTTATTAAGAATTTTCATCCTGAAGAAAATGCAAAGTTCACAGGTGTAGGAACTAAACAGGGTTATAATAATGACTTTGTTTTTAGTCAACTGTGTCCCATTAGAGAGATTTCCCTTCACTTCCTGTCCCATAGCCAAAACCAGGAAGTATGAGGAAATCCCTCCATAGTGGTAGTCACCAAGGCCTGATATGAATTAGGTGGGGGAACCCCATGGCAATCTTTTTTAAGCTATGTGGTAGGGTTGCCACCTCATCCCTTTAAACCCGAGCACATATGAGTTACACAGGTTCTGTGGCTGATTAAGGTGGTAATTAAACTCGCTTGGTGCCCTATCTGCATTAAATTAGCATCAGTACCCATGTAATTCAAATGTGTTGTGTTTTAAAGGGATGAGGCGGCAACCCTTCTATGTAGGCACTTTAGCTCACACGGCTGGGGATTCCCAGCCATGTAAGTAAAGGGGGCTGGTGATGTCACTGGTTGTTAAGGACTTCTTGGTGCCCCTCCCCCCGGACTAGCCTACAGCAGGCAGCTGTTATGTGAGTAGCACCCTCTAGTGTACAGTTTAGAGTGAGGAAAATGTATTTTGACTCACAATAGCCTGTGTGAGTCTTGTGATTGGACAGAGTTCTGTAGGTCAGGCTGGACGGCTGTACAGGTCAAGCCTCTGGTCTCTCCCTCTGGATCTAGAAGCTTGGAGAAGTTCTAGAAGCTTGTGGGTGGAGGCAAAGAGACTGAGATCTGCATATTTATAGGAATCTGGTCAATCCCTAGGCAGGAGGCCTGGCAGGGTGGCTGGGTCAGCCCATAAATATTGCAGAGCCTGGCCAGCAGGGGTGTTGTAGTTGGGTGGAAGATGGAGCGCTAAAGGCTGTGTTTTGTAGCCTGGGAGGAGACCCTGGGGCTGAGGGGGCTCTGCTTCCAGGCTGGGAGCTGAGGAAGGAGAGAAGCTGAACAGAGGAATCTCCACTACCCTTCAGTCTCTTCTAGGGGACACCCTGGCTAGTATTGGAGGACCTGGAAAGCAGGGGGACTGATCAGCAGTCTTCCCAAAAAACAGAATGATTCCCGAAACAGTATGAGCACCTCTACACCCCCGGGACCTAAAAGGGAGAAAGCTGCCAGATGCAATATCCATCAAGCTTTCAAGGGACAGTGTCACAGCTAAACCTAATCCCTTGTCCTGGGACATTTTACAAGGCAGCCAGGTGGGCTGGTATTTTCATTGAGAGGGTCATAGAGCACCTAAAAGTATGGGTCTTAAGGGGGACACAGAGCTCCTACAAGGGGAACTTTCATTGCTAATTCCAGGAAGAAAACAAAAGAGAGAGGTGCCTCTGGGTGTAGACTTAAAACAATTTATTCATAAAAGATAGTGGCGGTCAAACTCACATTTATGAAGTCATCAAAAGGCATGTGAATGTGAGCAGTCCATAAAAACATCATCCATCATGGGGAGTACATCAGGTCAGTCCATGCTCCACAGCCTTGAGACATCGAAAGAAAAAACTTTTGTTGCATACAGGAGTTTACGAAAGAGTTGAATACCACGCACACTTCCGATACAACGATGCAACAGCCAATGGTCATCAAATGTATTCTCACATAGGTAGAGGTAATATAAGCATGTAAACACCAGAAAATCCTTTTCCTCCAGGAAGCAAGATGGCCAACCGTCATTCATGCATACGTGGTAGCGTGTGGGCGTGACTCCGCTCTATGCATTTTGTCATATATGACGTCATCAGGGGCTCACACAAACACCATTACCACGTCTGCTAGCAGCTTCAGTAATGTGTCCTGATCACCGGCCAACTCCTCTGCTCGTGTTCAGATGGATGATGTTTTTATGGACTGCTCACATTCACATGCCTTTTGATGACTTCATAAATGTGAGTTTGACCGCCACTATCTTTTATGAATAAATTGTTTTAAGTCTACACCCAGAGGCACCTCTGTTAGAGAAATTATACTTTAAATGTCAGTTATGAAAGACGCCATTTTGTTTATCATGGCCTAGAAATAAGCTATGAATCTAGGATTGAGCTAAAACTAGTAATAAAATGGAGTCAGCAATATAATATGCTTAGATGTGCAGTCTTGAATGTATCCTGTATTTTTGTGTTGACTTGGGGAGTTTTCAAGTCAGTATCCTGTAAGCATTGTTATATGAAGATAACAGTCTGTAACAGACACTTCCACCTTTCCTGTTCTGTCCAGAATAAAGTTGAAAATACATGAGACTGGGCATGTTTTAAGACAGGAAAGGGGGGTGTCCAGGGCTTATAAAAAAACATGTACCACAAGTATTTTCCTTAGAAATGATAAAGGCTGCATGAACGTGTAATTCATTTCTCTTGCATATGCAATAAATATTACCTTGATTCCCGAGGACGGTCTGAGATGGTGAAATTATGTCCCTAACAATTTGGTCCTTCGAGCCGGAAGTCCAATTCCCCGAGACGCACTGGCCAACAGTGACCGATGACCGTACGGCAAAACTGTAAGTCCTCCATCTCAAATTAGATGTTAAAAAGAGGCCGGTCTGCTGAACTAGTGCCTCCCGGGCAGCGACTTACCGGATCAGCACAAGAGACCGCTCTCGGGACAAGGTAAGATTTTTATTTTTATTTTATTATTAACCTTTTGTGTTAGACTTGATTAGGAATTTGATGAATAAGGGATTTGAATATATACATACAATATAGAGATTGATTGAATGTTTATCTGCTTTACTCTTGTTGAGGGGAAATAAGTGGTCACGTATTCCCCGTATAGATCCGTCTGTGGCCATCCTGGATGGGCAGACCTAGTGACTAGCCAGCGTTTTGGGAAGACGCGCTCAGGGCGACCTGGCGGCAGTCGAGCATTGCGGGTGTTCTCTCTTGTGTGTTTTGATCGAAGGTTTATCTGTTTCTGTCCTATCTGCTTACTCTTGTTGAGGGGAAATAAGTGGTCACGTATTCCCCGTATAGATCCATCTGTGGCCATCGTGGATGGGCAGACCTAGTGACTAGCCCGCATTTTGGGAAGACGCGCTCAGGGCGACCTGGCGGCAGTCGAGCATTGCGGGTGTTCTCTCTTGTGTGTTTTTGTTTCTTCTGGTTAATTGTCATTTGATATAGGGGTATGGTCCCATACTAATATCCGGGTGCAGATAAAGGAAATTTGTCGATTGGATCTTAGATCCAGACAGCCTTGTAAACTGCAGAAAATCACATAAATACACATAAATACTCCTAGATCAAAACCTGAAAGTACCCCCCGTTGATACAAGGGTGTGGCCTGATAGATTTCTAGGCATATAAATACCCTTGGATCAAAAATACTTCCAGATAAAGAACCCCCCCCCCCCTCCGTTGATACAAGGGTGTGGCCTGATAGATTTCCAGGTAACAAATAGAGGACATTTGGCGGACCGCAGTGTTCATGCCAGCCTCATATGTTGTATTAATCCTGAGCTGGCACATAAATACCCTTGGATCAAGGACTGAAATATTAAATGTTTTGATAGGATGAAAGAACAGTCGGGAGAATTCAGTTTCCTCGTAATTCTGTAAATGCTCTCTACAAGTTAGTGAAGTATTAAGTAATGATAAAAGAACAGTCGGGAGAATACAGTCTCCCCGTAATTCTGTAATTCTCTAAGACACCAGTGTTTTAGCAATACACAAGATCAGTAATCTAGAAGTGATATATCATAACTAGAAAGTCTGTGAGTGATTGCAAGTGATAAGATACTGTGTGAGTGTGTTGTGTCATTGTGAGAAGACATTAACAAAAAAAAGAGCTCCGTGTGCACGATAAACAAAGTAGGTATGATCCATGGAAAATCTGTTGGTGTGAATGAAGATGTTAAGTATATGTGTAGTCTAGACAAAGAGAATGTGACACTTCTTAAAATGTGGAAAACAAAGTATGATTTTGATGCGTTTTTAAATAAGGATTATTGTGTAATACTGTGTAGAAAGCTTAAAAATGATGCCGGCATGAAAATAAGAAAACAGAAGAAATTAGGCCTTCCCCAGGCAAAGAAATGGCTTGAGGAGGCTAACCATAGATTAAATTCAGAAAACCATAAAAAGACTATGTTTTTGAACAAAAGAGGAAGACAATAATATGACCGTCCTCTGACATTTAGTTCAGCAAGTATTGACTGAACAAAACGTAACAAACCAAATGCAACCTGACTCTCCACTGTTTGTTGTTCCCCCGTGGTCACCTGGGTCACCCGCAGATGCAACCGATTCTCTTATGGCTGCAGCTAAACCCCCTCTCAAAATGACTCTTGCTGTCCAGAGGAGTCCACAAGGGACCCCCTTTACAGCAACTGTTACAAAATTTTTCGGGGACCTGGTGAACCAATTGATATCCCCCTCAGCTGGGGAACAAACAGAATGTGGAGAGGAAGAATTTCCACTAATTGAAGTTCCCAAACCTAGGGCAGGACAAAATGTAGGTGGTATAGTAGTCCCCAACACTATGATGGTCTATCGCCCCTGGACCCCTGAGGATGTTAAAAAAAACTACTGAAGGGGTACCACATCCCAAGGTGAACATAGCTTAAATCAGGGATGGTATCATGGGAATGATTGCTAACTATCATCTTATTGGGAGGGAAATAGAGCAGGTCACCAGACAGATCCTGGGTCCCGACTGGCATCATGTAGTGGGAGATTGGAGTGGATTAAACAATCAGGGAGTTGTGTTGCCTCATGATGATGCAGCACTAGAAAACAGGAGAAATGCTCTTATAGCAAGGATAGAGAATAGATGGATACGTCGAGCCGACTGGTCCATTATAAATCAGTGTGTGCAGGGAGAAGAGGAAACAGTGGACAATTTCATTGTTAGGATGAGGGAGATTTTCAATAATCACTCAGGAATAGAAGTCCCAGTAAATCAAGTAAACGATAGCCCATATGAGCAACAGCTAAAGGATGCAATCTTGAAGGGGCTGCTTGCCCCTATATCAAGTTTGTTATCAAACACATGATCAACCATAGGATCTGCAGACTTCAGGAGCTGATTGAGTATGCGAGGCATGCTGAGCGGCACTTCCAATCAAAAAAGAGAGTAAAGAAAGGGAAAGTGTTTATGTAGATGAAGGTAATGATGTGTATGTCATTGAGAAGGAGAACAGAAGGATAGGAAACACCTGAACAAGGCCCCGCATTTAGGACTATGAAAAAAAAAAAAAAAAAAAAGAGAAGGGAGTGTTTCCTGTGAGGTAAAAGAGGTCACTTGGCAAAAGAATGTAGGTCAAACAGAGAGGAAGAAGCATGACTAGATGTTGGTATGTCTGCAGAGAGAGAGATACAGAAGAAAATGATGAGAAAGAATCTGAAATTTTGGATGTGTGCACTGTTGAAACTTGTTTGCATGCTAAAGTCAAGTCAGAAATAATCTTGGTTGTGAAGGGTAGATGGCTAACATTTCTCTGTGATACTGGGGCTTGTAGGACCCTAATACACCTGCTGGATATGAAAAAGGTAAAGAAAAAGGTGTAGTATATGTAAAATCTGCAAATGGGTTGATGCACCAGGAGGTCATGTCCGAACGCCTTACTGTGGAAGATCCACAGACAGGTAAAAAGGATCAGTGTAAAATTGTCATTATGACTAAATGTCCTGTTAATTTGTTGGGTAGAGACATGTTGCACGCTCTTGATATTTCTGTCGTACCAGTGGAGGGAGGTCTCAGAGCCCATCGGCTGTGTGAAAAACAAATCACAGCCGTGGATAATGAGCTCTGATACTAGTACAGCCTGGAATTTGCAAACTGAGGGATTAAATATACCCAAAACCCTGGCAGAAATAATTGACAAAGAGTCTGTGAGGAAAAGGTATAAGGTCCAGACAAACCTCTATTGCACCATGTACTACAGAAAGACCTCTGGGCCTGATAAGTCCTATGAGAAACAGTTATTGAGTCTCACTAACACTGAAGTTCTATTAAAATGTCTGTACTGTGATAAGGAAGGAAATAGCGTGGCTACTTGTCTCCTACCACAGCCTATTCTGCAAATATACAGGCAGGATACTGTACCTTGTGTTTCGGTCACCCAGAATTCCAAGGTATCATGGCATGAGCTAGGAGAACTTATCACGAACTGGGTCCAACTGACAGATGAGAAACTAAAATCCAGAGGGATTCAGAGGTATAGAAGGCATAAGGGAGAGAAAGATGGGTGGAGACTCGTGCAGGATTTACAGGCAGTCAATGGGGCCGTATTACCGAGGGCCCCGGTGGTCCCAGACATGCATGTTCTCCTGAACGAGCTCTACCCAGAGAACGAGGTATTTTATGTTATCGATAACAGTAATCCTTCTTTTCCATTCCCTTACACAAAGACAGTCAGTTCTGGGTTGCGTTTATGTACACGAAAAAAAAAAAAAAAAAAAAGAGGTACACATACACTAGGTTATCCCAGGGATATTGTGAAAGTCCAACTACCTTCTCACAAAGAATGTCCAATAATTTGTCTCGGTTTGTACCTCCCAGTGTGAGTTAAATTCTCTTGTATGTGGATGACATTCTGGTAGTAATGTATGTAAAATTACCATGGTTCTGATGCATTTCCTCGCAGACCAAGGTCAAAAGGTCAGCAAAGACAAAATTACAACTGTGGAAAGAAAAGGTGAAATGCCTGGGTTACATTTTATCTCAAGAAGGTAGACTTTTGCATGAGATCCGAAAAGAGGCCATCCTTCAAGTCCCCAAATCACATACCAAAAAAGAAATGATGTCATTTCTTGGCATGGCAAATGTCTGTAGAGCATGGATAGCAAATTATGCTACGGAGGTGGAGCCTCTTTCTGATCTCATCTATGGTTCACTAATGGCCGCAAAAGATTCCATTCAGTGGAACGTGCAAGCAGAGGATGCATTTACGAAGGTAAAGCACCTCATTGTGGGTTATGCTTAGCCTTCCCAATTACAGTAAAACCTTTTATCAGACTGTAGATTGTAAGGAAGGATCTCACGGATGTTCCCTTTCTAGATGCTGACATTACCTTTTGTGTTGATGGGTCTTGTAAAAAGGACGATAAAGGGGTACATCAAACGGCATACGCTATAGTAACACATGACCAGGTCATTGAAGCCAGACCCCTTCCCAGTTCCTACTCTACACAACAAGCTGAAATGATTGCCCTATCCAGGGCCTGTAGTCTAGGGGAAGGGAAGAAAATAAATATTTATACAGGCAGCCAATACGCTTTTTCTACTATACACATATTTGCCCAGCAGTGGAAAAATAGGGGTATGATTACGTCCACAGGTAAACCAATCTCACATAGAGATCTTATCCTGGCCCTTCTAGAAAATGTACAGAAACCAACACAAGTGGCTATTTGTAAATGTACAGCACACAGAAAGGGAACAGATCCAATTACTCTAGGGAATGCACTAACAGACAAGACCGCAAGGGAAGCTGCTACAGGACCGCAAAAAACACACACATATACTATACAGGTCCCCAAGAAAATGGTGAGGTACGGAAAGCTATTGATAAAACATGGTTATCAGAAATGCAGAAAACATCACCGGCAGGTGAAAAACAAAAGTGGTTATCTAAAGGGACAACGCTGGTCAATGGTATATACACAAGTACAGAAGGTAAACCCATCTTACCTACATCACTGTTTAGATATGCTGCGTTATTGAGCCATGGGCAAGCCCATATCTCAAAAGGAGGGATGGTGCAGGTGATCAATAAGGTGTTCACAACATATGGGTTTACGAATGACTCTAGAGATTTTTGCCTCACCTGTCCGCTTTGTACCAGATACCATGCTCAAGGTGCTCTAAGACCCTTAAGAGGTCATTTCCCACAACCCTCTTATCCCTTTCACACGATATGCATGGATTTTATGATTATTGTTGTATATAAAGTGGGCGGAAGCTTTTCCTATGACACACCCAAATGGGCAGTCAGTAGCCAAAGTACTTATTAAAGAGGTGATTCCACTTCATGGGATTCCCTCTGTGATTTACAGTGACAACGGCTCCCATTTTGTAAACCGAACAATACAACAAATTGGTAAATGCTACAATATTGACCTAAAAAAACCACTGTGTCTACCACCCACAATCTGTGGGCACAGTGGAGAGACACAATGGTACCTTAAAGAGTAAACTAAGAAAATTGTTAAAGGAAACAGGGAAAAATAAATGGGTTTAGTGTTTGCCAATGGCATTGTTGAGTATAAGAATTACCCCTACTGCTAAAGGTCTAACACCGTATGAAATGTTGTATTGTAAACCTTATTATATTCCACAACTAGCCACCGTTCCTCTCCCTGAAGAGGAAATAGAGTTGACTTGTATAATAAGAATGTTTTCATAAAATATTACTGGGTCAGAATGTGTAAATGAGAAAAGAGCTACCCTAAGACTAAGATGCAAAGTATACCCCCATCAGTACAAGCATTACCAGGAAATTTTACTTGTTTCTCTAACAATGACAGTAATGGTACAAATGTTGGCACCCTGTCCCCTGAATACTGTGCAATTACAACCCTTACTACAGACATTAAGTACCAACTAAAATGGTTTCAGGAACAGAAACAGCAATTGGCTGATGTTTGGTGTTTGTGTGGAGATAAGAGACTAAGGCCCAGACTGCCACCTAGATGGGAGGGTAGTTGTGCCCTTACCCGATTGCTGCTTCCCTTTTATATAGTTCCTATGAGTGGTAAATCAATGAAACTACCAGGTAAATACTTTTTTTAAAGGAATTAAGCGAGAAACACCACAAGGATCATTTGACAACCGAGTGTATATAGACGAAATAGGTGTTCCACGAGGAGTTCCAGATGAAATTAAAGCGCAGAATCAAATAACAGCAGGACTCACCTCACTCTTCATATGGGTCCAGCCCAACAAGAACGTCGACTGGATAAACTACATCTACTACAACCAGCAGAGGTTTGTGAATTACACCAGAGATGCTATCAAAGGTATAGCAGCACAATTGGACGCCACCTCTTTGACAGCGTGGCAGAACCGTATAGTGTTGGATATGTTGCTGGCAGAAAGGGGCGGGGTATGCAAAATGTTCGGCACCTTTTGCTGCACTTTTATTCCAAACAATACGGCACCTGATGGAAGTATCACCAAAGCCTTACAAGGCCTACAAATGCTATCCGAAGAATTAGCTGAGAACTCTGGTGTAGAGAACCCCCTGACAGGACTTTTCGGAAAATGTTTTGGTAAATGGGGTGATCTTGCAAAAAGTTTGCTTATCTCTATTGTCATGGCAGCCGCAGTTCTTACATTGTGTGGATGTTGCTGCATTCCCTGTATTAGGGGAATTCTTCAAAGACTGATTGACACATCTTTAACAAAAACTATGCTCCTCCAGAGCGACACGGAACTATACTCGGAACCTGATGATGAATTTACAACTCTCGCTAAGGACTTATCTGTCTAAATGATAATACCTGGTAAAATGAAAAACCTGGATATTTGAAGTATTGACATTATTAGTATAAAAGGAGGGAGATGTTAGAGAAATTATACTTTAAATGTCAGTTATGAAAGACGCCATTTTGTTTATCATGGCCTAGAAATAAGCTATGAATCTAGGATTGAGCTAAAACTAGTAATAAAATGGAGTCAGCAATATAATATGCTTAGATGTGCAGTCTTGAATGTATCCTGTATTTTTGTGTTGACTTGGGGAGTTTTCAAGTCAGTATCCTGTAAGCATTGTTATATGTAAGATAACAGTCTGTAACAGACACTTCCACCTTTCCTGTTCTGTCCAGAATAAAGTTGAAAATACATGAGACTGGGCATGTTTTAAGACAGGAAAGGGGGGTGTCCAGGGCTTATAAAAAAACATGTACCACAAGTATTTTCCTTAGAAAATGATAAAGGCTGCATGAACGTGTAATTCATTTCTCTTGCATATGCAATAAATATTACCTTGATTCCCGAGGACGGTCTGAGATGGTGAAATTATGTCCCTGACAGCCTCTCTCTTTTGTTTTCTTCTCAGGATTTGGAATCTGGTTTCAGTTCTCGGTGAAGGCAGCCCTAGTTGTGGACTTCTCTTTGCACTTTGGACCATCCTGTTCCTTTGGCCCCCCGGACCTCTCTTTGCACTACTATGACTGTGATATAAATGTTACAACATATACATATATATCCTCAACAAGGTTTCTCCCTATACACTCATTCACCACATTTACTAGTTTTTAAAAAAATATTTTTTTACATATTTTTACAGCTTCATATGTGGTGCTGCTGTTGTTGCTTAGAGATACCTCTTTTTCTCTAATCATTCACGTATATATATTTTTTTGGAAGCAGGGGGGTTTTTGTTTTGTTTTGTTGCTTTTACTGCCATCCCCAGTGTTTTGCGCCTATACTTGCATACTAATTCCAGGAAGACTGTTGTTGTCCCAGAAGGAACACTGTTGAGGATTTGTCGTTTTTGTGGTGTACATAGTGAAGGAAGTTGTCCTCAAGTTGTTCTACAATGTCAAGTTGGGCATCCCATAATCTCTCTTCCCCATCCAAGTTGTTCCCCCCCCCCCTCCAATTAAACAACAAAAACAAGCCCATGTACTGATGAAAGATAGAAATGCATATTTGCCTGGCTGTGCAGGAATAGGAGGACCCAAAATCCAGCGGCCCTCTAGGAGGTGGAGATAATACCACTTTTATACATGATGTCCAGTTCCCATCAGACAGGCCAATGTTTAGGAGTTCAACAGCCAAGGTTCAGCCCAAACACAAGCCCATCCCTACTAATGCAGGATGTTCTGTTTGAAAAACTCTCATGTGTCTGACCGAAGGCTGACCTTGTTTTTCGAGAACTATTTAACCTTACATCTCCATCTGAAATGTATGAAAATATGTCTATTTCTTTATCATAGTTCTGACATGCAGAGTGCTGGTTCTTCGTACATTGCTCTTTATGGATTCCTGGTGGACTGCAGACCCTCCTTATTACACAAATGCCAGTACTCATGAACAATTTACTGGCCAGTGAAGGCACTTTGGAAATGTCGAAGAGCATTTTATGAGCTTCAAAATTAAATAGACCACCACTGAGGGGGACACAGCACACCTAAAACCAGCCAGATGAAGATAAGCCAAGAAACATTGGAGAATTATATTCTGTTAAATGTATTAATCATTTCCCATAACCCCCTGCACACCAGAACTGGACTGCAATGTAAGTCACCCACTGAAAGCCGTAGAGCAGATTTTTCTCAACCAGGGTTCTGGGGAAACCAAGAGTTCCTGCAGAGATTGCTATCGCTTCCATGAGCTGTAGCTGATTGACTCTTCCATTTGATGGTGCCTGCATAGTTCTGGGGTCAATGTCACTTGGAAGAGCCAGCTGCATGACACCAATTATCTGTTTATCTGTCTGTAAAGGGAGGCATTCTTCTCACTGATCACCAATGTAAGGAACATTCTTCTCACTGATCACCAATGTAAGGAGCATTCTTCTCACTGATCACCAATGTAAGGAACATTCTTCTCACTGACCACCAATGTAAGGAACATTCTTCCCACTGATCACCAATGTAAGGAACATTCTTCCCACTGATCACCAATGTAAGGAGCATTCTTCTCACTGATCACCAATGTAAGGAACATTCTTCTCACTGATCACCAATGTAAGGAACATTCTTCCCACTGATCACCAATGTAAGGAACATTCTTCTCACTGATCACCAATGTAAGGAACATTCTTCTCACTGATCACCAATGTAAGGAACATTCTTCCCACTGATCACCAATGTAAGGAGCATTCTTCTCACTGATCACCAATGTAAGGAACATTCTTCCCACTGATCACCAATGTAAGGAACATTCTTCTCACTGATCACCAATGTAAGGAACATTCTTCTCACTGATCACCAATGTAAGGAGCATTCTTCTCACTGATCACCAATGTAAGGAACATTCTTCTCACTGATCACCAATGTAAGGAACATTCTTCCCACTGATCACCAATGTAAGGAACATTCTTCTCACTGATCACCAATGTAAGGAACATTCTTCTCACTGATCACCAATGTAAGGAGCATTCTTCTCACTGATCACCAATGTAAGGAACATTCTTCTCACTGATCACCAATGTAAGGAACATTCTTCTCACTGATCACCAATGTAAGGAACATTCTTCTCACTGATCACCAATGTAAGGAACATTCTTCCCACTGATCACCAATGTAAGGAACATTCTTCTCACTGATCACCAATGTAAGGAACATTCTTCTCACTGATCACCAATGTAAGGAGCATTCTTCTCACTGATCACCAATGTAAGGAACATTCTTCTCACTGATCACCAATGTAAGGAACATTCTTCCTTCTCACTGATCACCAATGTAAGGAACATTCTTCCTTCTCACTGATCACCAATGTAAGGAACATTCTTCCCACTGATCACCAATGTAAGGAACATTCTTCTCACTGACCACCAATGTAAGGAACATTCTTCCCACTGATCACCAATGTAAGGAACATTCTTCCCACTGATCACCAATGTAAGGAACATTCTTCTCACTGATCACCAATGTAAGGAGCATTCTTCCCACTGATCACCAATGTAAGGAACATTCTTCCCACTGATCACCAATGTAAGGAACATTCTTCTCACTGACCACCAATGTAAGGAACATTCTTCCCACTGATCACCAATGTAAGGAACATTCTTCCCACTGATCACCAATGTAAGGAACATTCTTCTCACTGATCACCAATGTAAGGAACATTCTTCTCACTGATCACCAATGTAAGGAACATTCTTCTCACTGATCACCAATGTAAGGAGCATTCTTCTCACTGATCACCAATGTAAGGAGCATTCTTCCCACTGATCACCAATGTAAGGAACATTCTTCTCACTGACCACCAATGTAAGGAACATTCTTCCCACTGATCACCAATGTAAGGAACATTCTTCCCACTGATCACCAATGTAAGGAACATTCTTCCCACTGATCACCAATGTAAGGAACATTCTTCTCACTGATCACCAATGTAAGGATCATTCTTCTCACTGATCACCAATGTAAGGAACATTCTTCCCACTGATCACCAATGTAAGGAACATTCTTCCCACTGATCACCAATGTAAGGAACATTCTTCTCACTGACCACCAATGTAAGGAACATTCTTCTCACTGACCACCAATGTAAGGAACATTCTTCTCACTGACCACCAATGTAAGGAACATTCTTCCCACTGATCACCAATGTAAGGAACATTCTTCTCACTGATCACCAATGTAAGGAACATTCTTCTCACTGATCACCAATGTAAGGAACATTCTTCTCACTGACCACCAATGTAAGGAACATTCTTCTCACTGACCACCAATGTAAGGAACATTCTTCCCACTGATCACCAATGTAAGGAACATTCTTCTCACTGATCACCAATGTAAGGAACATTCTTCCCACTGATCACCAATGTAAGGAACATTCTTCTCACTGACCACCAATGTAAGGAACATTCTTCCCACTGATCACCAATGTAAGGAACATTCTTCTCACTGATCACCAATGTAAGGAACATTCTTCTCACTGATCACCAATGTAAGGAACATTCTTCCCACTGATCACCAATGTAAGGAACATTCTTCCCACTGATCACCAATGTAAGGAACATTCTTCTCACTGATCACCAATGTAAGGAACATTCTTCTCACTGATCACCAATGTAAGGAACATTCTTCTCACTGATCACCAATGTAAGGAACATTCTTCTCACTGATCACCAATGTAAGGGACATTCTCACTGATCACCAATGTAAGGAACATTCTTCTCACTGATCACCAATGTAAGGAACATTCTTCCCACTGATCACCAATGTAAGGAACATTCTTCCCACTGATCACCAATGTAAGGAACATTCTTCTCACTGATCACCAATGTAAGGAACATTCTTCTCACTGATCACCAATGTAAGGAACATTCTTCCCACTGATCACCAATGTAAGGAACATTCTTCCCACTGATCACCAATGTAAGGAACATTCTTCTCACTGATCACCAATGTAAGGAACATTCTTCTCACTGGTCACCAATGTAAGGAACATTCTTCTCACTGATCACCAATGTAAGGAACATTCTTCTCACTGATCACCAATGTAAGGGACATTCTTCTCACTGATCACCAATGTAAGGAACATTCTTCTCACTGATCACCAATGTAAGGAACATTCTTCTCACTGATCACCAATGTAAGGAACATTCTTCCCACTGATCACCAATGTAAGGAACATTCTTCCCACTGATCACCAATGTAAGGAACATTCTTCCCACTGATCACCAATGTAATACCATAATGCAAACTCCAAGGGATTTTAGCATTTCCTGCTACTTTATGGGACTTCTAATGGAGATTTTAGAGTTATTATGGGGTGTAGAGTGGAGACTTGACAATGATGATAAGAACACTCCAAGATGGATGGAGGCAACCAAAATTGGAAAGAGGGTAAAGCACAGAGCCAGGATATGTTACTGAGAGATTTTGCAGTTGGAGCTACCAAGTCTTATTAGGAGCCAATGGTTGACTCAACCCCAGCCCCCCCCCCCCCCCCCTCCTCCAAATTTATTACGAATATCACTTTTCGAAAGGAAATACTCTATAAAAAAATGAACATTTTTATTACAGTTCTTCAGCAATTGTAGCAATTCATTTGAGAAGCTTCAGAAGTCACGCATCCTCTGATGTCTAATTAGATGTATTTTTTGAATGAAACCTCTCTCACACTCTGGACACGAAAAGGGGCGTTCACCCGTGTAAATCCTCTGGTGCCCGAGGAGGTGCGCCTTCAAAGTGAGACACTTCCCGCACTCGGGACACGAAAAAGGCCGCTCGCTGGTGTGACTTCGAAAGTGTACAGAAAGTTCTCCGTCGTTGATGAAACGTTTCCCGCACGCTGGGCAGGAAAACGGCTTCTCGCCCGTGTGGGTTCTCAAATGCGTTCCGATGCGCCCCTTCTGTGAGAAGCGTTTGCCGCACTCGGGCACGAAAAAGGCTTCTCGCCGCTGTGAGTCCTCTGATGTCTAACAAGTCCCGATTTATTTACGAATGACTTCCCACACTCGGAGCATGGGAGGACCTCCTTCACCGTGTGACCTCTCCGATGTATTTTCAGCTCGGAATTCTTCGCGAAAGAGACCCCGCACTCCGAGCACGAGAAGATCCGTTCCCCGCTGTGACCTTTGCGATGAGTTTTAAGTTCGGACTTCGTTTGGAAAGAGGCTCCACATTCTACGCAGGTCAACGATTGCTGTTCCAGGTGGAGTTTCCAATGCTTCTCAAGAGTCTGTTTCCGTGCGAAGCATTTCCCGCACTTTGGGCAGCAGAAG
Source organism: Lithobates septentrionalis (assembly GCA_037952835.1). NCBI lineage: Eukaryota > Metazoa > Chordata > Amphibia > Anura > Ranidae > Lithobates > Lithobates septentrionalis. The sequence continues at coordinate 864,516 of JBBDGP010002436.1, forward strand.
GGCTTTTGGTCACCGTGGAGTTTCAAATGGATGTCGAGGTGTCCCTTTTGGGAGAAACTTTTCCCGCATTGGGGACAGGAAAAGGGCTTCTCGCCGGTGTGAACTCTTTGGTGCCTGGTGAAATCGCCTTTAAGTATGAACGCCTTCTTGCACACCGCACACCAAAATGGTGGGTCCCCTCCGTGGACTCTACAATGTGCCTTCATGACAGCTTTCCGCTTAAATCGCTGTCCGCACTCCAAGCATTTATAGGACGGCGCCCCGGAGTGGTTCTGCCGATGTGCGAGGAGATCCGTTTCTGTAGCGAAGAATTTCCCGCACTCCGCACACCGATATGGCCGCTCTTTGTGAAGCCTTTTATGTCTCTCGAGGTGGGATTTTATGATAAAGCGTTTCCCGCACTCCGGACACACATGGGGCCTCACTCCGATGTGAAAATACTCATGTCTCAGGAGATGTGCCCTTGACTGAAAACACTTTCCGCACCTTAGGCATGGAAACGGGCGCTTCCCTTTTTCAACCCTTTGAACTGCAGTGAGAGAAGTAAATGATTTATCGCCTTCGGAACTTGGAAGTATCTCAACACCTTGGTCTGAATTATTATGAGAAGATTCCTCGGGATTTGGTGGTTCCAGGGAACTGTCCACACAATGAAATCTCGGATTCAACCTTGAGGTAGTAGAATCTACTTTACCGGAAGTTTCCTCAGGGTGAGAAGGATCTCTTTCTATATCTACATTGCAATGTCTGTCATATATATTTCCATCCACAGGGAATTCTGCTGGAGAACATTGTGCTGTGCCAAGATCTTCCCCATTATAATCTGGAGGTAAGAGAACGTGGTCAGTCGAGGCATTAAAAACCCTGCGGTCATCTGTTGGAAGGACAAATTACTAGTAATATACTCTCAAAGTCTTCATTGTTCACACTTTAAACATAAGTCATGGATGTTGGCCTAGAAATTAGTGATTTCATTGTACTCTGGCTACATAAAGTTCTGGATACAATCAAAAAACAAAAGAAAATATATGGAGATGGACCTTTCATATGGTGTACAGTATCTCCTCCTCATTTGTTGGGAACATGACGTTATATTGGAGGAATGGAGATGGACCTTTCATATGGTGTACAGTATCTCCTCCTCATTTGTTGGGAACATGACGTTATATTGGAGGAATGGAGATGGACCTTTCATATGGTGTACAGTATCTCCTCCTCATTTGTTGGGAACATGACGTTATATTGGAGGAATGGAGATGGACCTTTCATATGGTGTACAGTATCTCCTCCTCATTTGTTGGGAACATGACGTTATATTGGAGGAATGGAGATGGACCTTTCATATGGTGTACAGTATCTCCTCCTCATTTGTTGGGAACATGACATTATATTGGAGGAATGGAGATGGACCTTTCATATGATGTACAGTATCTCCTCCTCATTTGTTGGGAACATGACGTTATATTGGAGGAATGGAGATGGACCTTTCATATGGTGTACAGTATCTCCTCCTCATTTGTTGGGAACATGACATTATATTGAGGAATGGAGATGGACCTTTCATATGGTGTACAGTATCTCCTCCTCATTTGTTGGGAACATGACGATATATTGAGGAATGGAGATGGACCTTTCATATGGTGTACAGTATCTCCTCCTCATTTGTTGGGAACATGACGTTATATTGGAGGAATGGAGATGGACCTTTCATATGGTGTACAGTATCTCCTCCTCATTTGTTGGGAACATGACGTTATATTGGAGGAATGGAGATGGACCTTTCATATGGTGTACAGTATCTCCTCCTCATTTGTTGGGAACATGACGTTATATTGGAGGAATGGAGATGGACCTTTCATATGGTGTACAGTATCTCCTCATCATACAATAGCTAAATGACTTTACACCAATTTTAGCATTTCTGCTTTCCTGGTCTACAATTTATAAATCAGTCTAATCTTGGTGATGTCATGGTCTGCTGTATCTCCATTTCTTTTGGTTATACTGAATATTTTAAACTTTGGACAATTTTTGGTGCTTGAGGTTCATTACTCACGTGAGCTGATATCTAGCAAGGATTCCTCCTCTTTAACTGTCACCATTGTCCCATCACTGGATCCATCTGTAGGAAACACACACACTGACTGAATACATTGTTTCTATGTGTTTATCAGATGATGGAGGATCTAGGTGGAGCCTCCGTACTGCTCTCTCCTTTACAATAAAGTCTCCTCTTACCCGGTGATGTGAGGGGCGGCTGATTGTCCATCATGACGTCCTTGTAGAGATCCTTGTGTCCTTCTAAATACTCCCACTCCTCCATGGAGAAATAGACAGTGACATCCTGACACCTTATAGGAACCTGACACACACAATGATACAGTCACCATCCAGACACATCCCTTGTCTGTTACTGGATAATGTCCCAGAATCCTCCTCACCTCTCCTGTCAGTAGATGGACCATCATGGTGGTCAGTTCCAGGATCTTCTGCTCTTTGTTCCTCTCAGGTATGGGAGAAGGAGGGGGGGTCACCATGGTGGGGCTCTGGGTCCTGCTCCATCCTCCTGAGATTGGCTCCCCACTAGACTTCTTCACTACAACATAATCCTACAGATCAGGAGAAAGATAAACCGACATCAATCATCTGACATCATCTAAATGTCTACAATAAGAACATGATCTACTGACCAGACTAGACAAGAGTGATGTCATGTGACCTCCCAGAATCCTCCTCACCTCTCCGGTCAGGTCTGTGTTTTATTAATAGAGATAAGAGTGATGTCATGTGACCTCCCAGAATCCTCCTCACCTCTCCGGTCAGGTCTGTGTTTTATTAATAGAGATAAGAGTGATGTCATGTGACCTCCCAGAATCCTCCTCACCTCTCCGGTCAGGTCTGTGTTTTATTAATAGAGATAAGAGGGATGTCATGTGACCTCCCAGTATCCTCCTCACCTCTCCGGTCAGGTCTGTGTTTTATTAATAGAGATAAGAGTGATGTCATGTGACCTCCCAGAATCCTCCTCACCTCTCCGGTCAGGTCTGTGTTTTATTATTAGAGATAAGAGTGATGTCATGTGACCTCCCAGAATCCTCCTCACCTCCCCGGTCAGGTCTGTGTTTTATTAATAGAGATAAGAGTGATGTCATGTGACCTCCCAGAATCCTCCTCACCTCCCCGGTCAGGTCTGTGTTTTATTAATAGAGATAAGAGTGATGTCATGTGACCTCCCAGAATCCTCCTCACCTCTCCGGTCAGGTCTGTGTTTTATTAATAGAGATAAGAGTGATGTCATGTGACCTCCCAGAATCCTCCTCACCTCTCCGGTCAGGTCTGTGTTTTATTAATAGAGATAAGAGTGATGTCATGTGACCTCCCAGAATCCTCCTCACCTCTCCGGTCAGGTCTGTGTATTATTAATAGAGATAAGAGTGATGTCATGTGACCTCCCAGAATCCTCCTCACCTCCCCGGTCAGGTCTGTGTTTTATTAATAGAGATAAGAGTGATGTCATGTGACCTCCCAGAATCCTCCTCACCTCTCCGGTCAGGTCTGTGTTTTATTAATAGAGATAAGAGTGATGTCATGTGACCTCCCAGAATCCTCCTCACCTCTCCGGTCAGGTCTGTGTTTTATTAATAGAGATAAGAGTGATGTCATGTGACCTCCCAGAATCCTCCTCACCTCTCCGGTCAGCTGGTAGATGATCTCCAGGGTGAGGTCTAATATCCTTGGGGCCATGTGACCCCCATCCTTGTCCATCCTCCTCGATGAGGTCACGTGATCTATGTGGGGCTCTCCTCTCTGAATGCAAATTAGAAATGAATTATCTGGATTGTAATAAGGTTAAATAAGGTCTACACAATATTTTGAATAATGACGATTTTTCATTCCCCCCCCCCTCTCTTTACTTGGAGAAATAACAGATGTCTGCATCCCACATGTGGACACTTCAGGTGGCACCAGAAGGTCACATGACCTGTAATTTGCGATGATCTCCAGTTATTTGCTCATGTGACGTGGACCGACGTGGCAGGGAGAGGAAGTTGGGTAGCTGCCCGGGCCTCCCGGCCTCTGTGAGTCCCCGGTCTGCAGGAGGCGTTGGGTTTACAAGTTCTACAATTCCTTATGTCATGGAGGTTTAATCTTCTGTCTGAAGAAACCGGAGTCATCTCTGCTTGTCCAACCCACAAAAAAAAAAAAAGAAGAGCTGGTTGGACGATATCGAGTGGAGTAACGAAAGGAGCAAAACTAAATTTCGGATTCATTCGTTACGTTACAATTCGGAGGTTCCGATGGATCCACCTCCATCCATTGTATTTATTGATATACAAGTTTCCATTTCACACACCCTAGGTTGCCGATCCTTGGAGGCACTACCCAACCAACACAAAAAAAATTGTATCTGCGGGGCCACTTAAGGGCCCTCAGCCGCAGAACACCGGCTCCAGGACAATACTAAAAATTTCCCGCAGAGACACCTCCATTTCCACAAATTCACCGTTAAGTGGGAATAACCATAGAACACCATACCATAGACGGGTCCTTACTCTGATATTACCCAGAAATATTTGGATGCCTCCAAGGACCCCAACTATGGACCACTATGACCTTCCAATAAGATCTCCATCAACAAAACGGGAAGGGTGAGGAACTTCTTCTTGATCCGATCCTCAAGTGCCCCTTCGGACCTCACGTTCCCATACGTTGCCCCACCCACACCTTACTTTTTCCACCCAATCACCATCTCTACCCGTTTTAGCCTTGCTGACCTTATTACGTTTTAACCCTTTAACAGCCGCTACCCTGCTAGCCTAGTCATGCCAGCCCTTCGCTTGTTTTTTTTTTTTTTGCTTTAGGCCTTTCTGTTGTCAGTTCTGGGCTCAGCCCTTCCTTCTCTGAGCTGGCCGCTCAGCTGTCGGCTAATTGCTGCTCCTATCTCTCCACAGTGACTCTCCTGTTGATGATATCCTGTTCGTCAGTCCTGCCTACTTAGGCCGTTCAGCTCAGATGATCTCTGCCTTCGCCTTTGTCACATCTCTAGAGACGGTCTCCTGTGTTCCTGGTAAAAGACTTGCTTGGCTGACATTCCTTCTGGCTCCAGATCCTGCTACTCTCATCTCCAGCTCCTATCTCTCCACAGTGACTCACCTGTTGATGATATCCTGCTCATCAGTCCTGCCTACTTAGGCCGTCCAGCTCAGATGATCTCTGCCTTTGCCTTGGTCACATCTCTAGAGACGGTCTCCTGCGTTCCTGGTAAAAGACTTGCTTGGCTGACGTTCCTTCTGGCTCCAGATCCTGCTTGCTGTTCTACTACGCTGATCTCTGGCTCCCTGACGTTTTGGCTTGTCTTACTATCCGTTCCGGTTCCTGAACTCTGGTTATGTTTTGACTACGTTTACTCTGTTTACCTTTTTTATTATTATTATTAAACAAGTGAGATTTAACTGCACTTCTGTCTCAGTCTGATTCATGGTTTCTGACATCTATACACTCACTGGCCACTTTATCAGGTCCACCTGTTCAGTTGCTTGGTAACACAAATTGCTAATCAGCCAATCACACGGCAGCAGCTTAATGCATTTAGGCATCTGGACGTGGTGAAGACGACTTGCTGAAGTTCCAACCGAGCATCAGAATGGGGAAGAAAGGGGATCTCGTGACCTTAAACGTGGCATGGTTGTTGGTGGCAGACGGGCTGGTCTGAGCATTTCTGGGATTTTCACACACAACCATCTCTGGGGGTTACAGAGAATGGTGGGAAAAAGAGAAAATATCCAGTGAGTGGCAGTTGTGTGCAGGAAAATGCCTTGTTAATGTCAGAGGTCAGAGGAGAAAGGGCAGACTGGTTCCAGATAATAGAAAGGCAACAGTAACTCAAATAACCACTCGTTACACCCAAGGTATACAGAATATCGTCTCTGAACATCCAACCTTGAAGCAGATGGGCTACAGCAGCAGAAGGCCACACCGGGTGCCACTCCTGTCAGCCAAGAACAGGAAACTGAGGCTACAATTGGCACAGGATCACCAAAATTGGACAGAAGATTGGAAAAACGTTGCCTGGTCTGATGAGTCTGGATTTCAGCTGCGACATTCAGATGGTGGGGTCAGAATTTGGCACCATGGATCCATCCTGCCTTGTATCACTGGTTCAGGCTGGTGGTGGGGGTGTAATGGTGTGGGGGATGGGATATCACCGGCTCAGGCTGGTGGTGGGGGTGTAATGGTGTGGGGGATGGGGTATCACCGGCTCAGGCTGGTGGTGGGGGTGTAATGGTGTGGGGGATGGGGTATCACCGGCTCAGGCTGGTGGTGGGGGTGTAATGGTGTGGGGGATGGGGTATCACCGGTTCAGGCTGGTGATGGGGGTGTAATGGTGTGGGGGATGGGATATCACCGGTTCAGGCTGGTGGTGGGGGTGTAATGGTGTGGGGGATGGGGTATCACCGGTTCAGGCTGGTGATGGGGGTGTAATTGTGTGGGGGATGGGATATCACCGGTTCAGGCTGGTGATGGGGGGTGTAATGGTGTGGGGGATGGGATATCACCGGTTCAGGCTGGTGATGGGGGGTGTAATGGTGTGGGGGATGGGATATCACCGGTTCAGGCTGGTGGTGGGGGTGTAATGGTGTGGGGGATGGGATATCACCGGTTCAGGCTGGTGGTGGGGGTGTAATGGTGCGGGGGATGGGGTATCACCGGTTCAGGCTGGTGGTGGGGGTGTAATGGTGTGGGGGATGGGATATCACCGGTTCAGGCTGGTGGTGGGGGTGTAATGGTGTGGGGGATGGGATATCACCGGTTCAGGCTGGTGGTGTGGGGGATGGGGTATCACCGGTTCAGGCTGGTGATGGGGGTGTAATGGTGTGGGGGATGGGGTATCACCGGTTCAGGCTGGTGGTGGGGGTGTAATGGTGTGGGGGATGGGATATCACCGGTTCAGGCTGGTGGTGTGGGGGATGGGGTATCACCGGTTCAGGCTGGTGGTGGGGGGTGTAATGGTGTGGGGGATGGGATATCACCGGTTCAGGCTGGTGGTGGGGGTGTAATGGTGTGGGGGATGGGGTATCACCGGCTCAGGCTGGTGGTGGGGGTGTAATGGTGTGGGGGATGGGGTATCACCGGCTCAGGCTGGTGGTGGGGGTGTAATGGTGTGGGGGATGGGGTATCACCGGCTCAGGCTGGTGGTGGGGGTGTAATGGTGTGGGGGATGGGGTATCACCGGTTCAGGCTGGTGATGGGGGTGTAATGGTGTGGGGGATGGGATATCACCGGTTCAGGCTGGTGGTGGGGGTGTAATGGTGTGGGGGATGGGGTATCACCGGTTCAGGCTGGTGATGGGGGTGTAATTGTGTGGGGGATGGGATATCACCGGTTCAGGCTGGTGATGGGGGGTGTAATGGTGTGGGGGATGGGATATCACCGGTTCAGGCTGGTGATGGGGGGTGTAATGGTGTGGGGGATGGGATATCACCGGTTCAGGCTGGTGGTGGGGGTGTAATGGTGTGGGGGATGGGATATCACCGGTTCAGGCTGGTGGTGGGGGTGTAATGGTGCGGGGGATGGGGTATCACCGGTTCAGGCTGGTGGTGGGGGTGTAATGGTGTGGGGGATGGGATATCACCGGTTCAGGCTGGTGGTGGGGGTGTAATGGTGTGGGGGATGGGATATCACCGGTTCAGGCTGGTGGTGTGGGGGATGGGGTATCACCGGTTCAGGCTGGTGATGGGGGTGTAATGGTGTGGGGGATGGGGTATCACCGGTTCAGGCTGGTGGTGGGGGTGTAATGGTGTGGGGGATGGGATATCACCGGTTCAGGCTGGTGGTGTGGGGGATGGGGTATCACCGGTTCAGGCTGGTGGTGGGGGGTGTAATGGTGTGGGGGATGGGATATCACCGGTTCAGGCTGGTGGTGGGGGTGTAATGGTGTGGGGGATGGGGTATCACCGGTTCAGGCTGGTGGTGGGGGTGTAATGGTGTGGGGGATGGGATATCACCGGTTCAGGCTGGTGGTGGGGGTGTAATGGTGTGGGGGATGGGGTATCACCGGTTCAGGCTGGTGGTGGGGGGTGTAATGGTGTGGGGGATGGGATATCACCGGTTCAGGCTGGTGGTGGGGGTGTAATGGTGTGGGGGATGGGATATCACCGGTTCAGGCTGGTGATGGGGGTGTAATGGTGTGGGGGATGGGATATCACCGGTTCAGGCTGGTGGTGTGGGGGATGGGGTATCACCGGTTCAGGCTGGTGATGGGGGTGTAATGGTGTGGGGGATGGGGTATCACCGGTTCAGGCTGGTGGTGGGGGTGTAATGGTGTGGGGGATGGGATATCACCGGTTCAGGCTGGTGGTGGGGGTGTAATGGTGTGGGGGATGGGGTATCACCGGTTCAGGCTGGTGATGGGGGTGTAATGGTGTGGGGGATGGGATATCACCGGCTCAGGCTGGTGGTGGGGGTGTAATGGTGTGGGGGATGGGGTATCACCGGTTCAGGCTGGTGGTGGGGGTGTAATGGTGTGGGGGATGGGATATCAGGCTGGTGGTGGGGGTGTAATGGTGTGGGGGATGGGGTATCACCGGTTCAGGCTGGTGGTGGGGGTGTAATGGTGTGGGGGATGGGATATCACCGGTTCAGGCTGGTGGGTGGGGGTGTAATGGTGAGGGGGGATGGGATATCACCGGTTCAGGCTGGTGGTGGGGGTGTAATGGTGTGGGGGATGGGATATCACCGGTTCAGGCTGGTGGTGGGGGTGTAATGGTGTGGGGGATGGGATATCACCGGTTCAGGCTGGTGGTGGGGGTGTAATGGTGTGGGGGATGGGGTATCACCGGTTCAGGCTGGTGGTGGGGGTGTAATGGTGTGGGGGATGGGGTATCACCGGTTCAGGCTGGTGATGGGGGTGTAATGGTGTGGGGGATGGGGTATCACCGGTTCAGGCTGGTGGTGGGGGTGTAATGGTGTGGGGGATGGGATATCACCGGTTCAGGCTGGTGGTGGGGGTGTAATGGTGTGGGGGATGGGATATCACCGGTTCAGGCTGGTGGTGGGGGTGTAATGGTGTGGGGGATGGGATATCACCGGTTCAGGCTGGTGGTGGGGGTGTAATGGTGTGGGGGATGGGGTATCACCGGTTCAGGCTGGTGGTGGGGGTGTAATGGTGTGGGGGATGGGATATCACCGGTTCAGGCTGGTGGTGGGGGTGTAATGGTGTGGGGGATGGGGTATCACCGGTTCAGGCTGGTGGTGGGGGGTGTAATGGTGTGGGGGATGGGATATCACCGGTTCAGGCTGGTGGTGGGGGTGTAATGGTGTGGGGGATGGGGTATCACCGGTTCAGGCTGGTGGTGGGGGTGTAATGGTGTGGGGGATGGGATATCACCGGTTCAGGCTGGTGGTGGGGGTGTAATGGTGTGGGGGATGGGGTATCACCGGTTCAGGCTGGTGGTGGGGGTGTAATGGTGTGGGGGATGGGATATCACCGGTTCAGGCTGGTGGTGGGGGTGTAATGGTGTGGGGGATGGGATATCACCGGTTCAGGCTGGTGGTGGGGGTGTAATGGTGTGGGGGATGGGGTATCACCGGTTCAGGCTGGTGGTGGGGGTGTAATGGTGGTGGGGGATGGGATATCACCGGTTCAGGCTGGTGGTGGAGGTGTAATGGTGTGGGTGATGGGATATCACCGGTTCAGGCTGGTGGTGGGGGTGTAATTGTGTGGGGGATGGGATATCACCGGTTCAGGCTGGTGGTGGGGGGTGGGATATCACCGGTTCAGGCTGGTGGTGGGGGTGTAATGGTGTGGGGGATGGGATATCACCGGTTCAGGCTGGTGGTGGGGGATGGGATATCACCGGTTCAGGCTGGTGGTGGGGGATGGGATATCACCGGTTCAGGCTGGTGGTGGGGTGTAATGGTGTGGGGGATGGGGTATCACCGGTTCAGGCTGGTGGTGGGGGTGTAATGGTGTGGGGGATGGGATATCACCGGTTCAGGCTGGTGGTGGGGGTGTAATGGTGTGGGGGATGGGATATCACCGGTTCAGGCTGGTGGTGGGGGTGTAATGGTGTGGGGGATGGGATATCACCGGTTCAGGCTGGTGGTGGGGGGTGGGATATCACCGGTTCAGGCTGGTGATGGGGGTGTAATGGTGTGGGGGATGGGATATCACCGGTTCAGGCTGGTGGTGGGGGTTTAATGGTGTGGGGGATGGGATATCACCGGTTCAGGCTGGTGGTGGGGGTGTAATGGTGTGGGGGATGGGATATCACCGGTTCAGGCTGGTGGTGGGGGTGTAATGGTGTGGGGGATGGGATATCACCGGTTCAGGCTGGTGGTGGGGGTGTAATGGTGTGGGGGATGGGATATCACCGGTTCAGGCTGGTGGTGGGGGATGGGATATCACCGGTTCAGGCTGGTGGTGGGGGATGGGATATCACCGGTTCAGGCTGGTGGTGGGGGTGTAATGGTGTGGGGGATGGGATATCACCGGTTCAGGCTGGTGGTGGGGGTGTAATGGTGTGGGGGATGGGATATCACCGGTTCAGGCTGGTGATGGGGGTGTAATGGTGTGGGGGATGGGATATCACCGGTTCAGGCTGGTGGTGGGGGTGTAATGGTGGTGGGGGATGGGATATCACCGGTTCAGGCTGGTGGTGGGGGTGTAATGGTGTGGGGGATGGGATATCACCGGTTCAGGCTGGTGGTGGGGGTGTAATGGTGTGGGTGATGGGATATCACCGGTTCAGGCTGGTGGTGGGGGTGTAATGGTGTGGGGGATGGGATATCACCGGTTCAGGCTGGTGGTGGGGGTGTAATGGTGTGGGGGATGGGGTATCACCGGTTCAGGCTGGTGGTGGGGGTTTAATGGTGTGGGGGATGGGATATCACCGGTTCAGGCTGGTGGTGGTGGTGTAATGGTGTGGGTGATGGGATATCACCGGTTCAGGCTGGTGGTGGGGGTGTAATGGTGTGGGGGATGGGATATCACCGGTTCAGGCTGGTGGTGGGGGTGTAATGGTGTGGGGGATGGGGTATCACCGGTTCAGGCTGGTGATGGGGGTGTAATGGTGTGGGGGATGGGGTATCACCGGTTCAGGCTGGTGGTGGGGGTTTAATGGTGTGGGGGATGGGATATCACCGGTTCAGTCTGGTGGTGGGGGTGTAATGGTGTGGGGGATGGGATATCACCGGTTCAGGCTGGTGGTGGGGGTGTAATGGTGTGGGGGATGGGATATCACCGGTTCAGGCTGGTGGTGGGGGTGTAATGGTGTGGGGGATGGGGTATCACCGGTTCAGGCTGGTGGTGGGGGATGGGATATCACCGGTTCAGGCTGGTGGTGGGGGTGTAATGGTGTGGGGGATGGGATATCACCGGTTCAGGCTGGTGGTGGGGGTGTAATGGTGTGGGGGATGGGATATCACCGGTTCAGGCTGGTGGTGGGGGTGTAATGGTGTGGGGGATGGGATATCACCGGTTCAGGCTGGTGGTGGGGGTGTAATGGTGTGGGGGATGGGGTGTCCCCATCTTCTGATGGCTCCTTCCAGCAGGATAATGCACCATGTCACAAAGCTCCAATCATCTCACCACTGGACAATGAGGTCCCTGTCCTCCAATGGCCTCCACACTCACCACATCTCCATCCAATAGAGCACCTTTGGGATGTGGTGGAACGGGAGATTGGCATCATGGATGGGCAGCCAGCAAATTTGCAGCAACTGCGTGATGTTATCAGGTCACTATGGAGGAGAATCTCTGAGGATTGTTTCCAACACCTTGTATCTCCACCAAGAATGAAGGCCAAAGGGGGTCCAACCCACTCAGGGCTGGTGCAAAGATTTTTGACACCCTAGGCGAAACCTCATTTTGCCGCCCCCTTGGCTCCGCCCCAACTCCACTCCGACTCCACCCCCTTTGCCCTGCCCATGTATACGGTGGAGATTTTCTGTAATCCCCCAAATGTAATAACCTTAGTGTAGTACCCCCAATGTACAATATACAGATGGGGGCGGGAGTATACAGGTGGGGGTGTGCAGTATACAGGTGGGGGTGTGCAGTATACAGGTGGGGGTGTGCAGTATACAGGTGGGGGGGTGCAGTATACAGGTGGGGGGTGCAGTATACAGGTGGGGGTGTGCAGTATACAGGTGGGGGGGGTGCAGTATACAGGTGGGGGTGTGCAGTATACAGGTGGGGGTGTGCAGTATACAGGTGGGGGTGTGCAGTATACAGGTGGGGGGGTGCAGTATACAGGTGGGGGGGTGCAGTATACAGGTGGGGGTGTGCAGTATACAGGTAGGGGTGTGCAGTATACAGGTGGGGGTGTGCAGTATACAGGTGGGGGTGTGCAGTATACAGGTGGGGGGGGTGCAGTATACAGGTGGGGGTGTGCAGTATACAGGTGGGGGTGTGAAGTATACAGGTGGGGGTGTGCAGTATACAGGTGGGGGGTGTGCAGTATACAGGTGGGGGGTGTGCAGTATACAGGTAGGGGGTGTGAAGTATACAGGTGGGGGTGTGCAGTATACAGGTGGGGGTGTGCAGTATACAGGTGGGGGGTGTGCAGTATACAGGTGGGGGTATGCAGTATACAGGTGGGGGTGTGCAGTATACAGGTGGGGGTGTGCAGTATACAGGTGGGGGTGTGCAGTATACAGGTGGGGGTGTGCAGTATACAGGTAGGGGTGTGCAGTATACAGGTGGGGGTGTGCAGTATACAGGTGGGGGTGTGCAGTATACAGGTGGGGGTGTGAAGTATACAGGTGGGGGTGTGAAGTATACAGGTGGGGGGGTGCAGTATACAGGTGGGGGGGTGCAGTATACAGGTGGGGGTGTGCAGTATACAGGTGGGGGGTGTGCAGTATACAGGTGGGGGTGTGCAGTATACAGGTAGGGGTGTGCAGTATACAGGTAGGGGTGTGCAGTATACAGGTGGGGGTGTGCAGTATACAGGTGGGGGTGTGCAGTATACAGGTGGGGGGTGTGCAGTATACAGGTAGGGGTGTGCAGTATACAGGTGGGGGTGTGCAGTATACAGGTGGGGGGGTGCAGTATACAGGTGGGGGGTGTGCAGTATACAGGTGGGGGTGTGCAGTATACAGGTGGGGGTGTGCAGTATACAGGTAGGGGTGTGCAGTATACAGGTAGGGGTGTGCAGTATACAGGTGGGGGGGTGCAGTATACAGGTGGGGGTGTGCAGTATACAGGTGGGGGTGTGCAGTATACAGGTGGGGGTGTGCAGTATACAGGTGGGGGGTATGCAGTATACAGGTGGGGGGTGTGAAGTATACAGGTGGGGGGTATGCAGTATACAGGTGGGGGTGTGCAGTATACAGGTGGGGGTGTGCAGTATACAGGTAGGGGGTGTGAAGTATACAGGTGGGGGGTATGCAGTATACAGGTGGGGGTGTGCAGTATACAGGTGGGGGGTGGAGGTGTGCAGTATACAGGTGGGGGTGTGCAGTATACAGGTGGGGGTGTGCAGTATACAGGTGGGGGTGTGCAGTATACAGGTGGGGGTGTGCAGTATACAGGTGGGGGGTGTGCAGTATACAGGTGGGGGTGTGCAGTATACAGGTGGGGGTGTGCAGTATACAGGTGGGGGTGTGCAGTATACAGGTAGGGGTGTGCAGTATACAGGTGGGGGGGTGCAGTATACAGGTGGGGGGGTGCAGTATACAGGTGGGGGGTGTGAAGTATACAGGTGGGGGGGTGCAGTATACAGGTGGGGGGTGTGCAGTATACAGGTGGGGGGGTGCAGTATACAGGTGGGGGGGGGTGCAGTATACAGGTGGGGGTGTGCAGTATACAGGTAGGGGTGTGCAGTATACAGGTGGGGGTGTGCAGTATACAGGTGGGGGGTGTGCAGTATACAGGTAGGGGTGTGCAGTATACAGGTGGGGGTGTGCAGTATACAGGTGGGGGTGTGCAGTATACAGGTGGGGGTGTGCAGTATACAGGTGGGGGTGTGAAGTATACAGGTGGGGTGTGCAGTATACAGGTAGGGGTGTGCAGTATACAGGTGGGGGTGTGCAGTATACAGGTGGGGGTGTGCAGTATACAGGTGGGGGGGTGCAGTATACAGGTGGGGGTGTGCAGTATACAGGTGGGGGTGTGCAGTATACAGGTGGGGGTGTGCAGTATACAGGTGGGGGTGTGCAGTATACAGGTAGGGGTGTGCAGTATACAGGTAGGGGTGTGCAGTATACAGGTGGGGGTGTGCAGTATACAGGTGGGGGTGTGCAGTATACAGGTGGGGGTGTGCAGTATACAGGTGGGGGTGTGCAGTATACAGGTGGGGGTGTGCAGTATACAGGTGGGGGTGTGCAGTATACAGGTGGGGGTGTGTAGTATACAGGTGGGGGGGTGCAGTATACAGGTGGGGGGGGTGCAGTATACAGGTAGGGGTGTGCAGTATACAGGTGGGGGTGTGCAGTATACAGGTAGGGGTGTGCAGTATACAGGTGGGGGTGTGCAGTATACAGGTGGGGGTGTGCAGTATACAGGTGGGGGTGTGCAGTATACAGGTAGGGGTGTGCAGTATACAGGTAGGGGTGTGCAGTATACAGGTGGGGGGGTGCAGTATACAGGTGGGGGTGTGCAGTATACAGGTGGGGGTGTGCAGTATACAGGTGGGGGTGTGCAGTATACAGGTGGGGGTGTGCAGTATACAGGTGGGGGGTATGCAGTATACAGGTAGGGGGTGTGAAGTATACAGGTGGGGGGTATGCAGTATACAGGTGGGGGTGTGCAGTATACAGGTGGGGGGTGGAGGTGTGCAGTTTACAGGTGGGGGTGTGCAGTATACAGGTGGGGGTGTGCAGTATACAGGTGGGGGTGTGCAGTATACAGGTGGGGGGTGTGCAGTATACAGGTGGGGGGTGTGCAGTATACAGGTGGGGGTGTGCAGTATACAGGTGGGGGTGTGCAGTATACAGGTGGGGGGTGTGAAGTATACAGGTGGGGGGGTGCAGTATACAGGTGGGGGTGTGCAGTATACAGGTGGGGGTGTGCAGTATACAGGTGGGGGGGTGCAGTATACAGGTGGGGGTGTGCAGTATACAGGTAGGGGTATGCAGTATACAGGTGGGGGGTGTGCAGTATACAGGTGGGGGTGTGCAGTATACAGGTGGGGGTGTGCAGTATACAGGTAGGGGTGTGCAGTATACAGGTGGGGGTGTGCAGTATACAGGTGGGGGTGTGCAGTATACAGGTGGGGGTGTGCAGTATACAGGTGGGGGTGTGCAGTATACAGGTGGGGGGTGGGGGTGTGCAGTATACAGGTGGGGGTGTGAAGTATACAGGTGGGGTGTGCAGTATACAGGTGGGGGTGTGCAGTATACAGGTGGGGGTGTGCAGTATACAGGTGGGGGGTGTGCAGTATACAGGTGGGGGTGTGCAGTATACAGGTAGGGGTGTGCAGTATACAGGTGGGGGTGTGCAGTATACAGGTAGGGGGTGTGCAGTATACAGGTGGGGGTGTGCAGTATACAGGTGGGGGTGTGCAGTATACAGGTGGGGGTGTGCAGTATACAGGTTGGGGGTGTGCAGTATACAGGTTGGGGGTGTGCAGTATACAGGTGGGGGTGTGAAGTATACAGGTGGGGGGTGTGCAGTATACAGGTGGGGGTGTGCAGTATACAGGTGGGGGGGTGCAGTATACAGGTGGGGGGGTGCAGTATACAGGTGGGGGGTGTGCAGTATGCAGTATACAGGTAGGGGTGCAGTATACAGGTGGGGGTGTGCAGTATACAGGTAGGGGTGTGCAGTATACAGGTGGGGGTGTGCAGTATACAGGTGGGGGGTGGAGGTGTGCAGTATACAGGTGGGGGTGTGCAGTATACAGGTGGGGGTGTGCAGTATACAGGTGGGGGTGTGCAGTATACAGGTGGGGGTGTGCAGTATACAGGTTGGGGGTGGGGTGTGCAGTATACAGGTGGGGGTGTGCAGTATACAGGTGGGGGGTGTGCAGTATACAGGTGGGGGGTGTGCAGTATACAGGTGGGGGGTGTGCAGTATACAGGTGGGGGGTGTGCAGTATACAGGTGGGGGGTGTGCAGTATACAGGTGGGGGGTGTGCAGTATACAGGTGGGGGGTGTGCAGTATACAGGTGGGGGGTGTGCAGTATACAGGTGGGGGGTGTGCAGTATACAGGTGGGGGGTGTGCAGTATACAGGTGGGGGGTGTGCAGTATACAGGTGGGGGGTGTGCAGTATACAGGTGGGGGTGTGCAGTATACAGGTGGGGGTGTGCAGTATACAGGTGGGGGGTGTGCAGTATACAGGTGGGGGGTGTGAAGTATACAGGTGGGGGGTATGCAGTATACAGGTGGGGGTGTGCAGTATACAGGTGGGGGGTGGAGGTGTGCAGTATACAGGTGGGGGTGTGCAGTATACAGGTGGGGGTGTGCAGTATACAGGTGGGGGTGTGCAGTATACAGGTGGGGGGTGTGCAGTATACAGGTGGGGGGTGTGCAGTATACAGGTGGGGGTGTGCAGTATACAGGTGGGGGTGTGCAGTATACAGGTGGGGGTGTGCAGTATACAGGTGGGGGGTGTGCAGTATACAGGTGGGGGGTGTGCAGTATACAGGTAGGGGTGTGCAGTATACAGGTAGGGGTGTGCAGTATACAGGTAGGGGTGTGCAGTATACAGGTGGGGGTGTGCAGTATACAGGTGGGGGGTGTGAAGTATACAGGTGGGGGGGTGCAGTATACAGGTGGGGGTGTGCAGTATACAGGTGGGGGGGTGCAGTATACAGGTGGGGGTGTGCAGTATACAGGTAGGGGTATGCAGTATACAGGTGGGGGGTGTGCAGTATACAGGTGGGGGTGTGCAGTATACAGGTTGGGGGTGGGGTGTGCAGTATACAGGTGGGGGTGGGGTGTGCAGTATACAGGTGGGGGTGTGCAGTATACAGGTGGGGGTGTGCAGTATACAGGTGGGGGTGTGCAGTATACAGGTGGGGGGTGTGCAGTATACAGGTGGGGGGTGTGCAGTATACAGGTGGGGGGTGTGCAGTATACAGGTGGGGGTGTGCAGTATACAGGTGGGGGGTGTGCAGTATACAGGTGGGGGTGTGCAGTATACAGGTGGGGGTGTGCAGTATACAGGTGGGGGTGTGCAGTATACAGGTGGGGGTGTGCAGTATACAGGTGGGGGTGTGCAGTATACAGGTGGGGGTGTGCAGTATACAGGTGGGGGGTGTGCAGTATACAGGTGGGGGTGTGCAGTATACAGGTGGGGGGTGTGCAGTATACAGGTGGGGGGTGTGCAGTATACAGGTGGGGGGTGTGCAGTATACAGGTGGGGGTGTGCAGTATACAGGTAGGGGTGTGCAGTATACAGGTAGGGGTGTGCAGTATACAGGTAGGGGTGTGCAGTATACAGGTGGGGGTGTGCAGTATACAGGTGGGGGTGTGCAGTATACAGGTGGGGGTGTGCAGTATACAGGTGGGGGGTGGGGGTGTGCAGTATACAGGTGGGGGTGTGAAGTATACAGGTGGGGGGGGTGCAGTATACAGGTGGGGGGGGTGCAGTATACAGGTGGGGGTGTGCAGTATACAGGTGGGGGTGTGCAGTATACAGGTGGGGGTGTGCAGTATACAGGTGGGGGTGTGCAGTATACAGGTTGGGGGTGGGGTGTGCAGTATACAGGTGGGGGGGTGCAGTATACAGGTGGGGGTGTGCAGTATACAGGTAGGGGTGTGCAGTATACAGGTAGGGGGGTGCAGTATACAGGTGGGGGTGTGCAGTATACAGGTGGGGGTGTGCAGTATACAGGTGGGGGGGTGCAGTATACAGGTGGGGGGGTGCAGTATACAGGTGGGGGGTGTGCAGTATACAGGTTGGGGGTGGGGGTGTGCAGTATACAGGTGGGGGTGTGAAGTATACAGGTGGGGGTGTGCAGTATACAGGTGGGGGGGTGCAGTATACAGGTGGGGGGGTGCAGTATACAGGTGGGGGGGTGCAGTATACAGGTGGGGGGTGTGCAGTATACAGGTTGGGGGTGGGGGTGTGCAGTATACAGGTGGGGGTGTGAAGTATACAGGTGGGGGTGTGAAGTATACAGGTGGGGGGGTGCAGTATACAGGTGGGGGTGTGCAGTATACAGGTGGGGGGTGTGCAGTATACAGGTGGGGGGTGTGCAGTATACAGGTGGGGGGTGTGCAGTATACAGGTGGGGGGTGTGCAGTATACAGGTGGGGGGTGTGAAGTATACAGGTGGGGGGTATGCAGTATAAAGGTGGGGGTGTGCAGTATACAGGTGGGGGTGTGCAGTATACAGGTAGGGGTGTGCAGTATACAGGTGGGGGGTGTGCAGTATACAGTATACAGGTGGGGGGTGTGCAGTATACAGGTGGGGGGTGTGCAGTATACAGTATACAGGTTGGGGGTGGGGTGTGCAGTATACAGGTGGGGGGTGTGCAGTATACAGTATACAGGTTGGGGGTGGGGTGTGCGCAGTATACAGGTGGGGGTGTGAAGTATACAGGTGGGGGTGTGAAGTATACAGGTGGGGGTGTGCAGTATACAGATGGGGGCGGGAGTATACAGGTGGGGGTGTGCAGTATACAGGTGGGGGGTGGAGGTGTGCAGTATACAGGTGGGGGTGTGCAGTATACAGGTGGGGGTGTGCAGTATACAGGTAGGGGTGTGCAGTATACAGGTGGGGGTGTGCAGTATACAGGTAGGGGTGTGCAGTATACAGGTGGGGGTGTGCAGTATACAGGTGGGGGTGTGCAGTATACAGGTGGGGGTGTGCAGTATACAGGTGGGGGTGTGCAGTATACAGGTGGGGGTGTGAAGTATACAGGTGGGGGTGTGCAGTATACAGGTAGGGGTGTGCAGTATACAGGTGGGGGTGTGCAGTATACAGGTGGGGGTGTGCAGTATACAGGTGGGGGTGTGCAGTATACAGGTGGGGGTGTGCAGTATACAGGTGGGGGGTGTGCAGTATACAGGTGGGGGGTGTGCAGTATACAGGTGGGGGTGTGCAGTATACAGGTGGGGGGTGTGCAGTATACAGGTGGGGGTGTGCAGTATACAGGTGGGGGTGTGCAGTATACAGGTAGGGGTGTGCAGTATACAGGTGGGGGGGTGCAGTATACAGGTGGGGGGTGTGAAGTATACAGGTGGGGGGGTGCAGTATACAGGTGGGGGTGTGCAGTATACAGGTAGGGGTGTGCAGTATACAGGTGGGGGTGTGCAGTATACAGGTGGGGGTGTGCAGTATACAGGTAGGGGTGTGCAGTATACAGGTGGGGGTGTGCAGTATACAGGTGGGGGTGTGCAGTATACAGGTGGGGGGTGGGGGTGTGCAGTATACAGGTGGGGGTGTGAAGTATACAGGTGGGGTGTGCAGTATACAGGTAGGGGTGTGCAGTATACAGGTGGGGGGTGTGCAGTATACAGGTAGGGGTGTGCAGTATACAGGTAGGGGTGTGCAGTATACAGGTGGGGGTGTGCAGTATACAGGTGGGGGGGTGCAGTATACAGGTGGGGGGGTGCAGTATACAGGTGGGGGGGTGCAGTATACAGGTGGGGGTGTGCAGTATACAGGTGGGGGGGTGCAGTATACAGGTGGGGGTGTGCAGTATACAGGTGGGGGTATGCAGTATACAGGTGGGGGGTGTGCAGTATACAGGTGGGGGTGTGCAGTATACAGGTGGGGGTGTGCAGTATACAGGTAGGGGTGTGCAGTATACAGGTGGGGGTGTGCAGTATACAGGTGGGGGTGTGCAGTATACAGGTGGGGGTGTGCAGTATACAGGTGGGGGGTGGGGGTGTGCAGTATACAGGTGGGGGTGTGAAGTATACAGGTGGGGTGTGCAGTATACAGGTGGGGGTGTGCAGTATACAGGTGGGGGTGTGCAGTATACAGGTGGGGGTGTGCAGTATACAGGTTGGGGGTGGGGTGTGCAGTATACAGGTGGGGGTGTGCAGTATACAGGTGGGGGGTGGGGGTGTGCAGTATACAGGTGGGGGTGTGAAGTATACAGGTGGGGTGTGCAGTATACAGGTGGGGGTGTGCAGTATACAGGTTGGGGGTGGGGTGTGCAGTATACAGGTGGGGGGTGCAGTATACAGGTGGGGTGTGCAGTATACAGGTGGGGGGTGTGCAGTATACAGGTGGGGGTGTGCAGTATACAGGTTGGGGGTGGGGTGTGCAGTATACAGGTGGGGGTGTGCAGTATACAGGTGGGGGTGTGCAGTATACAGGTGGGGGTGTGCAGTATACAGGTGGGGGTGTGCAGTATACAGGTAGGGGTGTGCAGTATACAGGTGGGGGTGTGCAGTATACAGGTAGGGGTGTGCAGTATACAGGTAGGGGTGTGCAGTATACAGGTGGGGGGGGGTGCAGTATACAGGTTGGGGGTGTGCAGTATACAGGTGGGGGTGTGCAGTATACAGGTGGGGGTGTGCAGTATACAGGTTGGGGGTGTGCAGTATACAGGTGGGGGTGTGAAGTATACAGGTGGGGGGTGTGCAGTATACAGGTGGGGGGGTGCAGTATACAGGTGGGGGTGTGCAGTATGCAGTATACAGGTGGGGGGTGGGGTGTGCAGTATACAGGTAGGGGTGCAGTATACAGGTGGGGGTGTGCAGTATACAGGTGGGGGGTGGAGGTGTGCAGTATACAGGTGGGGGTGTGCAGTATACAGGTGGGGGTGTGCAGTATACAGGTGGGGGTGTGCAGTATACAGGTGGGGGTGTGCAGTATACAGGTTGGGGGTGGGGTGTGCAGTATACAGGTGGGGGTGTGCAGTATACAGGTTGGGGGTGGGGTGTGCAGTATACAGGTGGGGGTGTGCAGTATACAGGTGGGGGGTGTGCAGTATACAGGTGGGGGGTGTGCAGTATACAGGTGGGGGGTGTGCAGTATACAGGTAGGGGTGTGCAGTATACAGGTGGGGGTGTGCAGTATACAGGTTGGGGGTGTGCAGTATACAGGTGGGGGTGTGAAGTATACAGGTGGGGGGTGTGCAGTATACAGGTGGGGGTGTGCAGTATACAGGTGGGGGTGTGCAGTATACAGGTGGGGGGTGTGCAGTATACAGTATACAGGTTGGGGGTGGGGTGTGCAGTATACAGGTGGGGGTGTGCAGTATACAGGTAGGGGTGTGCAGTATACAGGTGGGGGTGTGCAGTATACAGGTGGGGGTGTGCAGTATACAGGTGGGGGGTGGGGGTGTGCAGTATACAGGTGGGGGTGTGAAGTATACAGGTGGGGGTGTGCAGTATACAGGTGGGGGTGTGCAGTATACAGGTGGGGGTGTGCAGTATACAGGTGGGGGGTGTGCAGTATACAGGTGGGGGTGTGCAGTATACAGGTTGGGGGTGGGGTGTGCAGTATACAGGTGGGGGTGTGCAGTATACAGGTGGGGGGGGTGCAGTATACAGGTTGGGGGTGTGCAGTATACAGGTTGGGGGTGTGCAGTATACAGGTGGGGGTGTGCAGTATACAGGTGGGGGGTGTGCAGTATACAGGTGGGGGTGTGCAGTATACAGGTAGGGGTGTGCAGTATACAGGTAGGGGTGTGCAGTATACAGGTAGGGGTGTGCAGTATACAGGTAGGGGGTGTGAAGTATACAGGTGGGGGGTGCAGTATACAGGTGGGGGTGTGAAGTATACAGGTGGGGGGTGTGCAGTATACAGGTGGGGGGGTGCAGTATACAGGTGGGGGGGTGCAGTATACAGGTGGGGGGTGTGCAGTATACAGTATACAGGTTGGGGGTGGGGTGTGCAGTATACAGGTAGGGGTGCAGTATACAGGTAGGGGTGTGCAGTATACAGGTTGGGGGTGGGGTGTGCAGTATACAGTATACAGGTTGGGGGTGGGGTGTGCAGTATACAGGTAGGGGTGTGCAGTATACAGGTGGGGGTGTGCAGTATACAGGTGGGGGTGTGCAGTATACAGGTGGGTTGTGAAGTATACAGGTGGGTTGTGAAGTATACAGGTGGGGGTGTGCAGTATACAGGTGGGGGTGTGCAGTATACAGGTGGGGGTGTGCAGTATACAGGTGGGTTGTGAAGTATACAGGTGGGTTGTGAAGTATACAGGTGGGGGTGTGCAGTATACAGGTGGGGGTGTGCAGTATACAGGTGGGGGTGTGCAGTATACAGGTGGGGGTGTGCAGTATACAGGTGGGGGGTGTGCAGTATACAGGTGGGGGGTGTGCAGTATACAGGTGGGGGTGTGCAGTATACAGGTGGGGGTGTGCAGTATACAGGTGGGGGTGTGCAGTATACAGGTGGGGGGTGTGCAGTATACAGGTGGGGAGTGTGCAGTATACAGGTGGGGAGTGTGCAGTATACAGGTGGGGGTGTGCAGTATACAGGTGGGGGTGTGCAGTATACAGGTGGGGGGTGTGCAGTATACAGGTGGGGGGTGTGCAGTATACAGGTGGGGGTGTGCAGTATACAGGTGGGGGTGTGCAGTATACAGGTGGGAGTGTGCAGTATACAGGTGGGGGTGTGCAGTATACAGGTGGGGGTGTGCAGTATACAGGTGGGGGTGTGCAGTATACAGGTGGGGGTGTGCAGTATACAGGTAGGGGTGTGCAGTATACAGGTGGGGGGTGTGCAGTATACAGGTGGGGGGGTGCAGTATACAGGTGGGGGTGTGCAGTATACAGGTGGGGGGTGTGCAGTATACAGGTGGGGGGTGTGCAGTATACAGGTGGGGGGTGTGCAGTATAAAGGTGGGGGTGTGCAGTATACAGGTGGGGGTGTGCAGTATACAGGTAGGGGTGTGCAGTATACAGGTAGGGGTGTGCAGTATACAGGTGGGGGTGTGCAGTATACAGGTAGGGGTGTGCAGTATACAGGTAGGGGTGTGCAGTATACAGGTGGGGGTGTGCAGTATACAGGTGGGGGTGTGAAGTATACAGGTGGGGGGGGTGCAGTATACAGGTGGGGGGGGTGCAGTATACAGGTGGGGGTGTGCAGTATACAGGTGGGGGTGTGCAGTATACAGGTGGGGGTGTGCAGTATACAGGTGGGGGTGTGCAGTATACAGGTGGGGGTGTGCAGTATACAGGTGGGGGGGTGCAGTATACAGGTGGGGGGTGTGCAGTATACAGGTGGGGGGTGTGCAGTATACAGGTGGGGGGTGTGCAGTATACAGGTGGGGGTGTGCAGTATACAGGTGGGGGTGTGCAGTATACAGGTGGGGGTGTGCAGTATACAGGTGGGGGTGTGCAGTATACAGGTAGGGGTGTGCAGTATACAGGTGGGGGTGTGCAGTATACAGGTGGGGGTGTGCAGTATACAGGTGGGGGTGTGCAGTATACAGGTGGGGGTGTGCAGTATACAGGTGGGGGGTGTGCAGTATACAGGTGGGGGGTGTGCAGTATACAGGTGGGGGTGTGCAGTATACAGGTGGGGGTGTGCAGTATACAGGTGGGGGTGTGCAGTATACAGGTAGGGGTGTGCAGTATACAGGTGGGGGTGTGCAGTATACAGGTGGGGGTGTGCAGTATACAGGTTGGGGGTGGGGTGTGCAGTATACAGGTGGGGGTGTGCAGTATACAGGTGGGGGGGGGGGTGCAGTATACAGGTGGGGGTGTGAAGTATACAGGTGGGGGGGTGCAGTATACAGGTGGGGGGGTGCAGTATACAGGTGGGGGGGTGCAGTATACAGTATACAGGTTGGGGGTGGGGTGTGCAGTATACAGGTGGGGGGTGTGCAGTATACAGGTTGGGGGTGGGGTGTGCAGTATACAGGTGGGGGGTGTGCAGTATACAGTATACAGGTTGGGGGTGGGGTGTGCAGTATACAGGTAGGGGTGCAGTATACAGGTAGGGGTGTGCAGTATACAGGTTGGGGGTGGGGTGTGCAGTATACAGTATACAGGTTGGGGGTGGGGTGTGCAGTATACAGGTAGGGGTGTGCAGTATACAGGTGGGGGTGTGCAGTATACAGGTGGGGGGTGTGCAGTATACAGGTGGGGGTGTGCAGTATACAGGTGGGGGTGTGCAGTATACAGGTGGGGGTGTGCAGTATACAGGTGGGGGTGTGCAGTATACAGGTGGGGGTGTGCAGTATACAGGTGGGGGTGTGCAGTATACAGGTGGGGGTGTGCAGTATACAGGTGGGGGTGTGCAGTATACAGGTGGGGTGTGAAGTATACAGGTGGGGGTGTGCAGTATACAGGTGGGGGTGTGCAGTATACAGGTGGGGGGGTGCAGTATACAGTATACAGGTGGGGGGGTGCAGTATACAGGTGGGGGTGTGCAGTATACAGGTGGGGGTGTGCAGTATACAGGTGGGGGGGTGCAGTATACAGGTGGGGGGGTGCAGTATACAGGTGGGGGGGTGTGCAGTATACAGGTGGGGGGGTGTGCAGTATACAGGTGGGGGGGTGTGCAGTATACAGGTGGGGGGGTGTGCAGTATACAGGTAGGGGTGTGCAGTATACAGGTAGGGGGTGTGCAGTATACAGGTGGGGGTGTGCAGTATACAGGTAGGGGGTGTGCAGTATACAGGTAGGGGGTGTGCAGTATACAGGTGGGGGTGTGCAGTATACAGGTAGGGGGTGTGCAGTATACAGGTGGGGGTGTGCAGTATACAGGTAGGGGGTGTGCAGTATACAGGTGGGGGTGTGCAGTATACAGGTGGGGGGTGTGCAGTATACAGGTGGGGGGTGTGCAGTATACAGGTAGGGGTGTGCAGTATACAGGTAGGGGTGTGCAGTATACAGGTAGGGGTGTGCAGTATACAGGTAGGGGTGTGCAGTATACAGGTGGGGGTGTGCAGTATACAGGTGGGGGTGTGCAGTATACAGGTGGGGGTGTGCAGTATACAGGTGGGGGTGTGCAGTATACAGGTGGGGGGGTGCAGTATACAGGTAGGGGTGTGCAGTATACAGGTAGGGGTGTGCAGTATACAGGTGGGGGTGTGCAGTATACAGGTGGGGGGTGTGCAGTATACAGGTGGGGGGTGTGCAGTATACAGGTGGGGGGGTGCAGTATACAGGTAGGGGTGCAGTATACAGGTGGGGGTGTGCAGTATACAGGTGGGGGTGTGCAGTATACAGCTGGGGGTGTGCAGTATACAGGTGGGGGGTGTGCAGTATACAGTATACAGGTGGGGGGTGTGCAGTATACAGGTGGGGGGTGTGCAGTATACAGTATACAGGTTGGGGGTGGGGTGTGCAGTATACAGGTGGGGGGTGTGCAGTATACAGTATACAGGTTGGGGGTGGGGTGTGCGCAGTATACAGGTGGGGGTGTGAAGTATACAGGTGGGGGTGTGCAGTATACAGGTGGGGGTGTGCAGTATACAGGTGGGGGGTGTGCAGTATACAGGTGGGGGGTGTGCAGTATACAGGTGGGGTGTGCAGTATACAGGTGGGGTGTGCAGTATACAGGTGGGGGGTGTGCAGTATACAGGTGGGGGTGTGCAGTATACAGGTGGGGTGTGCAGTATACAGGTGGGGGGTGTGCAGTATACAGGTAGGGGTGTGCAGTATACAGGTAGGGGTGTGCAGTATACAGGTAGGGGTGTGCAGTATACAGGTAGGGGTGTGCAGTATACAGGTAGGGGTGTGCAGTATACAGGTAGGGGTGTACAGTATACAGGTGGGGGTGTGCAGTATACAGGTGGGGGTGTGCAGTATACAGGTGGGGGGTGTGCAGTATACAGGTGGGAGGGTGCAGTATACAGGTGGGGGGTGCAGTATACAGGTGGGGGGGTGCAGTATACAGGTGGGGGTGTGCAGTATACAGGTGGGGGGGTGCAGTATACAGGTGGGGGGGTGCAGTATACAGGTGGGGGTGTGAAGTATACAGGTGGGGGTGTGAAGTATACAGGTGGGGGGGTGCAGTATACAGGTGGGGGTATGCAGTATACAGGTGGGGGTATGCAGTATACAGGTGGGGGTGTGCAGTATACAGGTGGGGGTGTGCAGTATACAGGTGGGGGGTGTGCAGTATACAGGTGGGGGTGTGCAGTATACAGGTGGGGGTGTGCAGTATACAGGTGGGGGGTGTGCAGTATACAGGTGGGGGGGTGCAGTATACAGGTGGGGGGTGTGCAGTATACAGGTGGGGGTGTGCAGTATACAGGTAGGGGTGTGCAGTATACAGGTGGGGGTGTGCAGTATACAGGTGGGGGTGTGCAGTATACAGGTGGGGGGGTGCAGTATACAGGTGGGGGTGTGCAGTATACAGGTGGGGGTGTGAAGTATACAGGTGGGGGTGTGCAGTATACAGGTAGGGGGTGT
This sequence comes from Lithobates septentrionalis, assembly GCA_037952835.1. Lineage (NCBI taxonomy): Eukaryota > Metazoa > Chordata > Amphibia > Anura > Ranidae > Lithobates > Lithobates septentrionalis. Next base: position 890,749 of record JBBDGP010002436.1, read on the forward strand.
GCAGTATACAGGTGGGGGTCTGCAGTATACAGGTTGGGGTGTGCAGTATACAGGTTGGGGGTGGGGGTGTGCAGTATACAGGTGGGGGTGTGCAGTATACAGGTAGGGGTGTGCAGTATACAGGTGGGGGGGTGCAGTATACAGGTGGGGGGGTGCAGTATACAGGTGGGGGTGTGCAGTATACAGGTGGGGGTGTGCAGTATACAGGTGGGGGTGTGCAGTATACAGGTGGGGGGGTGCAGTATACAGGTGGGGGGGTGCAGTATACAGGTGGGGGGTGTGCAGTATACAGGTGGGGGGTGGGGGTGTGCAGTATACAGGTGGGGGTGTGAAGTATACAGGTGGGGTGTGCAGTATACAGGTGGGGGTGTGCAGTATACAGGTGGGGGTGTGCAGTATACAGGTGGGGGGTGTGCAGTATACAGGTGGGGGTGTGCAGTATACAGGTGGGGGTGTGCAGTATACAGGTGGGGGTGTGCAGTATACAGGTGGGGGGTGTGCAGTATACAGGTGGGGGTGTGCAGTATACAGGTGGGGGTGTGCAGTATACAGGTGGGGTGTGCAGTATACAGGTGGGGGTGTGCAGTATACAGGTGGGGGGTGTGCAGTATACAGGTGGGGGTGTGCAGTATACAGGTGGGGGTGTGCAGTATACAGGTGGGGGTGTGCAGTATACAGGTAGGGGTGTGCAGTATACAGGTGGGGGTGTGCAGTATACAGGTGGGGGTATGCAGTATACAGGTGGGGGTGTGCAGTATACAGGTAGGGGTGTGCAGTATACAGGTGGGGGTGTGCAGTATACAGGTGGGGGTGTGCAGTATACAGGTGGGGGTGTGCAGTATACAGGTTGGGGGTGGGGTGTGCAGTATACAGGTGGGGTGTGCAGTATACAGGTGGGGGTGTGCAGTATACAGGTGGGGGGGGGGGTGCAGTATACAGGTGGGGGGTGGGGGTATGCAGTATACAGGTTGGGGGTGTGCAGTATACAGGTGGGGGTGTGAAGTATACAGGTGGGGGGGTGCAGTATACAGGTGGGGGTGTGCAGTATACAGGTGGGGGGTGCAGTATACAGGTGGGGGTGTGCAGTATACAGGTGGGGGGTGTGCAGTATACAGTATACAGGTTGGGGGTGGGGTGTGCAGTATACAGGTAGGGGTGCGCAGTATACAGGTGGGGGGTGGAGGTGTGCAGTATACAGGTGGGGGTGTGCAGTATACAGGTGGGGGTGTGCAGTATACAGGTGGGGGGTGTGCAGTATACAGGTGGGGGGTGTGCAGTATACAGGTGGGGGGTGTGCAGTATACAGGTGGGGGGTGTGCAGTATACAGGTGGGGGGTGCAGTATACAGGTGGGGGGGTGCAGTATACAGGTGGGGGTGTGCAGTATACAGGTGGGGGTGTGAAGTATACAGGTGGGGGGGTGCAGTATACAGGTGGGGGTGTGCAGTATACAGGTGGGGGTGTGCAGTATACAGGTGGGGGTATGCAGTATACAGGTGGGGGGTGTGCAGTATACAGGTGGGGGTGTGCAGTATACAGGTGGGGGTGTGCAGTATACAGGTGGGGGTGTGCAGTATACAGGTGGGGGTGTGCAGTATACAGGTGGGGGTGTGCAGTATACAGGTGGGGGGTGTGCAGTATACAGGTGGGGGTGTGCAGTATACAGGTGGGGGTGTGCAGTATACAGGTGGGGGTGTGCAGTATACAGGTGGGGGGTGTGCAGTATACAGGTGGGGGTGTGCAGTATACAGGTAGGGGTGTGCAGTATACAGGTAGGGGTGTGCAGTATACAGGTAGGGGTGTGCAGTATACAGGTAGGGGTGTGCAGTATACAGGTAGGGGTGTGCAGTATACAGGTGGGGGTGTGCAGTATACAGGTGGGGGTGTGCAGTATACAGGTGGGGGTGTGCAGTATACAGGTGGGGGTGTGCAGTATACAGGTGGGAGGGTGCAGTATACAGGTGGGGGGGTGCAGTATACAGGTGGGGGGGTGCAGTATACAGGTGGGGGTGTGAAGTATACAGGTGGGGGGGGTGCAGTATACAGGTGGGGGTGTGCAGTATACAGGTGGGGGGGTGCAGTATACAGGTGGGGGGGTGCAGTATACAGGTGGGGGTGTGCAGTATACAGGTAGGGGTGTGCAGTATACAGGTGGGGTGTGCAGTATACAGGTGGGGGGTGTGCAGTATACAGGTGGGGTGTGCAGTATACAGGTGGGGGTGTGCAGTATACAGGTGGGGGGTGTGCAGTATACAGGTGGGGGGGTGCAGTATACAGGTGGGGGGTGTGCAGTATACAGGTGGGGGGGTGCAGTATACAGGTGGGGGTGTGCAGTATACAGGTGGGGGGTGGGGGTGTGCAGTATACAGGTGGGGGTGTGCAGTATACAGGTGGGGGGTGTGCAGTATACAGGTGGGGGGTGTGCAGTATACAGGTGGGGGGTGTGCAGTATACAGGTGGGGGGGTGCAGTATACAGGTGGGGGGTGTGCAGTATACAGGTGGGGGTGTGCAGTATACAGGTGGGGGGTGGGGGTGTGCAGTATACAGGTGGGGGTGTGCAGTATACAGGTGGGGGGTGTGCAGTATACAGGTGGGGGGGTGCAGTATACAGGTGGGGGGTGTGCAGTATACAGGTGGGGGGGTGCAGTATACAGGTGGGGGGTGTGCAGTATACAGGTGGGGGTGTGCAGTATACAGGTGGGGGGTGGGGGTGTGCAGTATACAGGTGGGGGTGTGAAGTATACAGGTGGGGGGGTGCAGTATACAGGTGGGGGTGGGCAGTATACAGGTGGGGGTGGGCAGTATACAGGTGGGGGTGGGCAGTATACAGGTGGGGGGGTGCAGTATACAGGTGGGGGGGTGCAGTATACAGGTGGGGGTGTGCAGTATACAGGTGGGGGTGTGCAGTATACAGGTGGGGGTGTGCAGTATACAGGTGGGGGTGTGCAGTATACAGGTTGGGGGTGTGCAGTATACAGGTTGGGGGTGGGGTGTGCAGTATACAGGTGGGGGGGTGCAGTATACAGGTGGGGGGGTGCAGTATACGTATACAGGTGGGGGGTGCAGTATACAGGTGGGGGTGTGCAGTATACAGGTGGGGGGGTGCAGTATACAGGTGGGGGTGTGCAGTATACAGGTGGGGGTGTGCAGTATACAGGTGGGGGGTGCAGTATACAGGTGGGGGGTGTGCAGTATACAGGTTGGGGGTGGGGGTGTGCAGTATACAGGTGGGGGTGTGAAGTATACAGGTGGGGGTGTGCAGTATACAGGTGGGGGGGTGCAGTATACAGGTGGGGGGTGCAGTATACAGGTGGGGGGGTGCAGTATACAGGTGGGGGGGTGCAGTATACAGGTGGGGGGGTGCAGTATACAGGTGGGGGGTGCAGTATACAGGTGGGGGGGTGCAGTATACAGGTGGGGGGTGTGCAGTATACAGGTTGGGGGTGGGGTGTGCAGTATACAGGTGGGGGTGTGAAGTATACAGGTGGGGGTGTGAAGTATACAGGTGGGGGGGTGCAGTATACAGGTGGGGGTGTGCAGTATACAGGTGGGGTGTGCAGTATACAGGTGGGGGGTGTGCAGTATAAGGTAGGGGTGTGCAGTATACAGGTAGGGGGTGTGCAGTATACAGGTGGGGGTGTGCAGTATACAGGTGGGGGGGTGCAGTATACAGGTGGGGGGTGTGCAGTATACAGGTGGGGGGGTGCAGTATACAGGTAGGGGTGCGCAGTATACAGGTGGGGGTGTGCAGTATACAGGTGGGGGTGTGCAGTATACAGGTGGGGGTGTGCAGTATACAGGTTGGGGGTGGGGTGTGCAGTATACAGGTGGGGGTGTGCAGTATACAGGTGGGGGGTGTGCAGTATACAGTATACAGGTGGGGGGTGTGCAGTATACAGGTGGGGGGTGTGCAGTATACAGGTGGGGGTGTGAAGTATACAGGTGGGGGTGTGCAGTATACAGGTGGGGGGGTGCAGTATACAGGTGGGGGGGTGCAGTATACAGGTGGGGGGGTGCAGTATACAGGTGGGGGGGTGCAGTATACAGGTGGGGGGGTGCAGTATACAGGTGGGGGTGTGCAGTATACAGGTGGGGGGTGTGCAGTATACAGGTGGGGGGTGCAGTATACAGGTGGGGGTGTGCAGTATACAGGTGGGGGTGTGCAGTATACAGGTAGGGGTGTGCAGTATACAGGTAGGGGTGTGCAGTATACAGGTAGGGGTGTGCAGTATACAGGTAGGGGTGTGCAGTATACAGGTGGGAGGGTGCAGTATACAGGTGGGGGGTGCAGTATACAGGTGGGGGGGTGCAGTATACAGGTGGGGGTGTGCAGTATACAGGTGGGAGGGTGCAGTATACAGGTGGGGGGTGCAGTATACAGGTGGGGGTGTGCAGTATACAGGTGGGGGGGTGCAGTATACAGGTGGGGGTGTGCAGTATACAGGTGGGGGTGTGCAGTATACAGGTGGGGGGGTGCAGTATACAGGTGGGGGGGTGCAGTATACAGGTGGGGGTGTGAAGTATACAGGTGGGGGTGTGCAGTATACAGGTGGGGGTATGCAGTATACAGGTGGGGGTATGCAGTATACAGGTGGGGGTGTGCAGTATACAGGTAGGGGTGTGCAGTATACAGGTGGGGGGTGTGCAGTATACAGGTGGGGGGTGTGCAGTATACAGGTGGGGGGTGTGCAGTATACAGGTGGGGGTGTGCAGTATACAGGTAGGGGTGTGCAGTATACAGGTGGGGGTGTGCAGTATACAGGTGGGGGGTGGGGGTGTGCAGTATACAGGTGGGGGTGTGAAGTATACAGGTGGGGTGTGCAGTATACAGGTGGGGGGGTGCAGTATACAGGTGGGGGGGGTGCAGTATACAGGTGGGGGTGTGCAGTATACAGGTGGGGGTGTGCAGTATACAGGTGGGGGTGGGCAGTATACAGGTGGGGGGGTGCAGTATACAGGTGGGGGGGTGCAGTATACAGGTTGGGGTGTGCAGTATACAGGTTGGGGTGTGCAGTATACAGGTTGGGGGTGGGGTGTGCAGTATACAGGTGGGGGTGTGCAGTATACAGGTGGGGGTGTGCAGTATACAGGTGGGGGTGTGCAGTATACAGGTTGGGGGTGGGGTGTGCAGTATACAGGTGGGGGTGTGCAGTATACAGGTTGGGGGTGGGGTGTGCAGTATACAGGTGGGGGGGTGCAGTATACAGGTGGGGGTGTGCAGTATACAGGTGGGGGGGTGCAGTATACAGGTGGGGGGGTGCAGTATACAGGTGGGGGGTGTGCAGTATACAGGTTGGGGGTGGGGGTGTGCAGTATACAGGTGGGGGTGTGCAGTATACAGGTGGGGGGGTGCAGTATACAGGTGGGGGGGTGCAGTATACAGGTGGGGGGTGCAGTATACAGGTGGGGGGGTGCAGTATACAGGTGGGGTGTGTGCAGTATACAGGTGGGGTGTGCAGTATACAGGTGGGGGTGTGAAGTATACAGGTGGGGGTGTGAAGTATACAGGTGGGGGGGTGCAGTATACAGGTGGGGGGGTGCAGTATACAGGTGGGGGTGTGAAGTATACAGGTGGGGGGGTGCAGTATACAGGTGGGGGGGTGCAGTATACAGGTGGGGGGGTGCAGTATACAGGTGGGGGGGTGCAGTATACAGGTGGGGGGGTGCAGTATACAGGTGGGGGGGTGCAGTATACAGGTGGGGGTGTGAAGTATACAGGTGGGGGTGTGCAGTATACAGGTAGGGGGTGTGCAGTATACAGGTGGGGGGGTGCAGTATACAGTATACAGGTGGGGGTGTGCAGTATACAGGTGGGGGGTGTGCAGTATACAGGTGGGGGGTGTGCAGTATACAGGTGGGGGGGGGGTGCAGTATACAGGTGGGGGGGGTGCAGTATACAGGTGGGGGGGTGCAGTATACAGGTGGGGGGGTGCAGTATACAGGTGGGGGGTGTGCAGTATACAGGTGGGGGTATGCAGTATACAGGTGGGGGTATGCAGTATACAGGTGGGGGTGTGAAGTATACAGGTGGGGGTGTGCAGTATACAGGTGGGGGTGTGCAGTATACAGGTGGGGGTGTGCAGTATACAGGTGGGGGTGTGCAGTATACAGGTGGGGGTGTGCAGTATACAGGTGGGGGTGTGCAGTATACAGGTGGGGGGTGTGCAGTATACAGGTGGGGGGGTGCAGTATACAGGTGGGGGGGTGCAGTATACAGGTGGGGGGGTGCAGTATACAGGTGGGGGGGTGCAGTATACAGGTGGGGGTGTGCAGTATACAGGTAGGGGTGTGCAGTATACAGGTGGGGGTGTGCAGTATACAGGTGGGGGTGTGCAGTATACAGGTGGGGGTGTGCAGTATACAGGTGGGGGGTGTGCAGTATACAGTATACAGGTGGGGGTGTGAAGTATACAGGTGGGGGTGTGAAGTATACAGGTGGGGGTGTGCAGTATACAGGTGGGGGGGTGCAGTATACAGGTGGGGGGGTGCAGTATACAGGTGGGGGTGTGCAGTATACAGGTGGGGGTGTGCAGTATACAGGTGGGGGGTGTGCAGTATACAGGTGGGGGGTGTGCAGTATACAGGTGGGGGGTGTGCAGTATACAGGTGGGGGGTGTGCAGTATACAGGTGGGGGGTGTGCAGTATACAGGTGGGGGGTGTGCAGTATACAGGTGGGGGGTGTGCAGTATACAGGTGGGGGGTGTGCAGTATACAGGTAGGGGTGCAGTATACAGGTGGGGGTGTGCAGTATACAGGTGGGGGTGTGCAGTATACAGGTGGGGGTGTGCAGTATACAGGTGGGGGTGTGCAGTATACAGGTGGGGGTGTGCAGTATACAGGTGGGGGGGGTGCAGTATACAGGTGGTGGGTGTGCAGTATACAGGTGGGGGGTGTGCAGTATACAGGTGGGGGTGTGCAGTATACAGGTGGGGGTGTGCAGTATACAGGTGGGGGTGTGCAGTATACAGGTAGGGGTGTGCAGTATACAGGTGGGGGGTGTGCAGTATACAGGTGGGGGGTGTGCAGTATACAGGTGGGGGGGTGCAGTATACAGGTGGGGGGGTGCAGTATACAGGTGGGGGTGTGCAGTATACAGGTGGGGGTGTGCAGTATACAGGTGGGGGTGTGCAGTATACAGGTAGGGGTGTGCAGTATACAGGTGGGGGTGTGCAGTATACAGGTGGGGGTGTGCAGTATACAGGTGGGGGTGTGCAGTATACAGGTGGGGGGTGTGCAGTATACAGTATACAGGTGGGGGTGTGCAGTATACAGGTGGGGGGGTGCAGTATACAGGTGGGGGTGTGCAGTATACAGGTGGGGGTGTGCAGTATACAGGTGGGGGTGTGCAGTATACAGGTGGGGGGTGTGCAGTATACAGGTGGGGGGTGTGCAGTATACAGGTGGGGGGTGTGCAGTATACAGGTGGGGGGTGTGCAGTATACAGGTGGGGGGTGTGCAGTATACAGGTGGGGGGTGTGCAGTATACAGGTGGGGGGGTGCAGTATACAGGTAGGGGTGCAGTATACAGGTAGGGGTGCAGTATACAGGTAGGGGTGCAGTATACAGGTGGGGGTGTGCAGTATACAGGTGGGGGTGTGCAGTATACAGGTAGGGGTGTGCAGTATACAGGTGGGGGTGTGCAGTATACAGGTGGGGGGTGTGCAGTATACAGTATACAGGTGGGGGGTGTGCAGTATACAGTATACAGGTGGGGGGTGTGCAGTATACAGGTAGGGGGTGTGCAGTATACAGTATACAGGTTGGGGGTGGGGTGTGCAGTATACAGGTGGGGGGTGTGCAGTATACAGTATACAGGTTGGGGGTGGGGGTGTGCAGTATACAGGTGGGGGTGTGCAGTATACAGTATACAGGTGGGGGTGTGAAGTATACAGGTGGGGGTGTGCAGTATACAGGTGGGGGTGTGCAGTATACAGGTGGGGGTGTGCAGTATACAGGTGGGGGTGTGCAGTATACAGGTGGGGGGTGTGCAGTATACAGGTGGGGGGGTGCAGTATACAGGTAGGGGTGTGCAGTATACAGGTGGGGGTGTGCAGTATACAGGTGGGGGGGTGCAGTATACAGGTGGGGGGGGTGCAGTATACAGGTGGGGGTGTGCAGTATACAGGTGGGGGTGTGCAGTATACAGATAGGGGTGTGCAGTATACAGGTAGGGGTGTGCAGTATACAGGTGGGGGGGTGCAGTATACAGGTGGGGGTGTGCAGTATACAGGTAGGGGTGTGCAGTATACAGGTGGGGGGGTGCAGTATACAGGTGGGGGTGTGCAGTATACAGGTGTGGGGTGGGGGTGTGCAGTATACAGGTAGGGGTGTGCAGTATACAGGTGGGGGGGTGCAGTATACAGGTGGGGGTGTGCAGTATACAGGTAGGGGGTGTGAAGTATACAGGTAGGGGTGTGCAGTATACAGGTGGGGGTGTGCAGTATACAGGTGGGGGGGTGCAGTATACAGGTGGGGGGGTGCAGTATACAGGTGGGGGGGGTGCAGTATACAGGTGGGGGTGTGCAGTATACAGGTGGGGGTGTGCAGTATACAGGTAGGGGTGTGCAGTATACAGGTAGGGGTGTGAAGTATACAGGTGGGGGGGTGCAGTATACAGGTGGGGGTGTGCAGTATACAGGTGGGGGTGTGCAGTATACAGGTGGGGGTGTGCAGTATACAGGTGGGGGGTGTGCAGTATACAGGTGGGGGGTGTGCAGTATACAGGTGGGGGGTGTGCAGTATACAGGTGGGGGGTGTGCAGTATACAGGTGGGGGGTGTGCAGTATACAGGTGGGGGGTGTGCAGTATACAGGTAGGGGTGTGCAGTATACAGGTGGGGGTGTGCAGTATACAGGTGGGGGTGTGCAGTATACAGGTGGGGGTGTGCAGTATACAGGTGGGGGTGTGCAGTATACAGGTGGGGGTGTGCAGTATACAGGTGGGGGTGTGCAGTATACAGGTGGGGGTGTGCAGTATACAGGTGGGGGGTGTGCAGTATACAGGTGGGGGTGTGCAGTATACAGGTAGGGGTGTGCAGTATACAGGTGGGGGTGTGCAGTATACAGGTGGGGGTGTGCAGTATACAGGTGGGGGTGTGCAGTATACAGGTGGGGGGTGGAGGTGTGCAGTATACAGGTGGGGGGTGTGCAGTATACAGGTGGGGGTGTGCAGTATACAGGTGGGGGGTGTGAAGTATACAGGTGGGGGGTGTGAAGTATACAGGTGGGGGGTGTGCAGTATACAGGTGGGGGGTGTGCAGTATACAGGTGGGGGTGTGCAGTATACAGGTGGGGGTATGCAGTATACAGGTGGGGGGTGTGCAGTATACAGGTGGGGGTGTGCAGTATACAGGTGGGGGTGTGCAGTATACAGGTGGGGGGGTGCAGTATACAGGTGGGGGGGTGCAGTATACAGGTAGGGGTGCAGTATACAGGTGGGGGTGTGCAGTATACAGGTGGGGGTGTGCAGTATACAGGTGGGGGTGTGCAGTATACAGGTGGGGGTGTGCAGTATACAGGTGGGGGTGTGCAGTATACAGGTAGGGGTGCAGTATACAGGTGGGGGTGTGCAGTATACAGGTGGGGGTGTGCAGTATACAGGTGGGGGGGTGCAGTATACAGGTGGGGGGGTGCAGTATACAGGTAGGGGTGCAGTATACAGGTGGGGGTGTGCAGTATACAGGTGGGGGTGTGCAGTATACAGGTGGGGGTGTGCAGTATACAGGTGGGGGTGTGCAGTATACAGGTGGGGGTGTGCAGTATACAGGTGGGGGTGTGCAGTATACAGGTGGGGGGTGCAGTATACAGGTAGGGGTGCAGTATACAGGTTGGGGGTGTGCAGTATACAGGTGGGGGTGTGCAGTATACAGGTGGGGGGGTGCAGTATACAGGTGGGGGGGTGCAGTATACAGGTGGGGGTGTGCAGTATACAGGTGGGGGTGTGAAGTATACAGGTGGGGGTGTGCAGTATACAGGTGGGGGTGTGCAGTATACAGGTGGGGGTGTGCAGTATACAGGTAGGGGTGTGCAGTATACAGGTGGGGGTGTGCAGTATACAGGTGGGGGTGTGCAGTATACAGGTGGGGGTGTGCAGTATACAGGTGGGGGTGTGCAGTATACAGGTGGGGGTGTGCAGTATACAGGTGGGGGGGGGTGCAGTATACAGGTGGGGGGTGGGGGTATGCAGTATACAGGTGGGGGGTGGGGGTATGCAGTATACAGGTTGGGGGTGTGCAGTATACAGGTGGGGGTGTGAAGTATACAGGTGGGGGGGTGCAGTATACAGGTGGGGGGTGTGCAGTATACAGTATACAGGTTGGGGGTGGGGTGTGCAGTATACAGGTAGGGGTGCGCAGTATACAGGTGGGGGGTGGAGGTGTGCAGTATACAGGTGGGGGTGTGCAGTATACAGGTGGGGGGTGTGCAGTATACAGGTGGGGGGTGTGCAGTATACAGGTGGGGGGTGTGCAGTATACAGGTGGGGGGTGTGCAGTATACAGGTGGGGGGTGTGAAGTATACAGGTGGGGGTGTGCAGTATACAGGTGGGGGTGTGCAGTATACAGGTAGGGGGTGTGCAGTATACAGGTGGGGGGTGTGCAGTATACAGGTGGGGGTGTGCAGTATACAGGTAGGGGTGTGCAGTATACAGGTGGGGGGTGTGCAGTATACAGGTGGGGGTGTGCAGTATACAGGTGGGGGGTGTGCAGTATACAGGTGGGGGGTGTGCAGTATACAGGTGGGGGGTGTGCAGTATACAGGTGGGGGGTGTGCAGTATACAGGTGGGGGTGTGCAGTATACAGGTGGGGGTGTGCAGTATACAGGTGGGGGTGTGAAGTATACAGGTGGGGGGGTGCAGTATACAGGTGGGGGTGTGCAGTATACAGGTAGGGGTGTGCAGTATACAGGTGGGGGTGTGCAGTATACAGGTGGGGGTGTGCAGTATACAGGTGGGGGTGTGCAGTATACAGGTGGGGGTGTGCAGTATACAGGTGGGGGTGTGCAGTATACAGGTGGGGGGTGTGCAGTATACAGGTGGGGGTGTGCAGTATACAGGTGGGGGTGTGCAGTATACAGGTGGGGGGTGTGCAGTATACAGGTGGGGGTGTGCAGTATACAGGTAGGGGTGTGCAGTATACAGGTGGGGGTGTGCAGTATACAGGTAGGGGTGTGCAGTATACAGGTAGGGGTGTGCAGTATACAGGTAGGGGTGTGCAGTATACAGGTAGGGGTGTGCAGTATACAGGTAGGGGTGTGCAGTATACAGGTAGGGGTGTGCAGTATACAGGTGGGGGGTGTGCAGTATACAGGTGGGGGTATGCAGTATACAGGTGGGAGGGTGCAGTATACAGGTGGGGGGGTGCAGTATACAGGTAGGGGTGTGCAGTATACAGGTAGGGGTGTGCAGTATACAGGTAGGGGTGTGCAGTATACAGGTGGGGGGTGTGCAGTATACAGGTGGGGGGTGTGCAGTATACAGGTGGGGGTATGCAGTATACAGGTGGGAGGGTGCAGTATACAGGTGGGGGGGTGCAGTATACAGGTGGGGGGGTGCAGTATACAGGTGGGGGTGTGAAGTATACAGGTGGGGGGGTGCAGTATACAGGTGGGGGTGTGCAGTATACAGGTGGGGGGGTGCAGTATACAGGTGGGGGGGTGCAGTATACAGGTGGGGGTGTGCAGTATACAGGTGGGGGGTGTGCAGTATACAGGTGGGGTGTGCAGTATACAGGTGGGGGTGTGCAGTATACAGGTGGGGGTGTGCAGTATACAGGTGGGGGGTGTGCAGTATACAGGTGGGGGGGTGCAGTATACAGGTGGGGGGTGTGCAGTATACAGGTGGGGGGGTGCAGTATACAGGTGGGGGGTGTGCAGTATACAGGTGGGGGTGTGCAGTATACAGGTGGGGGGTGGGGGTGTGCAGTATACAGGTGGGGGTGTGAAGTATACAGGTGGGGGGGTGCAGTATACAGGTGGGGGTGGGCAGTATACAGGTGGGGGTGGGCAGTATACAGGTGGGGGTGGGCAGTATACAGGTGGGGGGGTGCAGTATACAGGTGGGGGGGTGCAGTATACAGGTGGGGGTGTGCAGTATACAGGTGGGGGTGTGCAGTATACAGGTTGGGGGTGGGGTGTGCAGTATACAGGTGGGGGGGTGCAGTATACAGGTGGGGGGGTGCAGTATACAGGTGGGGGTGTGCAGTATACAGGTGGGGGTGTGCAGTATACAGGTGGGGGTGTGCAGTATACAGGTGGGGGTGTGCAGTATACAGGTGGGGGGGTGCAGTATACAGGTGGGGGGTGTGCAGTATACAGGTTGGGGGTGGGGGTGTGCAGTATACAGGTGGGGGTGTGAAGTATACAGGTGGGGGTGTGCAGTATACAGGTGGGGGGGGTGCAGTATACAGGTGGGGGGGTGCAGTATACAGGTGGGGGGTGCAGTATACAGGTGGGGGGGTGCAGTATACAGGTGGGGGGTGTGCAGTATACAGGTTGGGGGTGGGGGTGTGCAGTATACAGGTGGGGGTGTGAAGTATACAGGTGGGGGTGTGAAGTATACAGGTGGGGGTGTGAAGTATACAGGTGGGGGTGTGCAGTATACAGGTGGGGGTGTGCAGTATACAGGTGGGGGTGTGCAGTATACAGGTGGGGGTGTGCAGTATACAGGTGGGGGTGTGCAGTATACAGGTGGGGGTGTGCAGTATACAGGTGGGGGTGTGAAGTATACAGGTGGGGGTGTGCAGTATACAGGTGGGGGTATGCAGTATACAGGTGGGGGTATGCAGTATACAGGTGGGGGTGTGCAGTATACAGGTAGGGGTGTGCAGTATACAGGTGGGGGGTGTGCAGTATACAGGTGGGGGGTGTGCAGTATACAGGTGGGGGTGTGCAGTATACAGGTAGGGGTGTGCAGTATACAGGTGGGGGTGTGCAGTATACAGGTGGGGGTGTGCAGTATACAGGTGGGGGGTGGGGGTGTGCAGTATACAGGTGGGGGTGTGAAGTATACAGGTGGGGTGTGCAGTATACAGGTGGGGGGGTGCAGTATACAGGTGGGGGGGTGCAGTATACAGGTGGGGGTGTGCAGTATACAGGTGGGGGTGGGCAGTATACAGGTGGGGGGGTGCAGTATACAGGTGGGGGTGTGCAGTATACAGGTTGGGGTGTGCAGTATACAGGTTGGGGGTGGGGTGTGCAGTATACAGGTGGGGGTGTGCAGTATACAGGTGGGGGTGTGCAGTATACAGGTGGGGGTGTGCAGTATACAGGTGGGGGTGTGCAGTATACAGGTTGGGGGTGGGGTGTGCAGTATACAGGTGGGGGTGTGCAGTATACAGGTTGGGGGTGGGGTGTGCAGTATACAGGTGGGGGGGTGCAGTATACAGGTGGGGGTGTGCAGTATACAGGTGGGGGTGTGCAGTATACAGGTGGGGGTGTGCAGTATACAGGTGGGGGGGTGCAGTATACAGGTGGGGGGGTGCAGTATACAGGTGGGGGGTGTGCAGTATACAGGTGGGGGTGTGAAGTATACAGGTGGGGGTGTGAAGTATACAGGTGGGGGGGTGCAGTATACAGGTGGGGGGGTGCAGTATACAGGTGGGGGGGTGCAGTATACAGGTGGGGGTGTGAAGTATACAGGTGGGGGTGTGAAGTATACAGGTGGGGGTGTGAAGTATACAGGTGGGGGGGTGCAGTATACAGGTGGGGGGGTGCAGTATACAGGTGGGGGTGTGAAGTATACAGGTGGGGGGGTGCAGTATACAGGTGGGGGGGTGCAGTATACAGGTGGGGGGGTGCAGTATACAGGTGGGGGTGTGCAGTATACAGGTAGGGGGTGTGCAGTATACAGGTGGGGGGGTGCAGTATACAGTATACAGGTGGGGGTGTGCAGTATACAGGTGGGGGGTGTGCAGTATACAGGTGGGGGGTGTGCAGTATACAGGTGGGGGGGGTGCAGTATACAGGTGGGGGGGGTGCAGTATACAGGTGGGGGGGGTGCAGTATACAGGTGGGGGGTGTGCAGTATACAGGTGGGGGTATGCAGTATACAGGTGGGGGTATGCAGTATACAGGTGGGGGTGTGCAGTATACAGGTGGGGGTGTGCAGTATACAGGTGGGGGTGTGCAGTATACAGGTGGGGGGTGTGCAGTATACAGGTGGGGGGTGTGCAGTATACAGGTGGGGGGTGTGCAGTATACAGGTGGGGGTGTGCAGTATACAGGTGGGGGGTGTGCAGTATACAGGTGGGGGGTGTGCAGTATACAGGTGGGGGGGTGCAGTATACAGGTGGGGGGGTGCAGTATACAGGTGGGGGGGTGCAGTATACAGGTGGGGGTGTGCAGTATACAGGTAGGGGTGTGCAGTATACAGGTGGGGGTGTGCAGTATACAGGTGGGGGTGTGCAGTATACAGGTGGGGGGTGTGCAGTATACAGTATACAGGTGGGGGTGTGAAGTATACAGGTGGGGGTGTGCAGTATACAGGTGGGGGGGTGCAGTATACAGGTGGGGGTGTGCAGTATACAGGTGGGGGTGTGCAGTATACAGGTGGGGGGGTGCAGTATACAGGTGGGGGGGTGCAGTATACAGGTGGGGGGGTGCAGTATACAGGTGGGGGGGTGCAGTATACAGGTGGGGGTGTGCAGTATACAGGTGGGGGGTGTGCAGTATACAGGTGGGGGGTGTGCAGTATACAGGTGGGGGGTGTGCAGTATACAGGTGGGGGGTGTGCAGTATACAGGTGGGGGGTGTGCAGTATACAGGTGGGGGGTGTGCAGTATACAGGTGGGGGGTGTGCAGTATACAGGTGGGGGGGGTGCAGTATACAGGTGGGGGGGTGCAGTATACAGGTAGGGGTGCAGTATACAGGTGGGGGTGTGCAGTATACAGGTGGGGGTGTGCAGTATACAGGTGGGGGTGTGCAGTATACAGGTAGGGGTGTGCAGTATACAGGTGGGGGTGTGCAGTATACAGGTGGGGGTGTGCAGTATACAGGTGGGGGTGTGCAGTATACAGGTGGGGGGGGTGCAGTATACAGGTGGTGGGTGTGCAGTATACAGGTGGGGGGTGTGCAGTATACAGGTGGGGGTGTGCAGTATACAGGTGGGGTGTGCAGTATACAGGTGGGGGTGTGCAGTATACAGGTGGGGGTGTGCAGTATACAGGTGGGGGGGTGCAGTATACAGGTAGGGGTGCAGTATACAGGTGGGGGTGTGCAGTATACAGGTGGGGGGTGTGCAGTATACAGGTGGGGGTGTGCAGTATACAGGTGGGGGTGTGCAGTATACAGGTGGGGGGTGTGCAGTATACAGTATACAGGTGGGGGTGTGAAGTATACAGGTGGGGGTGTGAAGTATACAGGTGGGGGTGTGAAGTATACAGGTGGGGGTGTGCAGTATACAGGTGGGGGTGTGCAGTATACAGGTGGGGGGTGTGCAGTATACAGGTGGGGGTGTGCAGTATACAGGTGGGGGGTGTGCAGTATACAGGTGGGGGGTGTGCAGTATACAGGTGGGGGGTGTGCAGTATACAGGTGGGGGGTGTGCAGTATACAGGTGGGGGGTGTGCAGTATACAGGTGGGGGGTGTGCAGTATACAGGTGGGGGGTGTGCAGTATACAGGTGGGGGGTGTGCAGTATACAGGTGGGGGGGGTGCAGTATACAGGTGGGGGGGTGCAGTATACAGGTGGGGGTGTGCAGTATACAGGTGGGGGTGTGCAGTATACAGGTGGGGGTGTGCAGTATACAGGTAGGGGTGTGCAGTATACAGGTGGGGGTGTGCAGTATACAGGTGGGGGTGTGCAGTATACAGGTGGGGGTGTGCAGTATACAGGTGGGGGGGGTGCAGTATACAGGTGGGGGGTGTGCAGTATACAGGTGGGGGGTGTGCAGTATACAGGTGGGGGTGTGCAGTATACAGGTGGGGTGTGCAGTATACAGGTGGGGGTGTGCAGTATACAGGTGGGGGTGTGCAGTATACAGGTGGGGGGTGTGCAGTATACAGGTGGGGGGTGTGCAGTATACAGGTGGGGGGGTGCAGTATACAGGTGGGGGGGTGCAGTATACAGGTGGGGGGGTGCAGTATACAGGTGGGGGTGTGCAGTATACAGGTGGGGGTGTGCAGTATACAGGTAGGGGTGTGCAGTATACAGGTGGGGGTGTGCAGTATACAGGTGGGGGTGTGCAGTATACAGGTGGGGGTGTGCAGTATACAGGTGGGGGGTGTGCAGTATACAGTATACAGGTGGGGGTGTGCAGTATACAGGTGGGGGGGTGCAGTATACAGGTGGGGGTGTGCAGTATACAGGTGGGGGTGTGCAGTATACAGGTGGGGGTGTGCAGTATACAGGTGGGGGGTGTGCAGTATACAGGTGGGGGGTGTGCAGTATACAGGTGGGGGGTGTGCAGTATACAGGTGGGGGGTGTGCAGTATACAGGTGGGGGGTGTGCAGTATACAGGTGGGGGGTGTGCAGTATACAGGTGGGGGGTGTGCAGTATACAGGTGGGGGGGTGCAGTATACAGGTGGGGGGGTGCAGTATACAGGTAGGGGTGCAGTATACAGGTAGGGGTGCAGTATACAGGTGGGGGTGTGCAGTATACAGGTAGGGGTGTGCAGTATACAGGTGGGGGTGTGCAGTATACAGGTGGGGGGTGTGCAGTATACAGGTGGGGGGTGTGCAGTATACAGGTGGGGGGTGTGCAGTATACAGTATACAGGTGGGGGGTGTGCAGTATACAGGTGGGGGGTGTGCAGTATACAGTATACAGGTTGGGGGTGGGGTGTGCAGTATACAGGTGGGGGGTGTGCAGTATACAGTATACAGGTTGGGGGTGGGGGTGTGCAGTATACAGGTGGGGGTGTGCAGTATACAGTATACAGGTGGGGGTGTGAAGTATACAGGTGGGGGTGTGCAGTATACAGGTGGGGGGGTGCAGTATACAGGTGGGGGTGTGCAGTATACAGGTGGGGGTGTGCAGTATACAGGTGGGGGTGTGCAGTATACAGGTGGGGGTGTGCAGTATACAGGTGGGGGGTGTGCAGTATACAGGTGGGGGGGTGCAGTATACAGGTGGGGGGGTGCAGTATACAGGTGGGGGGGTGCAGTATACAGGTGGGGGGGTGCAGTATACAGGTGGGGGTGTGCAGTATACAGGTGGGGGTGTGCAGTATACAGGTGGGGGTGTGCAGTATACAGGTAGGGGTGTGCAGTATACAGGTAGGGGTGTGCAGTATACAGGTGGGGGGGTGCAGTATACAGGTGGGGGTGTGCAGTATACAGGTAGGGGTGTGCAGTATACAGGTGGGGGGGTGCAGTATACAGGTGGGGGTGTGCAGTATACAGGTGTGGGGTGGGGGTGTGCAGTATACAGGTAGGGGTGTGCAGTATACAGGTGGGGGTGTGCAGTATACAGGTGGGGGGTGGGGGTATGCAGTATACAGGTGGGGGGGTGCAGTATACAGGTAGGGGGTGTGAAGTATACAGGTAGGGGGTGTGAAGTATACAGGTAGGGGTGTGCAGTATACAGGTGGGGGTGTGCAGTATACAGGTGGGTTGTGAAGTATACAGGTGGGGGTGTGCAGTATACAGGTGGAGGTGTGCAGTATACAGGTGGGGGTATGCAGTATACAGGTGGGGGGTGTGCAGTATACAGGTGGGGGGTGTGAAGTATACAGGTGGGGGTGTGCAGTATACAGGTGGGGGGGTGCAGTATACAGGTAGGGGTGCAGTATACAGGTGGGGGTGTGCAGTATACAGGTGGGGGTGTGCAGTATACAGGTAGGGGTGTGCAGTATACAGGTGGGGGGTGTGCAGTATACAGGTGGGGGGTGTGCAGTGTACAGGTGGGGGGTGTGCAGTATACAGGTGGGGGTGTGCAGTATACAGGTGGGGGGTGTGCAGTATACAGGTGGGGGGTGTGCAGTATACAGGTGGGGGTGTGCAGTATACAGGTGGGGGTGTGAAGTATACAGGTGGGGGTGTGCAGTATACAGGTAGGGGTGTGAAGTATACAGGTGGGGGTGTGCAGTATACAGGTAGGGGGTGTGCAGTATACAGGTAGGGGGTGTGCAGTATACAGGTAGGGGGTGTGCAGTATACAGGTGGGGGTGTGCAGTATACAGGTGGGGGTGTGCAGTATACAGGCGGGGGTGTGCAGCATACAGGTAGGGGTGTGCAGTATACAGGTGGGGGGTGGGGGTGTGCAGTATACAGGTGGGGGTGTGCAGTATACAGGTGGGGGTGTGAAGTATACAGGTGGGGGTGTGCAGTATACAGGTAGGGGGTGTGCAGTATACAGGTGGGGGGGTGCAGTATACAGTATACAGGTGGGGGTGTGCAGTATACAGGTGGGGGGTGTGCAGTATACAGGTGGGGGGTGTGCAGTATACAGGTAGGGGTGTGCAGTATACAGGTAGGGGTGTGCAGTATACAGGTAGGGGTGTGAAGTATACAGGTGGGGGGGTGCAGTATACAGGTAGGGGTGTGCAGTATACAGGTAGGGGTGTGCAGTATACAGGTGGGGGGGTGCAGTATAAAGGTGGGGGGGTGCAGTATAAAGGTAGGGGTGTGCAGTATACAGGTAGGGGTGTGAAGTATACAGGTGGGGGGTGCAGTATACAGGTGGGGGGGTGCAGTATACAGGTGGGGGTGTGCAGTATACAGGTGGGGGTATGCAGTATACAGGTGGGGGTGTGCAGTATACAGGTGGGGGTATGCAGTATACAGGTGGGGGTGTGCAGTATACAGGTGGGGGTGTGCAGTATACAGGTGGGGGGTGTGAAGTATACAGGTGGGGGGTGTGAAGTATACAGGTGGGGGGGTGTGAAGTATACAGGTGGGGGGGTGCAGTATACAGGTGGGGGGGTGCAGTATACAGGTGGGGGGGTGCAGTATACAGGTGGGGGGGTGCAGTATACAGGTGGGGGGGTGCAGTATACAGGTGGGGGTGTGAAGTATACAGGTGGGGGGTGTGAAGTATACAGGTGGGGGGTGTGAAGTATACAGGTGGGGGGGTGCAGTATACAGGTGGGGGGGTGCAGTATACAGGTGGGGGTGTGCAGTATACAGGTGGGGGGGTGCAGTATACAGGTAGGGGTGCAGTATACAGGTGGGGGGGTGCAGTATACAGGTGGGGGTGTGCAGTATACAGGTGGGGGTGTGCAGTATACAGGTGGGGGGTGTGAAGTATACAGGTGGGGGGGTGCAGTATACAGGTGGGGGGGTGCAGTATACAGGTGGGGGGGTGCAGTATACAGGTGGGGGTGTGAAGTATACAGGTGGGGGGGGTGCAGTATACAGGTGGGGGGGTGCAGTATACAGGTGGGGGTGTGCAGTATACAGGTGGGGGTGTGCAGTATACAGGTGGGGGGTGTGAAGTATACAGGTGGGGGGGTGTGAAGTATACAGGTGGGGGGGTGTGAAGTATACAGGTGGGGGGGTGCAGTATACAGGTGGGGGGGTGCAGTATACAGGTGGGGGGGTGCAGTATACAGGTGGGGGGGTGCAGTATACAGGTGGGGGTGTGAAGTATACAGGTGGGGGGTGTGAAGTATACAGGTGGGGGTGTGCAGTATACAGGTGGGGGTGTGCAGTATACAGGTGGGGGGGTGCAGTATACAGGTGGGGGTGTGCAGTATACAGGTGGGGGGGTGCAGTATACAGGTGGGGGGGTGCAGTATACAGGTGGGGGGGTGCGCAGTATACAGGTGGGGGTGTGCAGTATACAGGTGGGGGTGTGAAGTATACAGGTGGGGGGTGTGAAGTATACAGGTGGGGGTGTGCAGTATACAGGTGGGGGGGTGCAGTATACAGGTGGGGGGGTGCAGTATACAGGTGGGGGGGTGCAGTATACAGGTGGGGGGGTGCAGTATACAGGTGGGGGGGTGCAGTATACAGGTGGGGGGGTGCAGTATACAGGTGGGGGGTGCAGTATACAGGTGGGGGTGTGCAGTATACAGGTGGGGGTGTGCAGTATACAGGTGGGGGTGTGCAGTATACAGGTGGGGGGTGTGCAGTATACAGGTGGGGGGTGTGCAGTATACAGGTGGGGGTGTGCAGTATACAGGTGGGGGTGTGCAGTATACAGGTGGGGGGTGTGCAGTATACAGGTGGGGGTGCGCAGTATACAGGTGGGGGTGTGCAGTATACAGGTGGGGGGTGTGAAGTATACAGGTGGGGGTGTGCAGTATACAGGTGGGGGGGTGCAGTATACAGGTGGGGGTGTGCAGTATACAGGTGGGGGTGTGAAGTATACAGGTGGGGGTGTGCAGTATACAGGTGGGGGTGTGCAGTATACAGGTGGGGGTATGCAGTATACAGGTGGGGGTGTGCAGTATACAGGTGGGGGTGTGCAGTATACAGGTGGGGGTGTGCAGTATACAGGTGGGGGTGTGCAGTATACAGGTGGGGGTGTGCAGTATACAGGTGGGGGTATGCAGTATACAGGTGGGGGTATGCAGTATACAGGTGGGGGTGTGCAGTATACAGGTGGGGGTGTGCAGTATACAGGTGGGGGGTGTGCAGTATACAGGTGGGGGTGTGCAGTATACAGGTGGGGGGTGTGCAGTATACAGGTGGGGGTGTGCAGTATACAGGTGGGGGTGTGCAGTATACAGGTGGGGGTGTGCAGTATACAGGTGGGGGGGTGCAGTATACAGGTAGGGGTGCAGTATACAGGTGGGGGTGTGCAGTATACAGGTGGGGGGTGTGAAGTATACAGGTGGGGGTGTGCAGTATACAGGTAGGGGTGCAGTATACAGGTAGGGGTGCAGTATACAGGTAGGGGTGCAGTATACAGGTAGGGGTGCAGTATACAGGTGGGGGGTGCAGTATACAGGTGGGGGTGTGCAGTATACAGGTAGGGGTGCAGTATACAGGTAGGGGTGCAGTATACAGGTAGGGGTGCAGTATACAGGTGGGGGGTGTGAAGTATACAGGTAGGGGTGCAGTATACAGGTGGGGGTGTGCAGTATACAGGTGGGGGGTGTGAAGTATACAGGTGGGGGTGTGCAGTATACAGGTAGGGGTGCAGTATACAGGTAGGGGTGCAGTATACAGGTAGGGGTGCAGTATACAGGTGGGGGGTGTGAAGTATACAGGTGGGTGGGGGGTGTGAAGTATACAGGTGGGTGGGGGGTGTGAAGTATACAGGTGGGTGGGGGGTGGTACAATACACTCCCCTGGGCACAGTCAATATGCGGACAGCTGTGTAGGAAGGTCGGTATTCCCCTGGCAGTAGGTCCCCTCACATACACACAAGGCAGTCAAGGTGTGTGCATAGGTGACTCACCGTCAAGCAGATGACGAGCAGTGTGATGAGTACGGAGCCCCATGATGGCTCCTCACATCACTGGACACCGACTTCACTCTCCTCCATTAGTGATCAAACACTCCGCCCTCTTCCTCACTCCGGACCGTCCAACCCCGCCTCCTCAGCAACGTCCTACAGCTCCGCCCTTCAGAGCTCATCCTCTCTCCTAACTCGGACGGAACAGGACTCCGCCCCCAAGATCGCCTTCTGAGGAGTTACTGAGCGATCTGAGGGAGCCGCGGTGCGAACGAGGAGGAGAGGGAGGAGGGAGGGGGTGCCTCTGACTGAAGGAGCGGCACCAGAAGATGCCAGGGGAAGCAGGGCGCACTATTGTGATTCAGCTGCTCTGCCGCTAATTATATCAACAACCCCCCTAGTGGCCGTGGCTGCGCCCTAGGCGGCAGTGCGCCCTAGGCGGCTGCCTAGTCCGCCTAGTGGTAGCACCGGCCCTGAACCCGCTACTAGCAAGGGGGACCTAATAAAGGGGGTCCAACCCACTACTAGCAAGGGGGACCTAATAAAGGGGGTCCAACCCACTACTAGCAAGGAGGACCTAATAAAGGGGGTCCAACCCGCTACTAGCAAGGGGGACCTAATAAAGGGGGTCCAACCCACAACTAGCAAGGAGGACCTAATAAAGGGGGTCCAACCCGCTACTAGCAAGGAGGACCTAATAAAGGGGGTCCAACCCACAACTAGCAAGGAGGACCTAATAAAGGGGGTCCAACCCGGTACTAGCAAGGAGGACCTAATAAAGGGGGTCCAACCCGGTACTAGCAAGGAGGACCTAATAAAGGGGGTCCAACCCACAACTAGCAAGGAGGACCTAATAAAGGGGGTCCAACCCACTACTAGCAAGGAGGACCTAATAAAGGGGGTCCAACCCACTACTAGCAAGGAGGACCTAATAAAGGGGGTCCAACCCGCTACTAGCAAGGAGGACCTAATAAAGGGGGTCCAACCCACTACTAGCAAGGAGGACCTAATAAAAGGGGTCCAACCCACAACTAGCAAGGAGGACCTAATAAAGGGGGTCCAACCCACTACTAGCAAGGAGGACCTAATAAAGGGGGTCCAACCCGCTACTAGCAAGGAGGACCTAATAAAGGGGGTCCAACCCACTACTAGCAAGGAGGACCTAATAAAGGGGGTCCAACCCGCTACTAGCAAGGAGGACCTAATAAAGGGGGTCCAACCCACTACTAGCAAGGAGGACCTAATAAAAGGGGTCCAACCCACAACTAGCAAGGAGGACCTAATAAAGGGGGTCCAACCCACTACTAGCAAGGAGGACCTAATAAAGGGGGTCCAACCCACTACTAGCAAGGAGGACCTAATAAAGGGGGTCCAACCCGCTACTAGCAAGGAGGACCTAATAAAGGGGGTCCAACCCGCTACTAGCAAGGAGGACCTAATAAAGGGGGTCCAACCCACTACTAGCAAGGAGGACCTAATAAAGGGGGTCCGACCCGCTACTAGCAAGGCGGACCTAATAAAGTGTCCGGTGAGTGTACACCATCTTCTTTTTCTATACAGTTCAGGACATATAGAATGTTCTGGGGGGGTTTAGATTTTCTAGCAAAAAAAGCTGATTTTTTTTATGTGTGGAAAAAATGAAGAAAAAAAATGCTTTGGAGGGGGGGAGGGGTTACAATCCCGTAATTCAGTCAATCTCTCACCATAACCGACCCACCATTATAAACAACATATCGGGAAAGTATAATAAAGAAATATATTACGTGTTTCCATAACTTGATTCGGGAAGATCTCACCTCCTCTACTTCCAGATCCAGCGATGTCTCCTCAGTCCTTCCTCCTGCCTCACCTCTCACCCAGAACTTCCTATTTATACCTGACATCACTTCCTGTCTGTGACTGACATCACTTCCTGTCTGTGACTGACATCATTCCTGTCTGCGACTAACATCACTTCCTGTCTGCGACTGACATCACTTCCTGTCTGTGACTGACATCACTTCCTGTCTGTGACTGACATCATTCCTGTCTGCGACTAACATCACTTCCTGTCTGCGACTGACATCACTTCCTGTCTGTGACTGACATCACTTCCTGTCTGTGCTCTCTGCTCGGTATAAGAACCTTCAACACTTTACGGAGGAACTTCCTCCTCTTCGAAACCAAAAGGTCCTCGAGCCAAAAATATAGAAAAGTATAAATATTCCGCCAAAAGAACTATTGCCCAAGCCTGGAAAAAAGCCATCTGTCCCCTTTCAGGGGGTAAAAGATCGCATGACCGCGCTGATGCTTAATGAACAGATGTCGAGCATCCGTGGGGAAGCTCATGCCAAGTTCCTCAAAATTTGGGAACTGTGGCTGTCATATGCCTTTCCTACCCTCCCCCCCAGCTAGCTTGAGCCACCTGTGACGGATGGCCTGGATGTTCCAGAGCCCTCTCCTTTTCCTCATCTCCTGGTCCCCATCCTTCTGGCCTTCTGACCTACTAGCAAGGTGGACCTAATAAAGGGGGTCCAACCCGGTACTTGCAAGGTGGACCTAATAAAGGGGGTCAAACCCACTCCTAGCAAGGTGGATCTAATAAAGTGGGTCCAACCCACTCCTAGCAAGGTGGATCTAATAAAGTGGGTCCAACCCGGTACTAGCAAGGTGGACCTAATAAAGTGGGTCCAACCCACTCCTAGCAAGGTGGATCTAATAAAGGGGGTCCAACCCGGTACTAGCAAGGTGGATCTAATAAAGTGGGTCCAACCCACTACTAGCAAGGTGGACCTAATAAAGGAGGTCCAACCCGGTACTAGCAAGGTGGACCTAATAAAGGAGGTCCAACCCGGTACTAGCAAGGAGGACCTAATAAAGGAGGTCCAACCCACTACTAGCAATGTGGATCTAATAAAGGAGGTCCAACCCGGTACTTGCAAGGTGGATCTAATAAAGTGGGTCCAACCCACTACTAGCAATGTGGATCTAATAAAGGAGGTCCAACCCGCTACTAGCAAGGTGGGCCTAATAAAGGGGGTCCAACCCGGTACTTGCAAGGTGGACCTAATAAAGGGGGTCAAACCCACTCCTAGCAAGGTGGATCTAATAAAGTGGGTCCAACCCACTCCTAGCAAGGTGGATCTAATAAAGTGGGTCCAACCCGGTACTAGCAAGGTGGACCTAATAAAGTGGGTCCAACCCACTCCTAGCAAGGTGGATCTAATAAAGGGGGTCCAACCCGGTACTAGCAAGGTGGATCTAATAAAGTGGGTCCAACCCACTACTA
Source organism: Lithobates septentrionalis (assembly GCA_037952835.1). Lineage (NCBI taxonomy): Eukaryota > Metazoa > Chordata > Amphibia > Anura > Ranidae > Lithobates > Lithobates septentrionalis. The sequence continues at coordinate 915,303 of JBBDGP010002436.1, forward strand.
GCAAGGTGGACCTAATAAAGGAGGTCCAACCCGGTACTAGCAAGGTGGACCTAATAAAGGAGGTCCAACCCGGTACTAGCAAGGAGGACCTAATAAAGGAGGTCCAACCCACTACTAGCAATGTGGATCTAATAAAGGAGGTCCAACCCGGTACTTGCAAGGTGGATCTAATAAAGTGGGTCCAACCCACTACTAGCAATGTGGATCTAATAAAGGAGGTCCAACCCGCTACTAGCAAGGTGGGCCTAATAAAGGGGGTCCAACCCGGTACTTGCAAGGTGGACCTAATAAAGGGGGTCCAACCCGCTACTAGCAAGGTGGATCTAATAAAGGCGGTCCAACCCGGTACTTGCAAGGTGGATCTAATAAAGGGGGTCCAACCCGGTACTAGCAAGGTGGATCTAATAAAGGAGGTCCAACCCGGTACTTGCAAGGTGGATCTAATAAAGGGGGTCCAACCCAGTACTTGCAAGGTGGATCTAATAAAGGGGGTCCAACCCGCTACTAGCAAGGTGGATCTAATAAAGGGGGTCCAACCCAGTACTTGCAAGGTGGATCTAATAAAGGGGGTCCAACCCGCTACTAGCAATGTGGATCTAATAAAGGAGGTCCAACCCGCTACTAGCAAGGTGGGCCTAATAAAGGGGGTCCAACCCGGTACTTGCAAGGTGGACCTAATAAAGGGGGTCAAACCCACTCCTAGCAAGGTGGATCTAATAAAGGGGGTCCAACCCGCTACTAGCAAGGTGGATCTAATAAAGGAGGTCCAACCCGGGTACTTGCAAGGTGGATCTAATAAAGGGGGTCCAACCCGGTACTAGCAAGGTGGATCTAATAAAGGAGGTCCAACCCGGTACTTGCAAGGTGGATCTAATAAAGGAGGTCCAACCCGGTACTAGCAAGGTGGATCTAATAAAGGAGGTCCAACCCGGGTACTTGCAAGGTGGATCTAATAAAGGGGGTCCAACCCAGTACTTGCAAGGTGGATCTAATAAAGGGGGTCCAACCCGCTACTAGCAAGGTGGATCTAATAAAGGGGGTCCAACCCGGTACTAGCAAGGTGGATCTAATAAAGGAGGTCCAACCCGGTACTAGCAAGGTGGATCTAATAAAGGAGGTCCAACCCGGTACTTGCAAGGTGGATCTAATAAAGGGGGTCAAACCCACTCCTGGCAAGGTGGATCTAATAAAGGAGGTCCAACCCGGTACTTGCAGGGTGGACCTTCAAAGGGCCTTCCTTTTTTCCTTTTCTTTCCCAGACAACCCCCCCCCCCCCCATCCCTTTTCTAGCGACCTCCCTCTAACTTTCTTCTGTTTTCTGCCCTTCTAGCCTTGTTAATTCAGTTTTGGCTCCACCTTTTGGGTTTTCGAGGGGCCTAGGGGGTGCCCCGGTAGTTGTGTGGAACCTCTCTGGGACCCCTGGATCCTGACAGCATCCTTCACACTTGAATTTACTACTGTTGCATTTTTTCTACTTGTGTCACTTTATTTTTGCCCTTTTTTTGAGCTAATACCTGTTCCAACTTCAATGCTCGCCCCGGGGAGGGCAGAACTTTTGCATATCAACCACTTGTTAAAAACGGAATAAAAACGATTGAAACAGAAAAGTATAAATATTGGGCTTCAAATTACGGGACACAAAGTGTATTTTTGTTTTAAAAATTCCTTTACATAAAATGTCTGGGGGTGCCCTGCCTGCCTGTGAAGTGGGGCATCTGTACAATGGATACAACCGACTACAGCAACACCAACATTTACAAAGAACAACGCGTTTCGATTGCCTGTAGATGACGGTTCCAGGCTGCTTCGATCTGTTAGTAAACAAGCAGCCTGGAATTCCCTTCATCTACACCAGGGATCTTCGAACTACGGCCCTCCATTTGTTACAGAACTACACGTTCCATTAAGGGCATTGTAACGACATTCACAGGCATGATGGGAATTGTAGTTCCTGAACAACTGGAGGGCCGTAGTTTGAAGACCCCCCTGATCTACACCAAACCCTTATTCTAGATGAGGGTCAGGCATAGATGTTAATGGGGGACTCCCACAAACACAGCATGGAGTTCTCCCAAAAAAAACACATACCAGACCCTTATCCTTGATGAGGGTCTGGTATGGATGTTGAGGGGGACCCTCCACAAAAAAAACAAGAAAAAAAACTCTAGGATAAGGGTCTGGTATGTGTTTTTTTAGGGGGAACTCCATGCTGTGTTTGTGGGAGTCCCCCGTTAACATCTATGCCAGACCCTCATCTAGAACAATTTTTATACTAGATGCTTCAACTCGGGTATGAATTTTGAGGGGGGGGGGGGTTCTCAAAAAGGCATGGAATATGTAAATCCATTGTCCATCGCGTTGTCCAGTGATGCAGAGCCATGTCAGTCTAGAAAACACCCGCCGACCAACCGACACATCTGATCCCGATGGTACACTCGCCATGAATGGCATCTCCAGTTCCCACCGCTAAGTGCATAATGGAGGACATATTGCCATGGCCATATTAGGTAATTATCGTTGATGTCAACCACTATCCCTACTCCTTTGCTTATATGGCCAGGAATTCCCAGCCGGCAAATGAATGGGGTCATGTGATGTCAACTGGTTGCTAAGGACATAGCAAGTGACAGCACCCACAGCTTCCTTCACAACCATTGAAAGACGTAAGCTGTCATATATATATATATATATATAGTAACAGTACACAAATATGATGTGAATGAGGCTTGTCGGTGCTCCCCTCACATAACAAATGGAAGGACTGGCCACAGTCTGATAATCTTAGCATATAATAAAGCTTTATTATTCCAGACAACAACATAGAATGTCCAAGGCCCTCCTCGTGCCAACACAGGTAACCCAGAATGGGCTTTAGTCAAAGTTTTAATAATGTTCCTACCACCGAATAACATCTCTATGGCTAAGCTCTTTAGTCACGATATATTGAGGAGGGTCTTTACTGGATGCCGATGTCATCAGAGGGCATCCCGTCCTTCTCGTTGGTAGGATGTGGCTCCTTGGTACTTAAGGCTCTAGTGGTAACTCAGTCCCTATATTCCAGGACAGCATGGAAAGGTTCCTTTCTATACTTTACACTCACCAGCTCTCTTGTGATGGACAGTTGCTTTCTCTAGGCCAGAATGGACATTATTATTAGTCAACATCTTCAGGGTCTCCTCCCAGAAGGGGAAATTCCTGCAGCACTCCAATCCCAAGGCTCAATGATCGGGGTGAACATTGAACATTCTCACAGCAGAACCCTCACCAGGCAGGAGCCTAGGAGAGAAGACCTTATACCAAGAAGTGTCTCAAATATTTAATATCTTCCCAACCATCCCCCCCTCCCCAGTGCACAAAACAAGGTCCATAAAGACATAGATGAGCGAGTTTGGGGTGGAAGAACTTGACTGGCCTGCACAGAGTCCTGACCTCCTAGAACACCTTAGGGATGAATTAGAGCGGAGCCTGCGAGCTAAGCCTTCTCATTCAGGATACTGTGCAGGCCAGTCAAGTTCCTCCACCCGAAACTCGCTCATCCATGTCTTTATGGACCTTGCTTTGTGCACTGGTGCGCAGTCATGTTGGAACAGGAAGGGGCCGTCCCCAAACTCCTCCCACAAAGTTGGTTGCATGAAATTGTCCAAAATGTCTTATTATGCTGACGCCTTAAGAGTTCCCTTCACTGGAACTAAGGGGGCCAAACCCAAGCCCTGAAAAACAACCCCCCACCCAAGCTTGCTCATCCACACTATATTACCAGAAGTATTGGGCCACCCCTCCAAATCATTTGGTGGAGGGGGCATTATGGTGTGGGGGGTTGTTTTTCAGGGGTTGGGCTTGGCCCCCTTAGTTCCAGTGAAGGGAACTCTTAAGGCGTCAGCATACCAAGACATTTTGGACAATTTCATGCCCCCAACTTTGTGGGAACTGTGCAGGCCAGTCAGGTTCCTCCACCCCAAACTCTCTTATCCATGTCTTTATGGACCTTGCTTTGTGCTCTGGTCCAAATCATTTGGTGGAGGGGGGATTATGGTGTGGGGGGGGGGGATAATGGTGTGGGGGGGGGGATTATGGTGTGGGGGGGGGGAGGGGGGATTATGGTGTGTGGGGGTGGAGGGGGGATTATGGTGTGGGGGGGAGGGGGGATTATGGTGTGGGGGGGGGGATTATGGTGTGGGGGGAGGGGGATTATGGTGTGGGGGGGAGGGGGGATTATGGTGTGGGGGGGAGGGGGGATTATGGTGTGGGGGGGAGGGGGGATTATGGTGTGGGGGTTGTTTTTCAGGGGTTGGACTTGGCCCCTTAGTTCCAGTGAAGAGAAATCTTAAGGCGTCAGGATATCAAGACATTTTGGACAATTTCATGCTCCTGACTTTGTGGGAGGAGTTTGGGGACGGCCCCTTCCTGTTCCAACATGGCTGCCCACCAGTGCACAAAGCAAGGTCCATAAAGACATGGGTGAGCGAGTTTGGGGTGGAGGAACTGGACTGGCCTGCACAGCCCTGATGTGAGGTTGTTTTTCAGGGGTTGGGTTTGGCTCCCTTAGTTCCAGTGAAGGGAACTCCTAAGGCGTCAGCATACCAAGACATTTTGGACAATTTCATTCTCCCAACTTTATGGGAACTGTGAAGGCCAGTCAAGTTCCTCCACCCCAAACTCTCTCATCCGTGTCTTTATGGACCTTGCTTTGTGCACTGGGGGGCAGTCATGTTGGAACAGGAAGGGGCCGTCCCCAAACTCCTCCCACAAAGTTGGGAGCATGAAACTGTTGGTATGCTGACGCCTTAAGAGTTCCCTTCACTGGAACTAAGGGGCCAAACCCAACCCCTGAGGGGCCAAGCCCAACCCCTGAAAATCAACCTCCACACCATAATCCCCCCCTCCACCAAATGATTTGGACCAGTGCACAAAGCAAGGTCCATAAAGACATGGATGAGAGAGTTTGGGGTGGAAGAACTTGACTGGCCTGCACAACCCAAAAGAAAACCTTTGGGATGAATTCGAGCAGAGACGGGGCCTTCTCATCCAACATCAGTGCCTGACCTCACAAATGCTCTTCTGGAAGAATGGTCAAACATTCCCATAGACACACTCCTAAACCTTGTGGACGGCCTTCCCAGAAGAGGTGAAGCTGTTATAGCTGCAAAGGGCGGAGCCAACCCAATATTGAACCCTCCGGAGTAAGACTGGGATGTCATTAGAGGTCATGTGCGTGTAAAGGAAGGCGTCCCAATACTTTTGGCTCTATAGTGTATGAGAATGGTTGTTGCGCCTCTATCTGTACAAACATCAGGCCAACCAGAAGGATTTCCCCCCCGATGAGTGAAAACGAGATCTAGAACTACTTTTGGAATGACAAAGTCTTTATTAAATGGAACAATTCACCTATAACACTCCGTTGCACGCGTCTCCGGCGTCGGAAGGTACAATGTGCGTCCTGTGATGTCTAATTAAATGTATTTTTTGAATAAAGCCTTTCCCGCACTCTGCACATGAAAAGGGGCGTTCCCCCGTGTGACCTCTCCGGTGTCTTAGAAGGTGCGCCTTCAAAGTGAAGCACTTCCCACAATCGGGGCATGAGAAGGGGCGCTCCCCCCTGTGGCTTTTCTGATGCTTCACCAGATATTTCTTCAGCACGAAGCACTTCCCGCACTCTGCGCACGTAAAAGGACGCTCGCCGCCGTGACTTTGGAGGTGCGCAAGCAGTTCTTCTCGGACGAAACGTTTCCCGCACTCTAGGCAGGAGAAGGTCTTCTCGCCGGAGTGGGTCTTGCGGTGCCTGGCGAGTTCGGAATTGTTTATGAAGGATTTCCCGCACTCCGGGCAGGCGTAGATCTCCTTCCCGGTGTGACCCCTCTGGTGGATCTTCAGCTCCGTCTTCGTTTTGAAGCAGATCCCGCACTCCAAGCAGGACAGCGGGGTTTGCTCCATGTGAAGCTTCTGATGCCTTTCAAGAGTCAGTTTCCGGGTGAAGCGTTTCCCGCACGCTAAACAGAAAAACGGCTGTTCGCCGGTGTGGAACCTCTGGTGGTTTATGAGCGTGGTCTTGTGAGTGAAACATTTCCCGCACTCGGGACAGGAGAACGGCTTCTCGCCGGTGTGGAGCTTCAAATGGATATTGAGGTGTCCTTTCTGTGAGAAGGATTTCCCGCACTCGGGACAGGAAAAGGGCTTCTCGCCCGTATGAACCCTCTGATGCCTGACAATATCTGCCTTGTCTATGAACGACTTCTTACACTCCGCACACGAGAAGGGAGTCTCCCCCGTGTGAACTCTAAAGTGGGCCTTCAGGCGATCTTTCTGCTTAAAGCATTTCCCGCACTCTGGGCAGGAAAAGGGACGGTCTCCGGTGTGGCTTTTTTCATGCCTGTCAAGATGCGACTTGGCCGTGAAGCCTTTCCCGCACTCCGAGCAGATGAAGGGCCGCATCCCGATGTGAACGTTTTCATGTCTGATGAGATTGGATTTGGTCTTGAAACACTTCCCGCACTCTAGACATACGAAGGGGCGTTTCTCCCGGTGGTGGGTCCTCGGGCGTACAAGGGGCGATGGTACGATTGTGAAACCTTCGTTATATGGAGACTTTGTGAATATCTCATCATCTCCAAGTATGGAAGTACGGGACTGATCAGGAGAAGATCCCTCAGGATGAGGTGGATCGAGAGACGTGTCCACACCATGAGATGGACGATCGATATTGGAGGAAGTCGTATCCAAAATACTGGAAGATTCCTCCGGGTCAGAGAGATCCATCGCTACGTCTACATCGTCATTCGTTCTTCGATTCACACGGACTGGAGAATATGGTGCCGGGTCATTGTCCTTAGTATCATAATCTGGAGAGGAGATGAGATGTCCCATCGAGGAGTTCCAGGAACCTGGAGAGAAGAATTATAATCATTGGTCATAAACGTTCGTCTAGAGGTCAGGAGTGATCGAGATCTGTCATCGAACAAGGAATGGAGACCTTTCATATGGTGTACAGTATCTCCTCCTCATTTGTTGGGAACATGACATTATATTGAGAAATGGAGATGGACATTTCATACGGTGTACAGTATCTCCTCCTCATTTGTTGGGAACATGACATTATATTGAGGAATGGAGATGGACCTTTCATATGGTGTACAGTATCTCCTCCTCATTTGTTGGGAACATGACGTTATATTGGAGGAATGGAGATGGACCTTTCACATGGTGTACAGTATCTCCTCCTCATTTGTTGGGAACATGACGTTATATTGAGGAATGGAGATGGACCTTTCATATGGTGTACAGTATCTCCTCCTCATTTGTTGGGAACATGACATTATATTGAGGAATGGAGATGGACCTTTCATATGGTGTACAGTATCTCCTCCTCATTTGTTGGGAACATGACATTATATGGACATTGGAGGGAAGGGGAGGTATAATAATATTTGTATCTGTTATGAAGGAAGAGAATGAGTGGAATGCCATACTTAATGGTCCAGTATTTATTATTCAGTCGGCCTAAACTGATCTTATGGTCTGTTTGAGCAAGAAGTGTTATTACTTACCCAAGGTCATATCTACAGAAGAATCCTCCTCTTTAATTGTTCCCACCATCACTACCTCCTGCATAGATGGCTGATTGTCCCTCACATACATGTCATTTTTCTCCCGCTTAATCGCCACTTTTTTATCACTCGAGTCTTCATTCTAAATCCAGAAAATTAAAGAAATACCATCTAAAGCTACAAAAAAGAACATCACTTCATACACGCTGACCTCTCATTCAGTTTAGTTCCACCTACCTGATGATGGTGGGGGATGGTGTGACCTTCCTGTGTGGAATCCCGGGAATACAGAGGACGGGGACATCTCTCTGGTGGGTTTCTGTTATTTGGTGGCTCCATCATATCCTTGTGTCCTTCAGATGGTTCCTCCATCACACCATACTCCTCATCATCCTCATCATAATCTTCTTTAACAATGATATTATAATTCTCAAGGTTTCCACTCTGAATATATAATAAAATTCATTGTAACAAACATGCTTGAATATAAATCACAACTACACATTAATTGTTCCTCATCTACCTGATGATGGTGGGGGATGGTGTGACCTTCCTGTGTGGAATCCCGGGAATACAGAGGACGGGGACATCTCTCTGGTGGGTTCCCATTACTGGATCCATCTGTAGGAAACACACACACTGACTGAATACATTGTTTCTATGTGTTTATCAGATGATGGGGGATCTAGGTGGAGCCTCCGTACTGCTCTCTCCTTTACAATAAAGTCTCCTCTTACCCGGTGATGTGAGGGGCGGCTGATTGTCCATCATGACGTCCTTGTAGAGATCCTTGTGTCCTTCTAAATACTCCCACTCCTCCATGGAGAAATAGACAGTGACATCCTGACACCTTATAGGAACCTGACACACACAATGATACAGTCACCATCCAGACACATCCCTTGTCTGTTACTGGATAATGTCCCAGAATTCCCAGAATCCTCCTCACCTCTCCTGTCAGCAGATGGACCATCTTCTTGGTGACTTCTAGGATCTTCTCAAGATGGTGTCTCTCAGATTTTAGGGAGTCACATGGAGGCACTGTGATTGGGGCTGTTCCATTGGAATGACTGTTGGGTGACATTCGCTCCCAATTTGTCTTCTTCACTACTTCATAAAGCTGTGTATAAGGACACAGTAAGTGTGATAATGATGTAAATTCCCAGAATCCTCCTCACCTCTCCGGTCAGGTCTGTGTTTTATTAATAGAGATAAGAGCGATGTCATGTGACCTCCCAGAATCCTCCTCACCTCTCCGGTCAGGTCTGTGTTTTATTAATAGAGATAAGAGTGATGTCATGTGACCTCCCAGAATCCTCCTCACCTCTCCGGTCAGGTCTGTGTTTTATTAATAGAGATAAGAGTGATGTCATGTGACCTCCCAGAATCCTCCTCACCTCTCCGGTCAGGTCTGTGTTTTAATAATAGAGATAAGAGTGATGTCATGTGACCTCCCAGAATCCTCCTCACCTCTCCGGTCAGGTCTGTGTTTTATTAATAGACATAAGAGTGATGTCATGTGACCTCCCAGAATCCTCCTCACCTCTCCGGTCAGCAGGTAGATCATCTCCAGGGTGAGGTTTAGTATCTTCTTGATTATGTGACCCTGCTTCCCATCCATCGTCCTGGATTTGGTTGCTGGTCACTCAGGATGTTCCTTCTGTGGATAAAGAATAAGCTAGGTAAATGATGTAGGTTGTCTTGGGATTGGAAGAGTGTAGGGGTTACAATGCTGAATTATACACATGGTAAAGTAATAGGAATCCCCATACTGACTGCTCTGTAGTAATCTGGGAGCTGATCTGGACTCAGTTACGGTGGGATGTCCAGGTTCTGTGGTCATACATGGTCTGAGCTTCCTACACATCGCTTCAGTCAAATGTAACTTTTCAGTGATGCCGGATTTATGTCTCTTGATCTTCTACTAAAGGAGTCACTACAGCTCTGTGATCCCCATGGATGGATCTGTGAAGGTTATCATGTGACTATCTGTTCGGGAGTCATTAGTCTATGTAGAGCCTAAGGTTATGGGTCAGCCCCAGGCTGAAGGAACCCGAACCATGCAACATCGTACCCCATCTCACTCCAGAGCACCCACAGAACAGCACCCATCACCCACCAGAAGGACACATCCATAACTTGACCCCCGGCAGCCGCGTAAAGGACAGCCACCTCGATGAAATTAGCTTCACATCAAAAGCCTCCGTTCGTCTTTCTACATGGCCGTTATACATCTCTGGACTCGGGGAACATAGACAGGATGTATCCGTGTACAACCACTTATTAGATGTATTGGTGTCTGATTTTAGTCCTATATAACGGGACATCTATGTGTGTAGAAAGATATTATTACATCATAGAGGTGTGTAGAATCGTCTGCCGGTGATGGGACATTATATGTCTGGAAATAGAAAATAAGATCTTATTACCTCTTCTGCTGCCAGGTCCAGCAATGTCTCCTCACTACTTCCTCCCGATCTCCTCTCACCCGGAACTTCCTATTTATACCTGACATCACTTCCTGTCTGGTCCTTACCCCCCCCCCCCCCCCCTCTCTTGTGCATGTGTTACCTTTCTTCTGCTCTCCCCTGGTGGTCATGGTGCAAAGTGCCATCTCCTCCTGGTGAGGGTTCTCTACACCGACCTGATATCACAAAGATCGCTGTCCCTCATCCAAAACCAAATCACTCTCTTCCTCCTCTATTCTCCCTCTCTTGGTGTTCCTCCTCTATTCTCCCTCTCTTGGTGTTCCTCCTCTATTCTCCCTCTCTTGGTGTTCCTCCTCTATTCTCCCTCTCTTGGTGTTCCTCCTCTATTCTCCCTCTCTTGGTGTTCCTCCTCTATTCTCCCTCTCTTGGTGTTCCTCCTCTATTCTCCCTCTCTTGGTGTTCCTCCTCTATTCTTCATCTCTTGGTGTTCCTCCTCTATTCTCCCTCTCTTGGTGTTCCTCCTCTATTCTCCCTCTCTTGGTGTTCCTCCTCTATTCTCCCTCTCTTGGTGTTCCTCCTCTATTCTCCCTCTCTTGGTGTTCCTCCTCTATTCTCCCTCTCTTGGTGTTCCTCCTCTATTCTCCCTCTCTTGGTGTTCCTCCTCTATTCTCCCTCTCTTGGTGTTCCTCCTCTATTCTTCATCTCTTGGTGTTCCTCCTCTATTCTTCCTCTCTTGGTGTTCCTCCTCTATTCCCCCTCTCTTGGTGTTCCTCCTCTATTCTCCCTCTCTTGATGTTCCTCCTCTATTCTCCCTCTCTTGGTGTTCCTCCTCCATTCTCCCTCTCTTGGTGTTCCTCCTCTATTCTCCCTCTCTTGGTGTTCCTCCTCTATTCTCCCTCTCTTGGTGTTCCTCCTCTATTCCCCCTCTCTTGGTGTTCCTCCTCTATTCCCCCTCTCTTGGTGTTCCTCCTCTATTCCCCCTCTCTTGGTGTTCCTCCTCTATTCTCCCTCTCTTGGTGTTCCTCCTCTATTCTTCATCTCTCAGTGTTCCTCCTCTATTCTCCCTCTCTTGGTGTTCCTCCTCTATTCTCCCTCTCTTGGTGTTCCTCCTCTATTCTCCCTCTCTTGGTGTTCCTCCTCTATTCTTCATCTCTCAGTGTTCCTCCTCTATTCTCCCTCTCTTGGTGTTCCTCCTCTATTTTCCCTCTCTTGGTGTTCCTCCTCTATTCTTCCTCTCTTGGTGTTCCTCCTCTATTCTTCCTCTCTTGGTGTTCCTCCTTTATTCTCCCTCCTTTGGGGTTCCTCCTCTATTCTCCCTCTCTTGGTGTTCCTCCTCTATTCTCCCTCTCTTGATGTTCCTCCTCTATTCTCCCTCTCTTGGTGTTCCTCCTCCATTCTTCCTCTCTTGGTGTTCCTCCTCTATTCTCCCTCTCTTGATGTTCCTCCTCTATTCTCCCTCTCTTGGTGTTCCTCCTCCATTCTCCTTCTCTTGGTGTTCCTCCTCTATTCTCCCTCTCTTGGTGTTCCTCCTCTATTCTCCTTCTCTTGGTGTTCCTCCTCTATTCTCCCTCTCTTGGTGTTCCTCCTCTATTCTCCCTCTCTTGGTGTTCCTCCTCTATTCTCCCTCTCTTGGTGTTCCTCCTCTATTCTCCCTCTCTTGGTGTTCCTCCTCTATTCTCCCTCTCTTGGTGTTCCTCCTCTATTCTCCCTCTCTTGGTGTTCCTCCTCTATTCTCCCTCTCTTGGTGTTCCTCCTCTATTCTTCATCTCTCGGTGTTCCTCCTCTATTCTCCCTCTCTCGGTGTTCCTCCTCTATTCTTCCTCTCTCGGTGTTCCTCCTCTATTCTTCATCTCTCGGTGTTCCTCCTCTATTCTCCCTCTCTCGGTGTTCCTCCTCTATTCTTCCTCTCTCGGTGTTCCTCCTCTATTCTCCCTCTCTTGGTGTTCCTCCTCTATTCTCCCTCTCTTGGTGTTCCTCCTCTATTCTTCATCTCTCAGTGTTCCTCCTCTATTCTCCCTCTCTTGGTGTTCCTCCTCTATTTTCCCTCTCTTGGTGTTCCTCCTCTATTCTTCCTCTCTTGGTGTTCCTCCTCTATTCTTCCTCTCTCGGTGTTCCTCCTCTATCCTTCCTCTCTTGGTGTTCCTCCTTTATTCTCCCTCCTTTGGGGTTCCTCCTCTATTCTCCCTCTCTTGGTGTTCCTCCTCTATTCTCCCTCTCTTGATGTTCCTCCTCTATTCTCCCTCTCTTGGTGTTCCTCCTCTATTTTCCCTCTCTTGGTGTTCCTCCTCTATTCTTCCTCTCTTGGTGTTCCTCCTCTATTCTTCCTCTCTTGATGTTCCTCCTCTATTCTCCCTCTCTTGGTGTTCCTCCTCTATTCTCCCTCTCTTGATGTTCCTCCTCTATTCTCCCTCTCTTGGTGTTCCTCCTCTATTTTCCCTCTCTTGGTGTTCCTCCTCTATTCTTCCTCTCTTGGTGTTCCTCCTCTATTCTTCCTCTCTTGATATTCCTCCTCTATTCTCCCTCTCTTGGTGTTCCTCCTCTATTCCCCCTCTCTTGGTGTTCCTCCTCTATTCTCCCTCTCTTGATGTTCCTCCTCTATTCTCCCTCTCTTGGTGTTCCTCCTCTATTCTTCCTCTCTTGGTGTTCCTCCTCTATTCTTCCTCTCTTGATGTTCCTCCTCTATTCTCCCTCTCTTGGTGTTCCTCCTCTATTCCCCCTCTCTTGGTGTTCCTCCTCTATTCTCCCTCTCTTGATGTTCCTCCTCTATTCTCCCTCTCTTGGTGTTCCTCCTCCATTCTCCCTCTCTTGGTGTTCCTCCTCTATTCTCCCTCTCTTGGTGTTCCTCCTCTATTCTCCCTCTCTTGGTGTTCCTCCTCTATTCCCCCTCTCTTGGTGTTCCTCCTCTATTCCCCCTCTCTTGGTGTTCCTCCTCTATTCTCCCTCTCTTGGTGTTCCTCCTCTATTCTCCCTCTCTTGGTGTTCCTCCTCTATTCTTCATCTCTCAGTGTTCCTCCTCTATTCTCCCTCTCTTGGTGTTCCTCCTCTATTTTCCCTCTCTTGGTGTTCCTCCTCTATTCTTCCTCTCTTGGTGTTCCTCCTCTATTCTTCCTCTCTTGGTGTTCCTCCTTTATTCTCCCTCCTTTGGGGTTCCTCCTCTATTCTCCCTCTCTTGGTGTTCCTCCTCTATTCTCCCTCTCTTGATGTTCCTCCTCTATTCTCCCTCTCTTGGTGTTCCTCCTCCATTCTTCCTCTCTTGGTGTTCCTCCTCTATTCTCCCTCTCTTGATGTTCCTCCTCTATTCTCCCTCTCTTGGTGTTCCTCCTCCATTCTCCTTCTCTTGGTGTTCCTCCTCTATTCTCCCTCTCTTGGTGTTCCTCCTCTATTCTCCTTCTCTTGGTGTTCCTCCTCTATTCTCCCTCTCTTGGTGTTCCTCCTCTATTCTCCCTCTCTTGGTGTTCCTCCTCTATTCTCCCTCTCTTGGTGTTCCTCCTCTATTCTCCCTCTCTTGGTGTTCCTCCTCTATTCTCCCTCTCTTGGTGTTCCTCCTCTATTCTCCCTCTCTTGGTGTTCCTCCTCTATTCTCCCTCTCTTGGTGTTCCTCCTCTATTCTTCATCTCTCGGTGTTCCTCCTCTATTCTCCCTCTCTCGGTGTTCCTCCTCTATTCTTCCTCTCTCGGTGTTCCTCCTCTATTCTCCCTCTCTTGGTGTTCCTCCTCTATTCTCCCTCTCTTGGTGTTCCTCCTCTATTCTTCATCTCTCAGTGTTCCTCCTCTATTCTCCCTCTCTTGGTGTTCCTCCTCTATTCTTCCTCTCTTGGTGTTCCTCCTCTATTCTTCCTCTCTCGGTGTTCCTCCTCTATTCTTCCTCTCTTGGTGTTCCTCCTTTATTCTCCCTCCTTTGGGGTTCCTCCTCTATTCTCCCTCTCTTGGTGTTCCTCCTCTATTCTCCCTCTCTTGATGTTCCTCCTCTATTCTCCCTCTCTTGGTGTTCCTCCTCTATTTTCCCTCTCTTGGTGTTCCTCCTCTATTCTTCCTCTCTTGATGTTCCTCCTCTATTCTCCCTCTCTTGGTGTTCCTCCTCTATTCTCCCTCTCTTGATGTTCCTCCTCTATTCTCCCTCTCTTGGTGTTCCTCCTCTCTTTTCCCTCTCTTGGTGTTCCTCCTCTATTCTTCCTCTCTTGGTGTTCCTCCTCTATTCTTCCTCTCTTGATGTTCCTCCTCTATTCTCCCTCTCTTGGTGTTCCTCCTCTATTCCCCCTCTCTTGGTGTTCCTCCTCTATTCTCCCTCTCTTGATGTTCCTCCTCTATTCTCCCTCTCTTGGTGTTCCTCCTCCATTCTTCCTCTCTTGGTGTTCCTCCTCTATTCTCCCTCTCTTGATGTTCCTCCTCTATTCTCCCTCTCTTGGTGTTCCTCCTCCATTCTCCTTCTCTTGGTGTTCCTCCTCTATTCTCCCTCTCTTGGTGTTCCTCCTCTATTCTCCCTCTCTTGGTGTTCCTCCTCTATTCCCCCTCTCTTGGTGTTCCTCCTCTATTCTCCCTCTCTTGGTGTTCCTCCTCTATTCCCCCTCTCTTGGTGTTCCTCCTCTATTCCCCCTCTCTTGGTGTTCCTCCTCTATTCTCCCTCTCTTGGTGTTCCTCCTCTATTCTCCCTCTCTTGGTGTTCCTCCTCTATTCTCCCTCTCTTGGTGTTCCTCCTCTATTCTTCATCTCTCAGTGTTCCTCCTCTATTCTCCCTCTCTTGGTGTTCCTCCTCTATTTTCCCTCTCTTGGTGTTCCTCCTCTATTCTTCCTCTCTTGGTGTTCCTCCTCTATTCTCCCTCTCTTGGTGTTCCTCCTTTATTCTCCCTCCTTTGGGGTTCCTCCTCTATTCTCCCTCTCTTGGTGTTCCTCCTCTATTCTCCCTCTCTTGATGTTCCTCCTCTATTCTCCCTCTCTTGGTGTTCCTCCTCCATTCTTCCTCTCTTGGTGTTCCTCCTCTATTCTCCCTCTCTTGATGTTCCTCCTCTATTCTCCCTCTCTTGGTGTTCCTCCTCCATTCTCCTTCTCTTGGTGTTCCTCCTCTATTCTCCCTCTCTTGGTGTTCCTCCTCTATTCCCCCTCTCTTGGTGTTCCTCCTCTATTCCCCCTCTCTTGGTGTTCCTCCTCTATTCTCCCTCTCTTGGTGTTCCTCCTCTATTCTCCCTCTCTTGGTGTTCCTCCTCTATTCTTCATCTCTCAGTGTTCCTCCTCTATTCTCCCTCTCTTGGTGTTCCTCCTCTATTTTCCCTCTCTTGGTGTTCCTCCTCTATTCTTCCTCTCTTGGTGTTCCTCCTCTATTCTTCCTCTCTTGGTGTTCCTCCTCTATTCTCCCTCTCTTGGTGTTCCTCCTCTATTCTCCCTCTCTTGGTGTTCCTCCTCTATTCTCTTCTCAGGAAGCCGGGGACACTGGGGGGCAATAGGAATCTTCTCAGGAAGCCAGGGACACTGGGGGGCACTAGGAATCTTCTCAAGAAGCCGGGGAGACTGGCTGTTGGAGAGGACTGTGTGCGGGCCTGTTGCCCACCGATTATGGGCCCTAGCATTTGAGGTGAATGAGAAATCCAGTCTGAACTGTATTAATCGGACTCAGTCATGTATATATTGTATGGGGACTCCTTGCTGTGGATCTGTGTCCCTGAAGAGGGAGGGGGGGGGGTTCCTCCAGCAGCCCCCTGCTGATAAGACTGATTCATTCTGTTGGGACACATCATGTGAGGAGATGCTGGTGTCAACTTGTGCTTATGTTAATTGAATGAGCTAATGACATTGTCCTCCATACAATGTAGGAGACGGGACGACTCCTATTGGAGCTCATGTTAATTAGGTTAGCTTTGAGTCATCCTGGTGTATAAATGTGTGTGAGATCTCAAATAAAAGTTAGTTCTGATGTACTCCAAGACTGGTGTTGTCTAGTTCTTGGGGTTCCTATAGCCAGATCCATTGGACTCGTGTTCCAGAACTTAGGAAGCGGTATATGACGGAAGCACTCAAGCGGAGTGTGGGGCGTTTCGTGACATTGGTGGCAGCGGTGGGATAGCTTCCTGAAGTCTGGGACATCCAAACCTCCAACTGGATCCAAGATCAGCATAGCAGACTTCAGTCACCCCAGCGGAGATATGGACCTGGCATCAGAATTCCCGGGGCTGCTGCGGATCATCCTTTCAACGTACACCAGGACTGTGTCTGAGGATGAATACCTGGAGCTTAGGCAGCAAATTCGGGTGGAGCTCTGGATTGCAGCCCTCCGTCTCGCTGGTATAAAACAGGGCAAGTGCTTTCCAACCCAAGAGCAACGGGCCAGTGACCAACGGGCATTGCGGATAGCACTCCTGGGAGAGCAGCCCCAGGAGCAATGGGTGACTGAGTTGGACAGGTTGGTCCAGCAGGAGATAGAGCTGGACAATCGTTATCGGGCTCTGCAATGGCACGCAGAGGAGGGATATTTAGGGGAGACAACAGAATGCTCTCCGGAGGGATATGACTTTGGCGGCCCTGGATTGCTGTGGGAGAACCTTACAGATCTTTTTATGTTTGGCGATGAGGGGGAACCTGACCTTGAGGACATGAGAGACTATAGAGAGTCTATGCTCAGTCTTGCAGGGGTCTCAGAGCTCAAACCTGATCTGGACCATTTGCTAAGGAAGGAACAGCATCTGGAAAGGGCATACAGGAAACTGCTAGAACAAGTTCAGCAGCATGCCAGAGAATCGGCAGTGGAAAATCCGGAGATTGCCGTCCCCAAACCTGAAGTGCTGACAACAGGGCAGAGCTCTGCTAACCTCTGCCCAGCACTGATAACATCTTCTGGGTTCCATGGACAGGAGATGGTGAACCTTTATCCCCAGACATCAGTTGCAGAGACATGGGACTTGATAGACTTTTCTGCTGAGGAAGAACAACCTGATGAGCCTCCAGCAGAAGAGCTGCTATCAGGGCCAAAGTTCACTGTGTTCTGCCCAGCACCAACAGTGGCTTCGGCCTTCCTGAGAGAAGAGGTAGTCGGCCTTTCTCCCACAACACTGACAAGGACATGTGATTTTCTGCCAGCAGCATCTATGGAGTTAAAACAAACTTCTCCAGCAGAAGTGCTGGCAACCGGACAGAGGGTCCAAGACCTCTGCCCCACACCTGCAGCAATTGTGGAGGCCCAAGGTGAGGAGGTGGCAGTCTATCGCGAGCTGCAGATCAGGATCCAAGGAGAGAATGCAGTCATCACCACACAACTGCAGCTTGATCTGGTGTCGGTTGATGGGGCTTCAGTCCCCACCTGTATACCCCAGGGATGCTGGGCAGTGGGCCCAGATCCCCAACAGCAGGATGGAGTGAGCCCAGTCCCACTGTCTTCTCTCCAGCGGCAGAAAGGATTCCAGGGAGAAGGGCCAGTCCGGGCCTCTCCCCAGCGGCAGATATGTTCTCTGAGAGAGGCAGAGGATGGCTGGGTGAGTAATACACTGTTTGGAATAATTTGTTTGGGGTACTGTGTGGGTACAGGCAGTAGAGGACTGGAACTACTGACTAACTTCGGAGTCAACCCGTCTGGGGTCTCCTCCTGTGTTAGTCTCCTGCCGAAAGGGGAGAAATGTCACGGACCTGGCCGGAGCAGAGGCTGTTGGAGAGGACTGTGTGCGGGCCTGTTGCCCACCGATTATGGGCCCTAGCATTTGAGGTGAATGAGAAATCCAGTCTGAACTGTATTAATCGGACTCAGTCATGTATATATTGTATGGGGACTCCTTGCTGTGGATCTGTGTCCCTGAAGAGGGAGGGGGGGGGGTTCCTCCAGCAGCCCCCTGCTGATAAGACTGATTCATTCTGTTGGGACACATCATGTGAGGAGATGCTGGTGTCAACTTGTGCTTATGTTAATTGAATGAGCTAATGACATTGTCCTCCATACAATGTAGGAGACGGGACGACTCCTATTGGAGCTCATGTTAATTAGGTTAGCTTTGAGTCATCCTGGTGTATAAATGTGTGTGAGATCTCAAATAAAAGTTAGTTCTGATGTACTCCAAGACTGGTGTTGTCTAGTTCTTGGGGTTCCTATAGCCAGATCCATTGGACTCGTGTTCCAGAACTTAGGAAGCGGTATATGACGGAAGCACTCAAGCGGAGTGTGGGGCGTTCCGTGACACTCCTCTATTCTCCCTCTCTTGGTGTTCCTCCTCTATTCTTCATCTCTCAGTGTTCCTCCTCTATTCTCCCTCTCTTGGTGTTCCTCCTCTATTTTCCCTCTCTTGGTGTTCCTCCTCTATTCTTCCTCTCTTGGTGTTCCTCCTCTATTCTTCCTCTCTTGGTGTTCCTCCTTTATTCTCCCTCCTTTGGGGTTCCTCCTCTATTCTCCCTCTCTTGGTGTTCCTCCTCTATTCTCCCTCTCTTGATGTTCCTCCTCTATTCTCCCTCTCTTGGTGTTCCTCCTCTATTCTCCCTCTCTTGGTGTTCCTCCTCTATTCTCCCTCTCTCGGTGTTCCTCCTCTATTCTCCCTCTCTTGGTGTTCCTCCTCTATTCTCCCTCTCTTGGTGTTCCTCCTCTATTCTCCCTCTCTTGGTGTTCCTCCTCTATTCTCCCTCTCTTGGTGTTCCTCCTCTATTCTCCCTCTCTTGGTGTTCCTCCTCTATTCTCTTCTCAGGAAGCCGGGGACACTGGGGGGCAATAGGAATCTTCTCAGGAAGCCAGGGACACTGGGGGGCACTAGGAATCTTCTCAAGAAGCCGGGGAGACTAGAAATCCTCTCAGGAAGCCGGGGACACTAGAAATCCTCTCAGGAAGCCGGGGACACTGGGGGGCAATTGGAATCTTCTCAGGAAGCCAGGGACACTGGGGGGCACTAGAAATCTTCTCAAGAAGCCGGGGACACTAGAAATCCTCTCAGGAAGCCGGGGACACTGGGGGGGGGGGGGGGCACTAGCAATCTTCTCAGGAAGCCAGGGACACTGGGGGGTTACTTGGAATCTTCTCAGGAAGCCGAGGACACTGGGGGGCACTAGGAATCTTCTCAGGAAGCCAGGAACACTGGGGGGGGGGGGGGGGGGCGCAATAGGAATCTTCTCAGGAAGCCGGGGGCACTAGGAATCTTCCCAGGAAGCCGGGGGCACTAGGAATCTTTTAAGGAAGTCGGGAACACTGGGAGTCACTAGGAATCTTCTCAGGAAGCCGGGTACACTGGGGGGTCACTTGGAATCTTCTCAGGAAGCCAGGGACACTGGGGGTCACCTAGAATCTTCTCAGGAAGCCAAGGACACTGGGGATCACTTGGAATCTTCTCAGGAAGCTGGGGACACAGGGGGGCACTAGGAATCTTCTCAGGAAGCCGGGTACACTGGGAGTCACTTGGAATCTTCTCAGGAAGCCAGGAACACTAGGAATCTTCTCAGGAAGCCAGGAACACTAGGAATCTTCTCAGGAAGCCGGGGACACTAGGAATCTTCTCAGGAAGTCGGGGACCTTGGGAGTCACTAGGAATCTTCTCAGGAAGCTGGGGACACTGGGGGGGGTCACTTGGAATCTTCTCAGGAAGCCAGGGACACTGGGGGTCACCTAGAAACTTCTCAGGAAGCCAAGGACACTGGGGATTACTTGGAATCTTCTCAGGAAGCTGGGGACACAGGGGGGCACTTGGAATCTTCTCAGCAAGCCAGGAACACTAGGAATCTTCTCAGGAAGCCGGGGGTACTAGGAATCTTCTCAGGAAGACGGGACACTAGGAATCTTCTCAGGAAGACGGGGGCACTAGGAATCTTCTCAGGAAGCCGGGGACACTAGGAATCATCTCAGGAAGCCGGGGACACTAGGAATCTTCTCAGGAAACTGGGGGCACTAGGAATCTTCTAAGGAACTGGGGGGGCACTAGGAATCTTCTCAGGAAGCCGGGGGGACTAGGAATCTTCTCAGGAAGCCGGGGGGACTAGGAATCTTCTCAGGAAGCCGGGGGCACTAGGAATCTTCTCAGGAAGCCGGGGACACTAGGAATCTTCTCAGGAAGCCGAGGGCACTAGGAATCTTTTCAGGAAGCCGGGGGCACTAGGAATCTTTTCAGGAAGCCCCGGGTTGACTAGGAATCTTCTCAGGAATCCGGGGACACTAGGAATCTTCTCAAGAAGACGAGGACACTGGGGGGACACTAGGAATCTTCTCAGGAAGCCGGGGACACTAGGGGGGGCACTAGTAATCTTCTCAGGAAGCCAGGGGCACTCGGAATCATCTCAGGAAGATGGGGCCACTAGGAATCTTCTCAGGAAGATGGGGACACTGGGGGGGGGGCACTAGCAATCTTCTCAGGAAGCCGGGGGCACTAATAATCTTCTCAGGAAGCCGGGGGCACTAGGAATCTTCTCAGGAAGGTGGGGACACTAGGAATCTTCTCAAGAAGACGGGGACACTGGGGGGGACACTAGGAATCTTCTCAGGAAGCCGGGGGCACTAGGAATCTTTTCAGGAACCCGGGGACACTAGGAATCTTCTCAGGAAGCCGAGGGCACTAGGAATCTTTTCAGGAAGCCGGAGACACTAGGAATCTTCTCAGGAAGACGAGGACACTGGGGGGACACTAGGAATCTTCTCAGGAAGCCGGGGGCACTAGGAATCTTTTCAGGAAGCCGGGGGCACTAGGAATCTTTTCAGGAAGCTGGGGACACTAGAAATCTTCTCAGGAAGACGAGGACACTGGGGGGGACACTAGGAATCTTCTCAGGAAGCCTAGGGTACTAGGAATCTTTTCAGGAAGCCGGAGACACTGGGGGGCACTAGTAATCTTCTCAGGAAGCCAAGGGTACTAGGAATCTTTTCAGGAAGCCGGGGACACTGGGGGGCACTAGGAATCATCTCAGGAAGATGGGGGCACTATGAGTCTTCCCAGGAGGACGGGGACACTGGGGGGGGGCACTAGGAATCTTCTCAGGAAGCCGGGGGTACTAGGAATCTTTTCAGGAAGCCGGGGACTTTGGGGGGGTCACTTGGAATCTTCTCAGGAAGCCAGGGACACTGGGGGGTCACTTGTAGGGATGAGCTTCGTGTTCGAGTCGAACCCATGTTCGACTCGAACATCGGCTGTTCGACCGTCCGTCGAATTGCGAACGATATGGGCCGTTCGCGCCAAATTCGTGTGGCGCGTCACGGCCCATAATTCACTGCGGCATCGCAGTGCATTGCTGGCTGATGATTGGCCAAGCATGCACTATGACCCGCATGCTTGGCCAATCACAGCGCCGTCAGTAGAGAGAGCTGTAATTGGCCAAAGCCAGGGTGGCTTTGGCCAATTATGGCTCAGGGGATTTAGTACACACCCCACACTATATAAGGCCGCCTGCACGGCGGCCCTGTGTAGTGTGTTCCGGTGTGCTGAGAGATAGAGAGAGAGAGAGACAGTGTCATTTGATTTGAGTTAGATAGATTAGGCAGAACAGTCAGTCAGTTAGCTGCACTTACAGTGTATTGTGTATATATATGCATCCCAGGTGTTGCATATATATATATACACTGTATTCAGTTTAGCTAGATCCGTTCCTGTTATCTTCTATCTAGACTATTTAGTGCAGTGTGTCCTGCTCACAGTGTTCAGCTAGATCCGTTCCTGCTATTTACATTCAGTGCAGTGCGTCCTGCTCACAGTGTTCAGCTAGATCCGTTCCTGCTATTTACATTCAGTGCAGTGCGTCCTGCTCACAGTGTTCAGCTAGATCCGTTCCTGCTATTTACATTCAGTGCAGTGCGTCCTGCTCACAGTGTTCAGCTAGATCCGTTCCTGCTATTTACATTCAGTGCAGTGCGTCCTGCTCACAGTGTTCAGCTAGATCCGTTCCTGCTATTTACATTCAGTGCAGTGCGTCCTGCTCACAGTGTTCAGCTAGATCCGTTCCTGCTATTTACATTCAGTGCAGTGCGTCCTGCTCACAGTGTTCAGCTAGATCCGTTCCTGCTATTTACATTCAGTGCAGTGCGTCCTGCTCACAGTGTTCAGCTAGATCCGTTCCTGCTATTTACATTCAGTGCAGTGCGTCCTGCTCACAGTGTTCAGCTAGATCCGTTCCTGGTATTTACATTTAGTGCAGTGCGTCCTGCTCACAGTGTTCAGCTAGATCCGTTCCTGCTATTTACATTCAGTGCAGTGCGTCCTGCTCACAGTGTTCAGCTAGATCCGTTCCTGCTATATACATTTAGTGCAGTACGTCCTGCTCACAGTGTTCAGCTAGATCCGTTCCTGCTATTTACATTCAGTGCAGTGCGTCCTGCTCACAGTGTTCAGCTAGATCCGTTCCTGGTATTTACATTTAGTGCAGTGCGTCCTGCTCACAGTGTTCAGCTAGATCCGTTCCTGCTATTTACATTCAGTGCAGTGCGTCCTGCTCACAGTGTTCAGCTAGATCCGTTCCTGCTATTTACATTCAGTGCAGTGCGTCCTGCTCACAGTGTTCAGCTAGATCCGTTCCTGTTATCTTCCTACTGACAGGCAGGCTTGTCTGGTTACAGTATATAAAGCTACCTGAAGAAAATTACAGGTGTTCTTTTTGATCCTATTAGTACCACGGTCAGGCAGCTAGACTATTTACATTTAGTACAGTGTGTCCTGCTCACAGTGTTCAGCTAGATCCGTTCCTGTTATCTTCCTACTGACAGGCAGGCTTGTCTGGTTACAGTATATAAAGCTACCTTAAGAAAATTACAGGTGTTCTTTTTGATCCTATTAGTACCACGGTCAGGCAGCTAGACTATTTACATTTAGTACAGTGCGTCCTGCTCACAGTGTTCAGCTAGATCCGTTCCTGCTATATACATTTAGTGCAGTACGTCCTGCTCACAGTGTTCAGCTAGATCCGTTCCTGTTATCTTCCTACTGACAGGCAGGCTTGTCTGGTTACAGTATATAAAGCTACCTGAAGAAAATTACAGGTGTTCTATCCCAGCTTAGTGCAGCTACAGGCCATTAGTATGTCTGGAAGGCCAAGAAGGAGAGGCAGACAGTCACAAGCCAATAAGAGAGGGCAAGCAGGCTCTGTGTCTAGTGCTGGTCGTGGAGACGGTGCATCCTCATCAGCACGTGGCCATGGGACACGCTTGGCCTTTTTTTCAGCAGCTGGCCGTGTTGAGCCGCAACATGCGGAAGACTTGGTCGAGTGGATGACCAAGCCGTCCTCATCCTCCTCATCCTCTCTCACCCATGCCCAGGGTGCTTTGTCTGGCAAAGCAGCGGCCTCTTCCCTCAGCTCAATGTCATCAGTGACTCCTTCCCTAGCTCCACCATGTCCTCATGAGGATTCCCTCGAACTGTTTGACCACAGTGTTGGGTACATGCTCCAGGAGGATGCCCAGCGTTTGGAAGGCTCTGATGATGATACTGAGCTCAATGAAGGCAGTAACATGAGCACGGACAGAGGGGGTGCCCAAGAAGGACAGCAATCTGGCAGTCATGCTCCCCCTGCTGCAGCATACTGCCAGGCCCAATTTTTCTGCCCCTGTCTAACAGGGGCGTGAAATTACAATTTTTGATGCAATACTTTGCAGCAGGGCTCGTTCCTGCATTCCAACTAGAGTGTCTGTGAGGGGTTGCAGTGTTGTGGCACCAGCACCAGTGCCTAAGGCCCAATTTTTCTGCCCCTGTCTAACAGGGGCGTGTAATTACAATTTTTGATGCAATACTTTGCAGCAGTGCTCGTTCCTGCGTTCCAACTAGAGTGTCTGTGAGGGGTTGCAGTGTTGTGGCACCAGCACCAGTGCCTAAGGCCCAATTTTTCTGCCCCTGTCTAACAGGGGCGTGTAATTACAATTTTTGATGCAATACTTTGCAGCAGGGCTCGTTCCTGCGTTCCAACTAGAGTGTCTGTGAGGGGTTGCAGTGTTGTGGCACCAGCACCAGTGCCTAAGGCCTAATTTTTCAGCTCCTGTTCAACAGGGGCATGTAATTACAATTCTTGATCTAATATTTCACAGCAGGGCCCTGTGAGGGCTTACAGTGTTTTGGCCACAGCAACACCTAAGGCCCAAATTTCTGCTGAGTATATAGGGCAGGACCCTACTTTCAAACATCTAACTTACAAACGACTCCTACTTGCAAACGGAAGGAGACAACAGGAAGTGAGATGAAATCTACCCATAGGAAGGGAAATTCTCTCCTGTAAGAGTTAATATGGGAAAACAATTTCTCCTTTCCACTGATGCTTTCCAATCCTTGTTCCACAAAAAAACCCAAATTTTCAAAAAACATTTTTCATTGGGACAAAAAAGTGAGGTGAAATCTTCTGAAGAGGAGGAAAGACGCAAAACAAATGTCACAGGGGTGATAACCCTTCCCTATGTTTTCCAAAAAGCTTAGAAAAGATTTTTTGGCTGGAGCTAAACACATTAAAAATGTTCAAAATTACAAACAGATTCTACTTAACAACAAACCTACAGTCCCTGTCTTGTTTGCACCGCCTGTATACTGCTGTTCAGAGTATATAGGGACCTTTCCTTATTTTAATTTGGGTGCGGGGTTCCCCTTAATATCCATACAAGACCCAAAGGGCCTGGTAATGGACTGGGGGGTACCCATGCCGTTTGTCTCACTGATTTTCATCCATATTGCCAGGACCCGACATGACATTAAACCCGCAAGCAGTTTTAAATGAGATTTTTTCCTTTAAAAATGACATTTGGTGCAGGGACTGTTCTAAACATGGGAAACACGCGTCACTTTACAGGCATACTATAGACACCCCCCAGGTACGATATTTAAAGGAATATTTCACTTTTTTTTTTTTACTTTAAGCATCATTAAAATCACTGCTCCCGAAAAAACGGCCGTTTTTAAAAGTTTTTTTTGCATTGATACATGTCCCCTGGGGTAGGACCCGGGTCCCCAAACCCTTTTTAGGACAATACCATGCAAATTAGCCTTTAAAATGAGCACTTTTGATTTCGAACGTTCGAGTCCCATAGACGTCAATGGGGTTCTAACGTTCGTGCGAACTTGCGGTCCGTTCGCGGGTTCTGGTGCGAACCGAACCGGGGGGTGTTCGGCTCATCCCTAGTCACTTGGAATCTTCTCAGGAAGCCAGGGACACTGGGGGTCACCTAGAAACTTCTCAGGAAGCCAAGGACACTGGGGATCACTTGGAATCTTCTCAGGAAGCTGGGGACACAGGGGGGCACTTGGAATCTACTCAGCAAGCCAGGAACACTAGGAATCTTCTCAGGAAGACGGGACACTAGTAATCTTCTCAGGAAGACGGGGGCACTAGGAATCTTCTCAGGAAGCCGGGGACACTAGGAATCATCTCAGGAAGCCGGGGACACTAGGAATCTTCTCAGGAAACTGGGGGCACTAGGAATCTTCTAAGGAACTGGGGGGCACTAGGAATCTTCTCAGGAAGCCGGGGGGACTAGGAATCTTCTCAGGAAGCCGGGGGGACTAGGAATCTTCTCAGGAAGCCGGGGGCACTAGGAATCTTCTCAGGAAGCCGGGGACACTAGGAATCTTCTCAGGAAGCCGAGGGCACTAGGAATCTTCTCAGGAAGCCGGGGGCACTAGGAATCTTCTCAGGAAGCCGGGGGCACTAGGAATCTTCTCAGGAAGCCGAGGGCACTAGGAATCTTTTCAGGAATCCGGGGACACTAGGAATCTTCTCAAGAAGACGAGGACACTGGGGGGACACTAGGAATCTTCTCAGGAAGCCGGGGACACTAGGGGGGGCACTAGTAATCTTCTCAGGAAGCCAGGGGCACTCGGAATCATCTCAGGAAGATGGGGCCACTAGGAATCTTCTCAGGAAGATGGGGACACTGGGGGGGGGGGCACTAGCAATCTTCTCAGGAAGCCGGGGGCACTAATAATCTTCTCAGGAAGCCGGGGGCACTAGGAATCTTCTCAGGAAGGTGGGGACACTAGGAATCTTCTCAAGAAGACGGGGACACTGGGGGGGACACTAGGAATCTTCTCAGGAAGCCGGGGGCACTAGGAATCTTTTCAGGAACCCGGGGACACTAGGAATCTTCTCAGGAAGCCGAGGGCACTAGGAATCTTTTCAGGAAGCCGGAGACACTAGGAATCTTCTCAGGAAGACGAGGACACTGGGGGGACACTAGGAATCTTCTCAGGAAGCCGGGGGCACTAGGAATCTTTTCAGGAAGCCGGGGGCACTAGGAATCTTTTCAGGAAGCTGGGGACACTAGAAATCTTCTCAGGAAGACGAGGACACTGGGGGGGACACTAGGAATCTTCTCAGGAAGCCGAGGGTACTAGGAATCTTTTCAGGAAGCCGGAGACACTGGGGGGCACTAGTAATCTTCTCAGGAAGCCAAGGGTACTAGGAATCTTTTCAGGAAGCCGGGGACACTGGGGGGCACTAGGAATCATCTCAGGAAGATGGGGGCACTATGAGTCTTCCCAGGAGGACGGGGACACTGGGGGGGGGGCACTAGGAATCTTCTCAGGAAGCCGGGGGTACTAGGAATCTTTTCAGGAAGCCGGGGACTTTGGGGGGGTCACTTGGAATCTTCTCAGGAAGCCAGGGACACTGGGGGGTCACTTGGAATCTTCTCAGGAAGCCAGGGACACTGGGGGTCACCTAGAAACTTCTCAGGAAGCCAAGGACACTGGGGATCACTTGGAATCTTCTCAGGAAGCTGGGGACACAGGGGGGCACTTGGAATCTTCTCAGCAAGCCAGGAACACTAGGAATCTTCTCAGGAAGCCGGGAGTACTAGGAATCTTCTCAGGAAGACGGGACACTAGGAATCTTCTCAGGAAGACGGGACACTAGGAATCTTCTCAGGAAGACGGGACACTAGGAATCTTCTCAGGAAGACGGGGGCACTAGGAATCATCTCAGGAAGCCGGGGACACTAGGAATCTTCTCAGGAAACTGGGGGCACTAGGAATCTTCTAAGGAACTGGGGGGCACTAGGAATCTTCTCAGGAAGCCGGAGGGCACTAGGAATCTTCTCGGGAAGCCGGGGGGACTAGGAATCTTCTCAGGAAGCCGGGGGGACTAGGAATCTTCTCAGGAAGCCGGGGGCACTAGGAATCTTCTCAGGAAGCCGGGGACACTAGGAATCTTCTCAGGAAGCCGGAGGGCACTAGGAATCTTCTCAGGAAGCCGAGGGCACTAGGAATCTTTTCAGGAAGCCGGGGGCACTAGGAATCTTCTCAGGAAGCCGGGGGCACTAGGAATCTTCTCAGGAAGCCGAGGGCACTAGGAATCTTTTCAGAAAGCCGAGGGCACTAGGAATCTTCTCAGGAAGCCGGGGGCACTAGGAATCTTCTCAGGAAGCCGAGGGCACTAGGAATCTTTTCAGGAAGCCGGGGGCACTAGGAATCTTCTCAGGAAGCCGAGGGCACTAGGAATCTTTTCAGGAAGCCGAGGGCACTAGGAATCTTCTCAGGAAGCCGGGGGCACTAGGAATCTTCTCAGGAAGCCGAGGGCACTAGGAATCTTTTCAGGAAGCCGGGGGCACTAGGAATCTTCTCAGGAAGCCGAGGGCACTA
Organism: Lithobates septentrionalis; assembly: GCA_037952835.1. Lineage (NCBI taxonomy): Eukaryota > Metazoa > Chordata > Amphibia > Anura > Ranidae > Lithobates > Lithobates septentrionalis. The sequence continues at coordinate 942,749 of JBBDGP010002436.1, forward strand.
GGAATCTTCTCAGGAAGCCGAGGGCACTAGGAATCTTTTCAGGAAGCCCCGGGTTGACTAGGAATCTTCTCAGGAATCCGGGGACACTAGGAATCTTCTCAGGAATCCGGGGACACTAGGAATCTTCTCAAGAAGACGAGGACACTGGGGGGACACTAGGAATCTTCTCAGGAAGCCGGGGAAACTAGGAATCTTTTCAGGCAGCCGGGAGGACTAGGAATCTTCTGAGGAAACTGGGAGGGCTAGGAATCTTCTTGGAAACACCAGGGGATCTGGCACTAGGAACACTCACCCAGGTAAAGCCCGGCTTAAATATAAAGGGAGATGTTTGGCTAGAGAACTGAACAGTGGGGGATAACAGGAAACAGGAGAACCTTTGCTCCTTTGCTCTTCCTTCAAATCCTTGCGTCCCCTTTGCTCCGTTCCAGATGCACATACTCACTTCCTCTTCGTTCCCCTTCCAAATGCTGATTTGCCCTCTCCTACATTGCACATGCTCACTTCCTCTTTGCTCCACCCAATTGCAGTTCAGCAGTTGTCCCTAATTTGTTTCACCCTATCAAGTTTTATTTGGTAGGGGGGGGGGGGGGATGACATTGTTCCTCCATATATACAGTACAGTGAGTGTTGCACCAAGGATCCCTGGGTGAAAATAAAGGAAAAGAACCCAGAAAAAAACTAAAACAAATGCGGCCACCACACGTTTGTTCTTGGGTTTAGATAAACTTTATTAGTACTCATCTACACACGATCTATGGTGATAACACACTATTGTACTTATTACACCAGACACCACCGACCAATCAGAATACCCCTTATGGGCGGAGCTACTGGGTATAAATCTTCCTCCTCTGTGCCACACACGGGACAATTCAGTCTACGGAGTGTCACCCCCAGATTACCGCCACAATCTACTCATGTCTATTGAGATTCCTTTTCTTCCTGATACATTTCCCGCACTCAGTCTATGGAAAAGGAAGGCTGCAGGAGTGAATCCTCTGGTGTATAAGAAGCTAATTTCCCCATGTAAAACATTTCCCGCACTCAGTCTATGGAAAAGGAAGGCTGCAGGAGTGAATACTCTGGTGTATAAGAAGCTAATTTCCCCATGTAAAACATTTCCCACACTCGGTGCATGGAAAAGGAAGGTCGCCTGTGTAAATTCTCTAGCCTATAAGAAGCTAATTTCTTCATGGGAAACATTTCCCGCACATGGTGCATGGAAAAGTCTGGCTGCCTATTGGAATTCTCTGGTGTATAAGAAGCTAATTTCCCCACATGAAACATTTTCCGCACTTACAATAGGAGATTGGCTTTTCACCAGTGTGTCTTTTTATATGGCTCTTGAGGCTTCCTGTACCCACCAAACAATTCCTGCACTCGGCACATGGGAATACTATTTACCAAGTGTGGGCCTTCTGGTGTCGGAGGAACTCAGACTTCTATATAAAGAATTTGGGGCAATCTGGACACTGATATGTTTTTTCGAGTGCGGGAGATCCACCAGAGAAGCAGCCCAAACATAAGGACCTGAGAAGAGCGTCTAGTCGGTGTGGACCTTCTGGTGTCGGAGGAGCTCGGACTGGTATATATAGGATTTGGGGCAGTCTGGACTCTGGTGGATCTCTCGCACTCGGGATGCTCCTAGGCTGTGTGGGCCTTCTGGTGTCGGAGGAGCTCGGACTGGTATATATAGGATTTGGGGCAGTCTGGACACTAATAGGTCCTCATCTTGGGGTGGCTCCTCTGATGGATCTCTCGCACTCGGGATGCTTCTAGGCTGTGTGGGCCTTCTGGTGTCGGAGGAGCTCGGACTGGTATATATAGGATTTGGGGCAGTCTGGACACTGATAGGTCCTCTTCTTGGGGTGGCTCCTCTGATGGATCTTCATCTCGCACTTCGTATTGAACGGCATCCCGCACTCCACACAGGACAGAGACGTTTCGCTCAATTTCTGGTGTCTTTCAAGACTCATTTTCCGCGTGAAGCGTTTCCCGCACACCGTACAGGAAAAGGGCTGTTCGCCGGTGTGGAATCTCTGGTGGTTGACGAGTGTAGATTTATGGGTGAAACGTTTCCCGCACTCGGGACAGGCAAACGCTTTCTCGCCGGTGTGAAGTCTGAAATGGATATTGAGGTGTCCTTTTTGTGAAAAGCTTTTCCCGCACTCTGGGCAGGCGAAGGGCCTCTCGCCGGTGTGGACTCTCAGGTGACTGACAAAATGTGCCTTGTCTATGAACGACTTCTTGCACTCCGCACATGAGAAACGAGTCTCACCCTTGTGGATTCTACGGTGGGCATACAGGCGGTCTTTCTGCTTAAAGCATTTCCCGCACTCTGGGCACGAATAGGGGCGGTCTCCAGTGTGACTTTTTTTGTGTCTGTCAAGATGCGATTTTGCGGTATAGTCTTTCCCGCACTCCGAACAGGAATAGGGCCGCTTCCCGATGTGAACATTTTCATGTCTGATGAGGTTTGATTTTGTCTGAAAACACTTCCCGCACTCTGAGCATATAAAAGGGTGGTTCTCGTTGTGGGTTTGCTGATGTACGAGAGGAGAGGACTTATCGGGAGAAGTTTCCTCAGGATTACGTGGATCTAGGGACCTCCCCATACTGCCAGGACTAGAGATTTCATGCTTGGCAACGTTTTCTGGAAACGGATGTCCCATCGAGGATTTCCAGACTATGATGTCATCTGCTGGAAAGATAATGTTATAAAAACACGAATATATTTCATGTTCTCCAGTCTGAAGTCATGTATACAGGATACAAATCTGAGGAATATACAAGACAACAGTATGGTGAGGAATGGAGATGGACCTTTCATATGGTGTACAGTATCTCCTCCTCATTTGTTGGGAACATGACGTTATATTGGAGGAATGGAGATGGACCTTTCATATGGTGTACAGTATCTCCTCCTCATTTGTTGGGAACATGACATTATATTGAGGAATGGAGATGGACCTTTCATATGGTGTACAGTATCTCCTCCTCATTTGTTGGGAACATGACATTATATTGAGGAATGGAGATGGACCTTTCATATGATGTACAGTATCTCCTCCTCATTTGTTGGGAACATGACATTATATTGAGGAATGGAGATGGACCTTTCATATGGTGTACAGTATCTCCTCCTCATTTGTTGGGAACATGACATTATATTGAGGAATGGAGATGGACCTTTCATATGATGTACAGTATCTCCTCCTCATTTGTTGGGAACATGACGTTATATTGGAGGAATGGAGATGGACCTTTCATATGGTGTACAGTATCTCCTCCTCATTTGTTGGGAACATGACGTTATATTGGAGGAATGGAGATGGACCTTTCATATGGTGTACAGTATCTCCTCCTCATTTGTTGGGAACATGACGTTATATTGAGGAATGGAGATGGACCTTTCATATGGTGTACAGTATCTCCTCCTCATTTGTTGGGAACATGACATTATATTGGAGGAATGGAGATGGACCTTTCATACGGTGTACAGTATCTCCTCCTCATTTGTTGGGAACATGACGTTATATTGAGGAATGGAGATGGACCTTTCATACGGTGTACAGTATCTCCTCCTCATTTGTTGGGAACACCGAGTTGTCAAAGTATTGATTATTCTGGTGAAAACTTAAGCTAGGTCTACCACAGTTCTATCCTACAATATGATGTTTTACACCAATTTTAGCATTTCTGCTTTCCTGTTCTACAGTTTATAAATCAGTCCAATCTCAGGGATGTCATGGTCTGCTATATCTCCGTCTCTGTTCGTCATTCTGAATATCTTAAACTTGTGGAAGTAAAATGGTCCTGGTATCAGTTTCAGCATTTGGTGTTCATTACTCACCTGAGCCGATATCTGGAGAAGAGTCCTCCTCTTTAACGGTCACCATCGTTCCAGCCTCCTCCATAAACAGATTACCCATCACATACGTTTCTTCTTCTTCCTCTTTAATCTTAATTTTCAGTTCACTCAGATCTTCAGCCTAAATCGAGACGATGAAATATCACCCGACTCTACAGAACAGTAAATCATTTCACGTGGACTGGGGTCTCAAATCGGTTCTATCTACCTGACTACATTGTGCGTAGCAGTGACCTTCCTGTGTGGAATCCCGGGAATACAGAGGACGGGGACATCTCTCTGGTGGGTTCCCATTACTGGATCCATCTGTAGGAAACACACACACTGACTGAATACATTGTTTCTATGTGTTTATCAGATGATGGAGGATCTAGGTGGAGCCTCCGTACTGCTCTCTCCTTTACAATAAAGTCTCCTCTTACCCGGTGATGTGAAGGGCGGCTGATTGTCCATCATGACGTCCTTGTAGAGATCCTTGTGTCCTTCTAAATACTCCCACTCCTCCATGGAGAAATAGACAGTGACATCCTGACACCTTATAGGAACCTGACACACACAATGATACAGTCACCATCCAGACACATCCCTTGTCTGTTACTGGATAATGTCCCAGAATTCCCAGAATCCTCCTCACCTCTCCTGTCAGCAGCTCCATCATCTTCTTGGTGACTTCTAGAATCTTCTCCATGTTGTGTCTCTCAGGTTTTAGGGAGTCACATGGAGGCACTGTGATGGTCATATGATCACCTGACTTCACAAGAGGAAATCTCTGTATTGAGGAACCAATAGGAATATCATGTTAGAATCCCAGAATCCTCCTCACCTCTCCGGTCAGGTCTGTGTTTTATTAATAGAGATAAGAGTGATGCCATGTGACCTCCCAGAATCCTCCTCACCTCTCCGGTCAGGTCTGTGTTTTATTAATAGAGATAAGAGTGATGTCATGTGACCTCCCAGAATCCTCCTCACCTCTCCGGTCAGGTCTGTGTTTTATTAATAGAGATAAGAGTGATGTCATGTGACCTCCCAGAATCCTCCTCACCTCTCCGGTCAGGTCTGTGTTTTATTAATAGAGATAAGAGTGATGTCATGTGACCTCCCAGAATCCTCCTCACCTCTCCGGTCAGGTCTGTGTTTTATTAATAGAGATAAGAGTGATGTCATGTGACCTCCCAGAATCCTCCTCACCTCTCCGGTCAGGTCTGTGTTTTATTAATAGAGATAAGAGTGACGTCATGTGACCTCCCAGAATGCTCCTCACCTCTCCGGTCAGCAGGTAGATGATCTCCAGGGTGAGGTTTAGTATTTTCTTGGTCATGTGATCTTGCTTCCCATCCATCGTCCTGGATTTGGTTGTTGGTCGCTGAGGATCTTCCTTCTGTTGATGGACAATGAGGTGACAATGATTTAGGTTGTATTGGGATGGGAAGAGTGTAGGGGTTACAATGCTGAATTATGCACATGGTAAAGTAATAGGAATCCCCATACTGACTGCTCTGTAGTAATCTGGGAGCTGATCTGGACTCAGTTACGGTGGGACGTCCAGGTTCTGTGGTCATACATGGTCTTAGTTTCCTACACGTCGCTTCAGTTCAAAATAACTTTGCAGTGATGCCGGATTTATGTCTCTTTATCTTCTATAAAGGAGTCACTACAGCTCTGTGATCCCCATTGATGGATCCATAAAAGATGTGACTATCCATCCAGAAGTCAGATGTCCATGTAGAGTCTCGGTTACGGTACTACTTCTGCTTCTACTTCTACGCCCTACAAGGTGTGGAGGTTCAGTGTAGTTTGTGTCATGGCAGTTGGTGGGTGTAGCCGAAAAATGAAGGCTGGGTCAATACACAAGGGAGTCCTGATCAAAATCCATATCAGACCGAAAGAGTCTGGTATAAAAAAGTGGGGAGAACCTTTTCTTTTTATAATAAGCTATCCCCACTTCTTTGCTTACATGGTAAGGATTCTCAGGCATGTTAAGTGAATAGTGTCAGTGACATCACTGGTTGCTAAGGACTTGGCCGTGTTCGCACCCACCACCAGCCTTAGCAACCATGACAGTGGGAAGCCGTGTAATGATGGAAGTAATAACGCTATTATAGATGACGCTCAGCTCCCTCCATGTGGGTGAATGTTCAGGCGTGTGTGTGAATGCCTGAACTGTCCATGCTCCATGTCTGAACTTGGGTTAGGTCCGAACCATAAACTCATCTCTCCTTCTCAGCACCCGTCTGTGGTCAGATAGTAAGACCAGATGATTCTGGGTTGGCCGTGTCCTCCATGATGGGACCCAACAACGCGTTCCCTGACACCCCCACACGCCAGACATGAGCCAAACGTCTTTCTACATGACCGTTGTACGTCTCCGGACTCAGAGAATGTAGACAGGACGTGTCTGTGTACAACCAAACATTGGATATATATGTGTCTGCGTTTAGTCATATATAACGGGACATTGATGTGTGTAGGAAGATAATATTACTTCATAGAGGTGTGTAGAATCGTCTGTCGGTGATGGGACGTTATATGTCTGGAAATAGAAAATAAGATCTTATTACCTCTTCTGCTGCCAGTTCCAGCAACGTCTCCTCTCTACTTCCTCCCGACTCACCTCTCACCCGGAACTTCCTGTTTATACCTGACATCACTTCCTGTTTGCTCTCCCTCTGGTGGTCAGTGTGAGAAGTGCATCACCGACCTGACATCCCCGCCGCCGCTGTCCCTATTCCTCCTCTGGAGTCCCTCTCTTTGGTCTGATGTATAGACTTCTATAGAAATGGATTATTTACCTCCCCCAAACCTTCACCCAACCTCCAAAATATTGGTTGTAGAGGAAAATCCAATACAGGAGAATCCGTGGTGGGGGGTCATCGCCCTCCGTTCCTCTCCTCGGGGTGGAGATCTTCTCATAGACCAATCTTATATTCAGAGTGTCTGCGGCCTCGGAGTACGACCAGTGCTGACCATTCCTTCCCATGTGCCCAGCTGTACATACTCATTGCCCCTTTGCTCCCCCTCTACCCAGCTGTACATACTCATTGCCCCTTTGCTCCCCCTCTGCCCAGCTGTACATACTCATTGCCCCTTTGCTCCCCCTCTGCCCAGCTGTACATACTCATTGCCCCTTTGCTCCCCCTCTACCCAGCTGTACATACTCATTGCCCCTTTGCTCCCCCTCTGCCCAGCTGTACATACTCATTGCCCCTTTGCTCCCCCTCTGCCCAGCTGTACATACTCATTGCCCCTTTGCTCCCCCTCTACCCAGCTGTACATACTCATTGCCCCTTTGCTCCCCCTCTGCCCAGCTGTACATACTCATTGCCCCTTTGCTCCCCCTCTGCCCAGCTGTACATACTCATTGCCCCTTTGCTCCCCCTCTACCCAGCTGTACATACTCATTGCCCCTTTGCTCCCCCTCTGCCCAGCTGTACATACTCATTGCCCCTTTGCTTCCCCTCTTCCCAGCTGTACATACTCATTGCCCCTTTGCTCCCCCTCTTCCCAGCTTCACATACTCATTGCCCCTTTGCTCCCCCTCTTCCCAGCTTCACATACTCATTGCCCCTTTGCTCCCCCTCTGTTCAGCTGTACATACTCATTGCCCCTTTGCTCCCCCTCTGTCCAGCTGTACATACTCATTGCCCCTTTGCTCCCCCTCTTCCCAGCTGCACATACTCATTGCCCCTTTGCTCCCCCTCTGTTCAGCTGCACATACTCATTGCCCCTTTGCTCCCCCTCTGTTCAGCTGCACATACTCATTGCCCCTTTGCTCCCCCTCTGTTCAGCTGTACATACTCATTGTCCCTTTGATCCCCCTCTTCACAGCTGCACATACTCATTGCTTCTGTGCCCCCCCCTTTGTCCAGCTGTACATACTATTTGTCCCTTTGCTCCCCCCGTTGTCCAGCTGTACATACTCATTGCCCCTTTGCTCCCCCTTTGTCCAGCTGTACATACTCATTGCCCCTTTGCTCCCCCTCTGCCCAGCTGTACATACTCATTGCCACTTTGCTCCCCCTCTGACCAGCTACACATACTCATTGCCCCTTTGCTCCCCCTCTGCCCAGCTGTACATACTCATTGCCCCTTTGCTCCCCCTCTGCCCAGCTGTACATGCTCATTGCCCCTTTGCTCCCCCTCTGTTCAGCTGTACATACTCATTCCCCCTTTGCTCCCCCTCTGACCAGCTACACATACTCATTGCCCCTTTGCTCCCCCTCTGTTCAGCTGTACATACTCATTGCCCCTTTGCTCCCCCTCTGACCAGCTGTACATACTCATTGCCCCTTTGCTCCCCCTCTGTCCAGCTGTACATACTCATTGCCCCTTTGGCTCCCCCTCTGCCCAGCTGTACATACTCATTGCCCCTTTTCTCCCCTTCTTCCCAGCTGTACATACTCATTGCCCCTTTTCTCCCCCTCTGCCCAGCTGCACATACTCATTGCCCCTTTGCTTACCCTCTGTTCAGCTGTACATACTCATTGCCCCTTTGCTCCCCCTCTTCCCAGCTGCACATACTCATTGCCCCTTTTCTCCCCCTCTGCCCAGCTGTACATACTCATTACCCCTTTGCTCCCCCTCTGCCCAGCTGTACATACTCATTGCCCCTTTTATCCCCCTCTGCCCAGCTGCACCTACTCATTGCCCCTTTGCTCCCCCTTTGTCCAGCTGTACATACTCATTGCCCCTTTGCTCCCCCTTTGTCCAGCTGTACATACTCATTGCCCCTTTGCTCCCCCTTTGTCCAGCTGTACATACTCATTGCCCCTTTGCTCCCCCTTTGTCCAGCTGTACATACTCAATGCCCCTTTGCTCCCCCCTCTGTCCAGCTGCACATACTCACTTTCACTTGTCGTGTTGTTGAGAACTGTCTTTGGGGTAACATGGTGTCAGCGGGCGTCATTCTCCTGGTGGTGGGCAGTATCTGGGATCCCTCCTATTGTTAAAGGGGGCCCCCACCCTCAGACATCCTCAGACACCCACAGACACCCACATACACCCTCAGACACCCACAGACACCCTCAGACACCCACAGACACCCTCAGACACCCACAGACACCCAACAGACACCCAACAGACACCCTCAGACACCCACAGACACCCAACAGACACCCAACAGACACCCACAGACACCCACAGACACCCACATACACCCTCAGACACCCACAGACACCCTCAGACACCCACAGACACCCTCAGACACCCACAGACACCCAACAGACACCCAACAGACACCCACAGACACCCAACAGACACCCTCAGACACCCACAGACACCCAACAGACACCCACAGACACCCAACAGACACCCACAGACACCCAACAGACACCCTCAGACACCCAACAGACACCCTCAGACACCCACAGAGACCCACAGACACCCACAGACACCCACAGACACCCTCAGACACCCTCAGACACCCACAGACACCCACAGACACCCTCAGACACCCTCAGACACCCACAGACACCAACAGACACCCAACAGACACCCTCAGACACCCACAGACACCCTCAGACACCCAACAGACACCCAACAGACACCCTCAGACACCCACAGAGACCCACAGACACCCACAGACATCCACAGACACCCACAGACACCCTCAGACACCCACAGACACCCACAGACACCCTCAGACACCCTCAGACACCCACAGACACCCTCAGACACCAACAGACACCCAACAGACACCCTCAGACACCCACAGACACCCTCAGACACCCACAGACACCCTCAGACACCCAACAGACACCCTCAGACACCAACAGACACCCAACAGACACCCTCAGACACCCACAGACACCCTCAGACACCCACAGACACCCTCAGTCACCCAACAGACACCCACAGACACCCTCAGACACCCTCAGACTCCCACAGACACCCAACAGACACCCTCAGACACCCTCAGACACCCTCAGACTCCCACAGACACCCAACAGACACCCTCAGACACCCTCAGACACCCACAGACACCCTCAGACACCCAACAGACACCCTCAGACACCCACAGACACCCTCAGACACCCAACAGACACCCACAGACACCCAACAGACACCCACAGACACCCACAGACACCCAACAGACACCCTCAGACACCCAACAGACACCCTCAAACACCCACATACACCCACAGACACCCACAGACACCCTCAGACACCCACAGACACCCTCAGACACCCACAGAGACCCTCAGACACCCACAGACACCCTCAGACACCCTCAGACACCCAACAGACACCCACAGACACCCTCAGACACCCTCAGACACCCACAGACACCCAACAGACACCCACAGACACCCAACAGACACCCTCAGACACCCATAGACACCCAACAGACACCCACAGACACCCTCAGACACCCACAGACACCCTCAGACACCCACAGACACCCACAGACACCCTCAGACACCCTCAGACACCCACAGACACCAACAGACACCCAACAGACACCCTCAGACACCCACAGACACCCTCAGACACCCAACAGACACCCAACAGACACCCTCAGACACCCACAGAGACCCACAGACACCCACAGACATCCACAGACACCCACAGACACCCTCAGACACCCACAGACACCCACAGACACCCTCAGACACCCTCAGACACCCACAGACACCCTCAGACACCAACAGACACCCAACAGACACCCTCAGACACCCACAGACACCCTCAGACACCCACAGACACCCTCAGACACCCAACAGACACCCTCAGACACCAACAGACACCCAACAGACACCCTCAGACACCCACAGACACCCTCAGACACCCACAGACACCCTCAGTCACCCAACAGACACCCACAGACACCCTCAGACACCCTCAGACTCCCACAGACACCCAACAGACACCCTCAGACACCCTCAGACACCCTCAGACTCCCACAGACACCCAACAGACACCCTCAGACACCCTCAGACACCCACAGACACCCTCAGACACCCAACAGACACCCTCAGACACCCACAGACACCCTCAGACACCCAACAGACACCCACAGACACCCAACAGACACCCACAGACACCCACAGACACCCAACAGACACCCTCAGACACCCAACAGACACCCTCAAACACCCACATACACCCACAGACACCCACAGACACCCTCAGACACCCACAGACACCCTCAGACACCCACAGAGACCCTCAGACACCCACAGACACCCTCAGACACCCTCAGACACCCAACAGACACCCACAGACACCCTCAGACACCCTCAGACACCCACAGACACCCAACAGACACCCACAGACACCCAACAGACACCCTCAGACACCCATAGACACCCAACAGACACCCACAGACACCCTCAGACACCCACAGACACCCTCAGACACCCACAGACACCCAACAGACACCCACAGACACCCACAGACACCCACAGACACCCAACAGACACCCACAGACACCCTCAGACACCCACAGACACCCTCAGACACCCACAGACACCCAACAGACACCCACAGACACCCTCAGACACCCAACAGACACCCTCAGACACCAACAGACACCCAACAGACACCCTCAGACACCCACAGACACCCTCAGACACCCACAGACACCCTCAGTCACCCAACAGACACCCACAGACACCCTCAGACACCCTCAGACACCCTCAGACTCCCACAGACACCCAACAGACACCCTCAGACACCCTCAGACACCCTCAGACTCCCACAGACACCCAACAGACACCCTCAGACACCCTCAGACACCCACAGACACCCTCAGACACCCAACAGACACCCTCAGACACCCACAGACACCCTCAGACACCCAACAGACACCCACAGACACCCAACAGACACCCACAGACACCCACAGACACCCAACAGACACCCTCAGACACCCAACAGACACCCTCAAACACCCACATACACCCACAGACACCCACAGACACCCTCAGACACCCACAGACACCCTCAGACACCCACAGAGACCCTCAGACACCCACAGACACCCTCAGACACCCTCAGACACCCAACAGACACCCACAGACACCCTCAGACACCCTCAGACACCCACAGACACCCAACAGACACCCACAGACACCCAACAGACACCCTCAGACACCCATAGACACCCAACAGACACCCACAGACACCCTCAGACACCCACAGACACCCTCAGACACCCACAGACACCCAACAGACACCCACAGACACCCACAGACACCCACAGACACCCAACAGACACCCACAGACACCCTCAGACACCCACAGACACCCTCAGACACCCACAGACACCCAACAGACACCCACAGACACCCTCAGACACCCTCAGACACCCAACAGACACCCACAGACACCCTCAGACACCCACAGACACCCTCAGACACCCACAGACACCCAACAGACACCCACAGACACCCTCAGACACCCTCAGACACCCAACAGACACCCTCAAACACCCACATACACCCTCAGACACCCACAGACACGCTCAGACACCCACAGACACCCAACAGACACCCTCAGACACCCATAGACACCCAACAGACACCCACAGACACCCTCAGACACCCACAGACACCCTCAGACACCCACAGACACCCAACAGACACCCACAGACACCCTCAGACACCCTCAGACACCCAACAGACACCCTCAAACACCCACATACACCCACAGACACCCTCAGACACCCACAGACACCCACAGACACCCAACAGACACCCACAGACACCCTCAGACACCCAACAGACACCCACAGACACCCTCAGACACCCTCAGACACCCACAGACACCCAACAGACACCCTCAGACACCCACAGACACCCTCAGACTCCCACAGACACCCAACAGACACCCTCAGACACCCTCAGACACCCTCAGACTCCCACAGACACACAACAGACACCCTCAGACACCCACAGACACCCAACAGACACCCTCAGACACCCACAGACACCCAACAGACACCCACAGACACCCAACAGACACCCAACAGACACCCTCAGACACCCACAGACACCCTCAGACACCCAACAGACACCCTCAAACACCCACAGACACCCACAGACACCCACAGACACCCTCAGACACCCACAGACACCCTCAGACACCCACAGACACCCTCAGACACCCACAGAGACCCTCAGACACCCACAGACACCCTCAGACACCCACAGACACCCAACAGACACCCACAGACACCCTCAGACACCCTCAGACACCCACAGACACCCAACAGACACCCTCAGACACCCACAGACACCCAACAGACACCCTCAGACACCCATAGACACCCAACAGACACCCACAGACACCCTCAGACACCCACAGACACCCTCAGACACCCACAGACACCCAACAGACACCCACAGACACCCTCAGACACCCTCAGACACCCAACAGACACCCTCAAACACCCACATACACCCTCAGACACCCACAGACACCCTCAGACACCCACAGACACCCACAGACACCCAACAGACACCCACAGACACCCTCAGACACCCAACAGACACCCACAGACACCCTCAGACACCCTCAGACACCCACAGACACCCACAGACACCCAACAGACACCCTCAGACACCCACAGACACCCACAGACACCCTCAGACACCCACAGACACCCACAGACACCCAACAGACACCCACAGACACCCTCAGACACCCAACAGACACCCACAGACACCCTCAGACACCCTCAGACACCCACAGACACCCAACAGACACCCTCAGACACCCACAGACACCCTCAGACACCCACAGACACCCTCAGACTCCCACAGACACCCAACAGACACCCTCAGACACCCTCAGACACCCTCAGACTCCCACAGACACACAACAGACACCCTCAGACACCCACAGACACCCAACAGACACCCTCAGACACCCACAGACACCCTCAGACACCCAACAGACACCCACAGACACCCAACAGACACCCAACAGACACCCTCAGACACCCACAGACACCCTCAGACACCCAACAGACACCCTCAAACACCCACATACACCCACAGACACCCACAGACACCCTCAGACACCCACAGACACCCTCAGACACCCACAGACACCCTCAGACACCCACAGAGACCCTCAGACACCCACAGACACCCTCAGACACCCACATACACCCTCAGACACCCACAGACACCCTCAGACACCCACAGACACCCAACAGACACCCACAGACACCCTCAGACACCCAACAGACACCCACAGACACCCTCAGACACCCTCAGACACCCACAGACACCCAACAGACACCCTCAGACACCCACAGACACCCTCAGACACCCACAGACACCCAGACACCCAACAGACACCCACAGACACCCTCAGACACCCACAGACACCCTCAGACACCCTCAGACACCCAACAGACACCCTCAAACACCCACATACACCCTCAGACACCCACAGACACCCTCAGACACCCACAGACACCCATAGACACCCACAGACACCCAACAGACACCCAACAGACACCCTCAGACACCCACAGACACCCTCAGACACCCAACAGACACCCTCAAACACCCACATACACCCACAGACACCCACAGACACCCTCAGACACCCACAGACACCCTCAGACACCCACAGACACCCTCAGACACCCACAGAGACCCTCAGACACCCACAGACACCCTCAGACACCCACAGACACCCAACAGACACCCTCAGACACCCACAGACACCCTCAGACACCCACAGACACCCTCAGACACCCTCAGACACCCAACAGACACCCTCAAACACCCACATACACCCTCAGACACCCACAGACACCCTCAGACACCCACAGACACCCAACAGACACCCACAGACACCCTCAGACACCCAACAGACACCCACAGACACCCTCAGACACCCTCAGACACCCACAGACACCCAACAGACACCCTCAGACACCCACAGACACCCTCAGACACCCACAGACACCCAGACACCCAACAGACACCCTCAGACACCCACAGACACCCTCAGACACCCTCAGACACCCAACAGACACCCACATACACCCTCAGACACCCACAGACACCCTCAGACACCCACAGACACCCTCAGACACCCACAGACACCCATAGACACCCACAGACACCCAACAGACACCCAACAGACACCCTCAGACACCCACAGACACCCTCAGACACCCAACAGACACCCTCAAACACCCACATACACCCACAGACACCCACAGACACCCACAGACACCCTCAGACACCCTCAGACACCCACAGACACCCTCAGACACCCACAGAGACCCTCAGACACCCACAGACACCCTCAGACACCCACAGACACCCTCAGACACCCACAGACACCCAACAGACACCCTCAGACACCCACAGACACCCAACAGACACCCTCAGACACCCACAGACACCCAACAGACACCCTCAGACACCCATAGACACCCAACAGACACCCACAGACACCCACAGACACCCAACAGACACCCACAGACACCCTCAGACACCCTCAGACACCCAACAGACACCCTCAAACACCCACATACACCCTCAGACACCCACAGACACCCTCAGACACCCACAGACACCCTCAGACACCCACAGACACCCAACAGACACCCACAGACACCCTCAGACACCCTCAGACACCCAACAGACACCCTCAAACACCCACATACACCCTCAGACACCCACAGACACCCACAGACACCCAACAGACACCCACAGACACCCTCAGACACCCAACAGACACCCACAGACACCCTCAGACACCCTCAGACACCCACAGACACCCAACAGACACCCTCAGACACCCACAGACACCCTCAGACACCCACAGACACCCAGACACCCAACAGACACCCACAGACACCCTCAGACACCCACAGACACCCTCAGACACCCTCAGACACCCAACAGACACCCTCAAACACCCACATACACCCTCAGACACCCACAGACACCCTCAGACACCCACAGACACCCACAGACACCCTCAGACACCCACAGACACCCAACAGACACCCTCAGACACCCACAGACACCCACAGACACCCTCAGACACCCTCAGACACCCACAGACACCCAACAGACACCCTCAGACACCCTCAGACACCCAACAGACACCCTCAGACACCCAACAGACACCCACAGACACCCACAGACACCCTCAGACACCCTCAGACACCCACATACACCCACAGACACCCACAGACACCCACAGACACCCACAGACACCCAACAGACACCCTCAGACACCCAACAGACACCCACAGACACCCACAGGCACCCACAGACACCCACAGACACCCACAGACACCCACAGACACCCTCAGACACCCTCAGACACCCAACAGACACCCTCAAACACCCACATACACCCTCAGACACCCACAGACACCCTCAGACACCCACAGACACCCACAGACACCCAACAGACACCCACAGACACCCTCAGACACCCAACAGACACCCTCAGACACCCTCAGACACCCACAGACACCCAACAGACACCCACAGACACCCTCAGACACCCACAGACACCCACAGACACCCTCAGACACCCACAGACACCCTCAGACACCCAACAGACACCCACAGACACCCTCAGACGCCCACAGACACCCTCAGACACCCACAGACACCCAACAGACACCCACAGACACCCTCAGACACCCTCAGACACCCAACAGACACCCTCAAACACCCACATACACCCTCAGACACCCACAGACACCCTCAGACACCCACAGACACCCTCAGACACCCAACAGACACCCTCAGACACCCTCAGACACCCACAGACACCCAACAGACACCCACAGACACCCTCAGACACCCAAAGACACCCTCAGACACCCACAGACACCCAACAGACACCCTCAGACACCCTCAGACACCCAACAGACACCCACAGACACCCTCAGGCACCCTCAGGCACCCACATACACCCAACAGACACCCTCAGACACCCAACAGACACCCACAGACACCCTCAGACACCCACAGACACCCTCAGACACCCTCAGACACCCTCAGACACCCACAGACACCCAACAGACACCCTCAGACACCCAACAGACACCCACAGGCACCCACAGGCACCCACAGACACCCACAGACACCCAACAGACACCCTCAGACACCCAACAGACACCCTCAGACACCCACAGACACCCTCAGACACCCACAGACACCCACAGACACCCACATACACCCTCAGACACCCTCAGACACCCAACAGACACCCACAGACACCCTCAGACACCCACAGACACCCTCAGACACCCACAGACACCCAACAGACACCCACAGACACCCTCAGACACCCAACAGACACCCACAGACACCATCAGACACCCACAGACACCCTCAGACACCCAACAGACACCCACAGACACCCTCAGACACCCAACAGACACCCACAGACACCCACAGACACCCTCAGACACCCACAGACACCCTCAGACACCCATAGACACCCTCAGACACCCACAGACACCCACAGACACCCACAGACACCCTCAGACACCCACAGACACCCTCAGACACCCAACAGACACCCTCAGACACCCACAGGCACCCTCAGACACCCACATACACCCTCAGACACCCACAGACACCCACAGACACCCAACAGACACCCTCAGACACCCAACAGACACCCACAGACACCCACAGACACCCTCAGACACCCAACAGACACCCTCAAACACCCACATACACCCTCAGACACCCACAGACACCCTCAGACACCCACAGACACCCTCAGACACCCAACAGACACCCTCAGACACCCACATACACCCTCAGACACCCTCAGACACCCACAGACACCCAACAGACACCCTCAGACACCCTCAGACACCCAACAGACACCCACAGACACCCACAGACACCCTCAGACACCCACAGACACCCAACAGACACCCACAGACACCCTCAATCACCCACATACACCCTCAGACACCCAACAGACACCCTCAGACACCCTCAGACACCCACAGACACCCTCAGACACCCACAGACACCCACAGACACCCTCAGACACCCACAGACACCCTCAGACACCCACAGACACCCTCAGACACCCAACAGACACCCACATACACCCTCAGACACCCAACAGACACCCACAGACACCCTCAGACACCCACAGACACCCTCAGACACCCAACAGACACCCACAGACACCCTCAGACACCCTCAGACACCCAACAGACACCCTCAGACACCCACAGACACCCAAAGACACCCTCAGACACCCACAGACACCCACAGACACCCAACAGACACCCTCAGACACCCAACAGACACCCTCAGACACCCTCAGACACCCTCAGACACCCACAGACACCCAACAGACACCCACAGACACCCTCAGACACCCAACAGACACCCTCAGACACCCTCAGACACCCAACAGACACCCTCAGACACCCAACAGACACCCACAGACACCCTCAGACACCCACATACACCCTCAGACACCCTCAGACACCCAACAGACACCCACAGACACCCTCAGACACCCACAGACACCCAACAGACACCCTCAGACACCCAACAGACACCCACAGACACCCACAGACACCCTCAGACACCCAACAGACACCCACAGACACCCTCAAACACCCACATACACCCTCAGACACCCACAGACACCCTCAGACACCCACCAGACACCCTCAGACACCCACAGACACCCACAGACACCCTCAGACACCCACAGACACCCAACAGACACCCACATACACCCTCAGACACCCAACAGACACCCACAGACACCCTCAGACACCCACAGACACCCACAGACACCCTCAGACACCCACAGACACCCAACAGACACCCTCAGACACCCACAGACACCCTCAGACACCCACAGACACCCAACAGACACCCACAGACACCCAACAGACACCCTCAGACACCCAACAGACACCCTCAGACACCCACAGACACCCACAGACACCCAACAGACACCCACAGACACCCTCAAACACCCACATACACCCTCAGACACCCACAGACACCCTCAGACACCCTCAGACACCCAACAGACACCCACAGACACCCAACAGACATCCTCAGACACCCACAGACACCCTCAGACACCCACAGACACCCTCAGACACCCAACAGACACCCTCAGACACCCAACAGACACTCACAGACACCCTCAGACACCCTCAGACACCCACAGACACCCACATACACCCTCAGACACCCACAGACACCCTCAGACACCCACAGACACCCGGGGCCGGGATTGTGGGGAAGTGGCCCTTGGCTGTCAATCCAGCGATGGAAATTCACATCAGTCGTGATGCCAAAAAAAACTCAACCCACTGCTTGCCGACACCATGTTACCCCAAAGACTGCTCACCCCCTTCTGACTGCTGGTATAAATACGCATATGTACCCCTTATTACATCACATGGGAGGTGCTATTATTGTTAAGGGGGTCTTCCAGATTATGATAAGCCCTCTGTCTGCAGACCCCCAGAAACACCGATCCAGGGTTGGGGGGGGGGCCCTTATCCTCCTCCACATTGTATCTCCCCATGGTGAGGACACGTGGTCTGGTCTGGATCCTCCTCCACATTGTATCTCCCCATGGTGAGGACACGTGGTCTGGTCTGGATCCTCCTCCACATTGTATCTCCCCATAGTGAGGACACGTGGTCTGGATCCTCCTCCACATTGTATCTCCCCATGGTGAGGACACGTGGTCTGGTCTGGATCCTCCTCCACATTGTATCTCCCCATGGTGAGGACACGTGATCTGGTCTGGATCCTCCTCCACATTGTATCTCCTCATGGTGAGGACACGTGGTCTGGTCTTGATCCTCCTCCACATTGTATCTCCCCATGGTGAGGACACGTGGTCTGGTCTGGATCCTCCTCCACATTGTATCTCCCCATGGTGAGGACACGTGGTCTGGTCTGGATCCTCCTCCACATTGTATCTCCCCATGGTGAGGACACGTGGTCTGGTCTGGATCCTCCTCCACATTTTATCTCCCCATGTGAGGACACGTGGTCTGGTCTGGATCCTCCTCCACATTGTATCTCCCCATGTGAGGACACGTGGTCTGGTCTGGATCCTCCTCCACATTGTATCTCCCCATGGTGAGGACACGTGGTCTGGTCTGGATCCTCCTCCACATTGTATCTCCCCATGGTGAGGACACGTGGTCTGGTCTGGATCCTCCTCCACATTGTATCTCCTCATGGTGAGGACACGTGGTCTGGTCTGGATCCTCCTCCACATTGTATCTCCCCATGGTGAGGACACCTGGTCTGGTCTGGATCCTCCTCCACATTGTATCTCCCCATGGTGAGGACATGTCGTCTGGTCTGGATCCTTCTCCACATTGTATCTCCCCATGGTGAGGACACGTGGTCTGGTCTGGATCCTCCTCCACATTGTATCTCCTCATGGTGAGGACACGTGGTCTGGTCTGGATCCTCCTCCACATTGTATCTCCCCATGGTGAGGACACGTGGTCTGGTCTGGATCCTCCTCCACATTATATCTCCCCATGGTGAGGACATGTGGTCTGGTCTGGATCCTCCTCCACATTTTATCTCCCCATGGTGAGGACACGTGGTCTGGTCTGGATCCTCCTCCACATTGTATCTCCCCATGGTGAGGACACGTGGTCTGGTCTGGATCCTCCTCCACATTTTATCTCCCCATGTGAGGACACGTGGTCTGGTCTGGATCCTCCTCCACATTGTATCTCCCCATGGTGAGGACACGTGGTCTGGTCTGGATCCTCCTCCACATTGTATCTCCTCATGGTGAGGACACGTGGTCTGGTCTGGATCCTCCTCCACATTGTATCTCCCCATGGTGAGGACACGTGGTCTGGTCTGGATCCTCCTCCACATTGTATCTCCTCATGGTGAGGACACGTGGTCTGGTCTGGATCCTCCTCCACATTGTATCTCCCCATGGTGAGGACACGTGGTCTGGTCTGGATCCTCCTCCACATTATATCTCCCCATGGTGAGGACATGTGGTCTGGTCTGGATCCTCCTCCACATTGTATCTCCTCATGGTGAGGACACGTGGTCTGGTTCAGGAAGAGGGGGGACTCACTTCCCCTCCCTTCCTTTCCTTCATGCTCAGATAAGGGTCTGCTATGGATTTTATGGGGGGAACCCCATGCTTTTTTTTCTGCATGGGGTTTCCTCTAAAACTTAGATCTGAAGGGCCTGCTATGAATTATGGGGTAACCCCTCCACCATTTTTTTGTGTGTCCACCATAAACATCTATAGAAGACCCTCATCCAGGATTAGGATCTGGTAATGGATGAATTGGAAAGAAAGCAAAGAGTCCTAAGCCGCACATCACTACAAGAATCGGTGAAAACAGCCTCAGCCCGAAGCTCCAACCAGGCCAACCCCCCCGCCCCCAAGCGTTTTACCCCATGATTAAGCCCCGCGGGCAGGACGAAACGCGTTGGAGGTGGTCTAGCTGGAGCGGGGGCTGTTTTCACTCCTCACTCAGGTTCTTGTAGTGATGAGGACTCTTATTCTTCCCATTGGT
The DNA here is from genome assembly GCA_037952835.1 of Lithobates septentrionalis. NCBI lineage: Eukaryota > Metazoa > Chordata > Amphibia > Anura > Ranidae > Lithobates > Lithobates septentrionalis. The sequence goes on from JBBDGP010002436.1 coordinate 964,132, forward strand.
ATCTACAGAGCTGGGATGAGCTCCATCCTCGTCTGCACTCCCAGCGGTTTCTTATGAAGGGAACCCGTTGGAGCCTCAGGCAGCATCCGCAGCCTGGCAATGGATGAGTTCAGCAACTGCCCACAGTTTACACCCTACAAGGTTTGAATTGTAGAAGGGGAAGGTGACCTGTAGTCCACTCCTAGGGTGATAATGTCGCTCCTTCATGCACACTATATTGTCAAAAGTATTGGGACGCCTGCCTTCACACGCACAGGAACTGTAATGACATCCCAGTCTTAGTCCGGATTCAATATTGAGTTGGCTCCGCCCTTTGCAGCTATAACAGCTTCAACTCTTCTGGGAAGGCCATCCACAAGGTTTAGGAGGGTGTCTATGGGAATGTTTGACCATTCTTCCAGAAGAGCATTTGTGAGGTCAGGCACTGATGTTGGATGAGAAGGCCTGGCTGGCAGTCTCCGCTCTAATTCATCCCAAAGGTGTTCTAGTGTTCTACTGGTGTTGAGGTCAGGACTCTGTGCAGGCCAGTCAAGTTCCTCCACCCCAAACTCGCTCATCCATGTCTTTATGGACCTTGCTTTGGGCACTGGTCCAAATCAATTTGGTGGAGGGGGGATTATGGTGGGGGGTTGTTTTTCAGGGGTTGGTCTTGGCCCCTCAGGGGTTGGGTTTGGCCCCTTAGTTCCAGTGAAGGGAACACTTAAGGGGTCAGCATACCAAGACATTTTGGACAATTTCATGCTCCCAACTTTATGGGAACTGTGCAGGCCAGTCAACTTCCTCCACCCCAAACTCTCTCATCCGTGTCTTTATGGACCTTGCTCTGTGCACTGGTGGGCAGTCATGTTGGAACAGGAAGGGGCCGTCCCCAAACTCCTCCCACAAAGTTGTCCAAAATGTCTTGGTATGCTGACGCCTTAAAAGTTCCCTTCACTGGAACTAAGGGGCCAAACCCAACCCCTGAGGGGCCAACCCAACCCCTGAAAAACAACCCCCCACACCATAATCCCCCCTCCCCCTACACCATAATCCCCCCTCCACCAAATGAAGGAAAGGAAAAGAACCCTGAAAAAAAAAAAAAAAAAAGATGAATGCAGCCACCACGTATGTTCTTGGTTTTCGATAAAACTTTATTAGTACTCATCTACACACGGTCTACGGTGAGAAGACATTATTATAAAACTACGGGAGAACTTCACACACCAGACACCACCTACAACCAACACAAATACCACTTATGGGCGGAGCTACCGGGTATAAAATCTTCCTCCCCTGCGCCACACACGGGACAATCGCCGACAGAATCATTCAGTCTACGGAACGCCACCCTGAGATCGATGTCTTTTCATGTCTATTGAGATTCCCTTTCTTCGTGACACATTTCCCGCACTCTGTGCATGGAAAAGGCCGGCTGTCTACATTAATCCTCTGGTGTATAAAAAATAAAATTTCCTCTTCTGAGCCATTTCCCGCACTCAGTGCATGGAAAAGGAAGGCTGTCTGTGTGAATGCTCTGGGTGTATAAGAAACGAAATTTCCTTTTCTGAAACATTTCCCGCACTCGGTGCATGGAAGAGGCCGGCTATCTACGTGAATCCACTGGTACCATAGGAAGAGAATTTGCTCTTCTGACACATTTCCCGCACTCGGTGCATGGAAGAGGCCGGCTGTCTAGGTGAATCCTCCTCTGTGGCATAGGAAGAGAATTTCCTCTTCTGACACATTTCCCGCACTCGGTGCATGGAAGAGGCCGGCTATCTACGTGAATCCACTGGTACCATAGGAAGATCATTTCCTCTTCTGACACATTTCCCGCACTCGGTGCATGGAAGAGGCCCGGCTATCTACGTGAATCCTCCTCTGTGGCATAGGAAGAGAATTTCCTCTTCTGACACATTTCCCGCACTCGGTGCATGGAAGAGGCCCGGCTATCTACGTGAATTCTCCTCTGTGGCATAGGAAGAGAATTTCCTCTCCTGACACATTTCCCGCACTCGGTGCATGGAAGAGGCCCGGCTGTCTAGGTGAATCCTCCTCTGTGGCATAGGAAGAGAATTTCCTCTTCTGACACATTTCCCGCACTCGGTGCATGGAAGAGGCCGGCTATCTACGTGAATCCACTGGTACCATAGGAAGATCATTTCCTCTTCTGACACATTTCCCGCACTCGGTGCATGGAAGAGGCCCGGCTATCTACGTGAATCCTCCTCTGTGGCATAGGAAGAGAATTTCCTCTTCTGACACATTTCCCGCACTCGGTGCATGGAAGAGGCCCGGCTATCTACGTGAATTCTCCTCTGTGGCATAGGAAGAGAATTTCCTCTCCTGACACATTTCCCGCACTCGGTGCATGGAAGAGGCCCGGCTGTCTAGGTGAATCCTCCTCTGTGGCATAGGAAGAGAATTTCCTCTTTTGACACATTTCCCGCACTCGGTGCGTGGAAGAGGCCCGGCTGTCTGTGAATGCTCTGGTGTGTAAGAAGCTAAATATTCTCCATGTAAAACGTTTCCCGCACTACGAACAAGAGTTGCCTCTCCCTGTTATGCCTTTTTTATCATTAGGCTCTTGAGAAGTTCTCTACCCAAGAAAAGCATTTCCCGCACTGGGAAGCTGAAGGATTTCCCGCACTGGGAAGCTGAAGCATTTCCCGCACTGGGAAGCTGAAGCATTTCCCGCACTGGACGTGTCTTCTAGCCGGTGTGGCTCCTCTGGTGTTGGAGGAACTCGGACTTGTAGCTGAAGGATTTGGGGCACATGGAGCAGGAGTAGATCTTCTTCTTGGGGTGGGTCTTCTGGTGGATCTTCATCTCGCACTTGGTCCTGTACTGCATCCCGCACTCCCAGCAGGACGACGTGCTGTCCTTCGTGTTGAACTTCTGGTGTATGTCCAGGTTCATTTTCCGCGTGAAGCGCTTCCCGCACACCGTGCAGGAAAACGGCTGTTCCCCGGTGTGGAACCTCTGGTGGTTGATGAGCGTGGATTTGTGGGTGAAGCTCTTCCCGCACTCCGAGCAGGAGAAGGCCTTCTCGCCGGTGTGGAGCCTGAGGTGGATGTTGAGGTGTCCCGTTTGCGAGAAGCACTTCCCGCACTCGGGGCAGGAGAAGGGCTTCTCGCCGGTGTGGACCCTCTGGTGGCTGACAAAGTGGGCCTTGTCTATGAAGGACTTCTTACACTCGGCACAGGTGAAGGGGGTCTCGCCCTTGTGGACCCTCAGGTGGGCGTTGAGGCGGTCCTTCTGCTTGAAGCATTTGTCGCACTCCGGGCACGAGTACGGACGGTCTCCCGTGTGGTTTTTCTGGTGCCTTTCAAGATGCGACTTGGCGCTGAAGCCTTTCCCGCACTCTGAGCAGGAATACGGCCGCATCCCGCTGTGGATACTTTCATGTCTGATGAGACTCGACCTGGTCTGAAAGCACTTCCCGCACTCTGTGCATATAAAAGGGTGGTTCTCGTTGGGGGTCGGCTGATACACCAGAGGCAAGGTAATTATGGTGAAGCATTCATTGAAGGTAGAAGCTGTGGAGATCTCATCACCTCTTGGTGTAGCATGAAGAGAAGATCCCTCGGGATTGGCTGGATCCAGAGGCCTATCCGTGTTCGGGATTCCCGGATGGATATCGGAGGAAGTCCGATCCGATTTAATGGAAGACTCTTCGGGGCGAAAGGGATCGGTGGCTTTATCGGCACTGTCCGGTTTTACATATAAGTCTTGATTAGCAAAGTTTTCCAGCGGAGAATATTGTGCCCGGCCGCCATCTTTAGTATTATATCCCGGAAACGGACGTCCCCTCGAGGAATTCCAGACAAAGACGTCATCTGGGGGAAAGATAAATTCATACAATCTTAGAAGCGTCTTCATATTTCATGTTCTCCAGTCTGGAGTCATGTATTGGGGTCTAGAGCAGCAATGGAGAACCTCCGCACCCCCAGATGTTTTGGGACTACATTTCCCATCATGCTCCACGACTACACTGCAGAGTGCCTGAGCATCATGGGAAATGTAGTTCCGAAACATCTGGGGGTGCCGAGGTTCACCATCACTGGACTAGAGGTTACAGACCATAGAGCTCCGTCATCAAATAAAGACCATCGATACAGAAATCAGAAATATAGATTACAACTCTATGGTGATGGATGATGGACCTTCCACATGGTGTACAGTATCTCCTCCTCATTTGTTGGGAACATGACATTATATTGGAGGAATGGAGATGGATCTTTCATATGGTGTACAGTATCTCCTCCTCATTTGTTGGGAACATGACGTTATATTGAGGAATGGAGATGGACCTTTCATATGGTGTACAGTATCTCCTCCTCATTTGTTGGGAACATGACATTATATTGAGGAATGAAGATGGACCTTTCATATGGTGTACAGTATCTCCTCCTCATTTGTTGGGAACATGACGTTATATTGGAGGAATGGAGATGGACCTTTCATATGGTGTACAGTATCTCCTCCTCATTTGTTGGGAACATGACGTTATATTGGAGGAATGGAGATGGACCTTTCATATGGTGTACAGTATCTCCTCCTCATTTGTTGGGAACATGACATTATATTGGAGGAATGGAGATGGACCTTTCATATGGTGTACAGTATCTCCTCCTCATTTGTTGGGAACATGACATTATATTGAGGAATGGAGATGGACCTTTCATATGGTGTACAGTATCTCCTCCTCATTTGTTGGGAACATGACATTATATTGAGGAATGGAGATGGACCTTTCATATGGTGTACAGTATCTCCTCCTCATTTGTTGGGAACATGACATTATATTGAGGAATGGAGATGGACCTTTCATATGGTGTACAGTATCTCCTCCTCATTTGTTGGGAACATGACGTTATATTGGAGGAATGGAGATGGACCTTTCATATGGTGTACAGTATCTCCTCCTCATTTGTTGGGAACATGACATTATATTGGAGGAATGGAGATGGACCTTTCATATGGTGTACAGTATCTCCTCCTCATTTGTTGGGAACATGACATTATATTGAGGAATGGAGATGGACCTTTCATATGGTGTACAGTATCTCCTCCTCATTTGTTGGGAACATGACATTATATTGAGGAATGGAGATGGACCTTTCATATGGTGTACAGTATCTCCTCCTCATTTGTTGGGAACATGACGTTATATTGGAGGAATGGAGATGGACCTTTCATATGGTGTACAGTTTATAGATCAGTCCAGTCTTGGGGATATCATGATCTGCTGTATCTCTGTCTCTTTTATTCTTTCTAAATATCTTAAACTTGTGAAAGTAAAAATGTTCCTGTTATCAGTTTCCACATTTGGTGTTCATTACTCACCTGAGCTGATATCTAGAGAAGAGTCCTCCTCTTTCACTGTCATCATTGTCCCATCCTCCTCTGTAGAAAGATCACCCATCACATACGCCTCTCCTTCCTCTTTGATCTCAATTTTCATATCACTCAGAGCTTCAGCCTAAATGAACAAAATTAAATATCACCCGACTCTACAGAAAAGTACGTCATTTCACACCAACTGGGGTCTCATTTGTCTCTTTCTACCTGAGAAAATTGTGTGTAGCGATGACCTTCTGGTGTGGAATCCCCGGTGTCCAGAGGACTGGAACATCTCTTTGCTGGGTTTCTCTTATGAATTGGCTTCTTCATAACCTCCTTGTGTCCTTCAGAACGCTCCTTCATTACGCCATACTCCTCATCTTCATCTTTAAACTCTTCTTTTACAACAATATTGTAACCTTGAAACTTTCCACTCTGAATATATAATAAAACATTCATTGTAACAATCATGCTGTGTATAAATCAGAACTACCAATAATTGTCAATCATCTACCTGATGATGGTGAGGGATGGTGTGATCTTCCTGTGTGGAATCCCGGGAATACAGAGGACGGGGACATCTCTCTGGTGGGTTCCCATTACTGGATCCATCTGTAGGAAACACACACACTGACTGAATACATTGTTTCTATGTGTTTATCAGATGATGGGGGATCTAGGTGGAGCCTCCGTACTGCTCTCTCCTTTACAATAAAGTCTCCTCTTACCCGGTGATGTGAGGGGCGGCTGATTGTCCATCATGACGTCCTTGTAGAGATAATCTCACCTGCTGTTCAGAAGGTCTACAGATCCTCAATCCACAGAACTTCCTTGTCTTCTTGTAATGTTGAAAGATTCAGTTTTCATAAAAATGAACCTACATATTGGAATTCCCGACACGCACACAGCGTGGCCTCTCATTAGCCATGGACCTCGTCTCCTCACCAACTGATTCCACTACTCTTATTTCTAACGTTTTTTTATTAAAGTCCAGGAGAACCTACAACACAATTCCTTCTAGAGGAGAAATAAAAATGTGTTCATAACTCACCTGTGACCATCACCACATCCTCCGTAGACTGCTGACCGTCCCTCACAAACATCTCTCCTTCTATCCTTTTCACCTCAACATTGATGTCCATCAGTTCTTCCAGCTAAATTAAACAAAAATGATATCCATATGATGAAACCACATAAAAGAAATATCATCTCATACAGTTTAGAGTCACTTTTACATCCTAGACCCTCGTTCCCATCTACCTGATCAAAGATGAAGTCATCTTCCTGTGTGGAATCCCGGGAATACAGAGGACGGGGACATCTCTCTGGTGGGTTCCCATTACTGGATCCATCTGTAGGAAACACACACACTGACTGAATACATTGTTTCTATGTGTTTATCAGATGATGGGGGATCTAGGTGGAGCCTCCGTACTGCTCTCTCCTTTACAATAAAGTCTCCTCTTCTTACCCAGAGATGGGAGGGTCTGGTGGTCCTCCATCATGACTTTCTTCTTCTTATCTTTGTGTGGTTTCTGGCATTCGTCTATCATGACATTCTTGTTCAGATCCTTCTGTCCCTTCTGGTGGTCCTCTATCGCAACTTCCTTCAAGAGATCCTTGTGTCCTTCTAAATACTCCCACTCCTCCATGGAGAAATAGACAGTGACATCATTAAACCTTACCCTGACACATCCCTTGTCTGCTACGGGATAATGTCCCAGAATTCCCAACATCCTCCTCACCTCTCCCGTCAGCAGCTTAATCATCTTCTTGATGACTTCTAGAATCTTCTTGTCATTGTTTGTATTAGGTGTCAGGGAGTCTGGTGGGGTCACTGTGATGGGGGGTGTCCCACCAGGAGAGCTGTTGTGTTTCAATGGCTCACTAGATGCCTTCTTCACCATTTCATAATCCTGAGCAGAAGAACATAGTGATCATCATCAATATATACATTCCCAGAATCCTCCTCACCTCTTCGGTCAGGTCTGTGTTTTATTAATAGAGATAAGAGTGATGTCATGTGACCTCCCAGAATCCTCCTCACCTCTCCGGTCAGGTCTGTGTTTTATTAATAGAGATAAGAGTGATGTCATGTGACCTCCCAGAATCCTCCTCACCTCTCCGGTCAGGTCTGTGTTTTATTAATAGAGATAAGAGTGATGTCATGTGACCCCCCAGAATCCTCCTCACCTCTCCGGTCAGGTCTGTGTTTTATTAATAGAGATAAGAGTGATGTCATGTGACCTCCCAGAATCCTCCTCACCTCTCCGGTCAGGTCTGTGTTTTATTAATAGAGATAAGAGGGATGTCATGTGACCTCCCAGAATCCTCCTCACCTCTCCGGTCAGGCCTGTGTTTTATTAATAGAGATAAGAATAATGTCATGTGACCTCCCAGAATCCTCCTCACCTCTCCGGTCAGGTCTGTGTTTTATTAATAGAGATAAGAATAATGTCATGTGACCTCCCAGAATCCTCCTCACCTCTCCGGTCAGGTCTGTGTTTTATTAATAGAGATAAGAATAATGTCATGTGACCTCCCAGAATCCTCCTCACCTCTCCGGTCAGGTCTGTGTTTTATTAATAGAGATAAGAATAATGTCATGTGACCTCCCAGAATCCTCCTCACCTCTCAGGTCAGGTCTGTGTTTTATTAATAGAGATAAGAGTGATGTCATGTGACCTCCCAGAATCCTCCTCACCTCTCAGGTCAGGTCTGTGTTTTATTAATAGAGATAAGAGTGATGTCATGTGACCTCCCAGAATCCTCCTCACCTCTCCGGTCAGGTCTGTGTTTTATTAATAGAGATAAAAGTGATGTCATGTGACCTCCCAGAATCCTCCTCACCTCTCCGGTCAGGTCTGTGTTTTATTAATAGAGATAAGAGTGATGTCATGTGACCTCCCAGAATCCTCCTCACCTCTCCGGTCAGGTCTGTGTTTTATTAATAGAGATAAGAGTGATGTCATGTGACCTCCCAGAATCCTCCTCACCTCTCCGGTCAGGTCTGTGTTTTATTAATAGAGATAAGAGTGATGTCATGTGACCTCCCAGAATCCTCCTCACCTCTCCGGTCAGGTCAGGTCTGTGTTTTATTAATAGAGATAAGAGTGATGTCATGTGACCTCCCAGAATCCTCCTCACCTCTCCGGTCAGGTCTGTGTTTTATTAATAGAGATAAGAGTGATGTCATGTGACCTCCCAGAATCCTCCTCACCTCTCCGGTCAGGTCTGTGTTTTATTAATAGAGATAAGAGTGATGTCATGTGACCTCCCAGTATCCTCCTCACCTCTCCGGTCAGCAGGTAGATGATCTCCAGGGTGAGGTTCAGTATGTTGTTGGATGCGTGGCTTGGCTTCTCCTCCATAGTTCGGGGTTTGGTTGTTCCTCCTGTAGATGGACAATGACGAGTTATCTGGGCTATCTTATGACGGGAATGATGTGTTGGGGGTCATAAAGGGTGAAATGATTTTTACCTCCTCTTACTGCCAATTCCAACAAAGTCTCCTCCCTACTTCCTCCCTGCTGACCTTTCACCCAGAACTTCCTGTCTGTACCTGACATCACTTCCTGTCTTTGCGTTCCATCCCTGAACTCTGGGATTTAACCCTCCGCACACGGCTCTCCGTCTGTACATGTCTCTAGCTGACCGTTGTATGAATACGGAGATTGTTGGGTCACATATATAGAAATACATAGTACTGGGCAGACATGTCCGTGTGATCCCTATCTGGCCAGTCCCTACTCTATGGTGCAGAGTGACAATTAATTTGAATTATATAGAATACTTGAATGGACATTTCTACCCTGATTTCCAGTCTCCTCCATCGTCTCCCATGTTTTATGTCGGGATGTTTTTTTTGTCGTTTTTATATTATGTTGGTATTAGATGACCTATGTCTGATGATTTGGGGGTGACGTTCCAGGAAGTGGGGAAATATTTGCACGTTGGTTGTTTGATTTTCTGTTATTTTTTTATTCTATGCAGTATTTGTAATAGGATGGTATGGCTGATTACAGAACTGTATTCTCTTAGTTTTATTGGGTTTTATTTCTGTTCTTTCCTTTATATTGTGATTTTTGTGTTGTCTTTGTTGAATGTAATTGTATCTTAGTCATTTCCCTTTGCGATTAATAAAGTATTCTGAATCTGGGAATCTGAAGTCTGGTTGGTGCCCCTCCCAGTGTAGGTGAGCGCCCCCTGGTGGTGTCTGGTCTGTGTTCCTCCCAGTGTAGGTGAGCGCCTCCTGGTGGTGTCTGGTCTATGTTCCTCCCAGTGTAGGTGAGCGCCCTCTGGTGGTGTCTGGTCTATGTTCCTCCCAGTGTAGGTGAGCGCCCTCTGGTGGTGTCTGGTCTGTGTTCCTCCCAGTGTAGGTGAGCGCCCCCTGGTGGTGTCTGGTCTGTGTTCCTCCCAGTGTAGGTGAGCGCCCCCTGGTGGTGTCTGGTCTGTGTTCCTCCCAGTGTAGGTGAGCGCCCCCTGGTGGTGTCTGGTCTGTGTTCCTCCCAGTGTAGGTGAGCGCCCCCCTGGTGGTGTCTGGTCTATGTTCCTCCCAGTGTAGGTGAGCGCCCCCTGGTGGTGTCTGGTCTGTGTTCCTCCCAGTGTAGGTGAGTGCCCCCTGATGGTGTCTGGTCTGTGTTCCTCCCAGTGTAGGTGAGCGCCCCCTGATGGTGTCTGGTCTGTGTTCCTCCCAGTGTATGTGAGTGCCCCCCTGGTGGTGTCTGGTCTGTGTTCCTCCCAGGGTAGGTGAGCGCCCTCTGGTGGTGTCTGGTCTACGTTTCTCCCAGTGTAGGTGAGCGCCCCCTGGTGGTGTCTGGTCTGTGTTCCTTCCAGTGTAGGTGAGTGCCCCCTGATGGTGTCTGGTCTGTGTTCCTCCCAGTGTAGGTGAGTGCCCCCTGATGGTGTCTGGTCTGTGTTCCTCCCAGTGTAGGTGAGCGCCCCCTGGTGGTGTCTGGTCTGTGTTCCTTCCAGTGTAGGTGAGCGCCCTCTGGTGGTGTCTGGTCTGTGTTCCTCCCAGTGTAGGTGAGCGCCCCCTGGTGGTGTCTGGTCTGTGTTCCTTCCAGTGTAGGTGAGTGCCCCCTGATGGTGTCTGGTCTGTGTTCCTCCCAGTGTAGGTGAGTGCCCCCCTGGTGGTGTCTGGTCTGTGTTCCTCCCAGTGTAGGTGAGCGCCCCCTGGTGGTGTCTGGTCTGTGTTCCTCCCAGTGTAGGTGAGCGCCCCCTGGTGGTGTCTGGTCTGTGTTCCTTGCAGTGTAGGTGAGCGCCCCCTGGTGGTGTCTGGTCTGTGCTCCTCCCAGTGTAGGTGAGCGCCCCCTGGTGGTGTCTGCTCTATGTTCCTCCCAGTGTTGGTGAGTGCCCCCTGGTGGTGTCTGGTCTGTGTTCCTCCCAGTGTAGGTGAGCGCCCCCTGGTGGTATCTGGTCTGTGTTCCTCCCAGTCTAGGTGAGCGCCCCCTGGTGGTGTCTGGTCTGTGTTCCTCCCAGTCTAGGTGAGCGCCCCCTGGTGGTGTCTGGTCTGTGTTCCTCCCAGTGTAGGTGAGCGCCCCCTGGTGGTGTCTGGTCTATGTTCCTCCCAGTGTAGGTGAGCGCCCCCTGGTGGTGTCTGGTCTATGTTCCTCCCAGTGTAGGTGAGCGCCCCCTGGTGGTGTCTGGTCTGTGTTCCACCCAGTGTAGGTGAGCGCCCCCTGGTGGTGTCTGGTCTATGTTCCTCCCAGTCTAGGTGAGCACCCCCTGGTGGTGTCTGGTCTGTGTTCCTCCCAGTGTAGGTGAGCGCCCCCTGGTGGTGTCTGGTCTACGTTCCTCCCAGTGTAGGTGAGTGCCCCCTGGTGGTGCCTGGTCTGTGTTCCTCCCAGTGTAAGTGAGCGCCCCCTGGTGGTGTTTGGTCTGTGTTCCTCCCAGTGTTGGTGAGCCCCCCCTGGTGGTGTTTGGTCTGTGTTCCTCCCAGTGTTGGTGAGCCCCCCCTGGTGGTGTTTGGTCTGTGTTCCTCTAAGTGTAGGTGAGTGCCCCCTTGTGGTGTCTGGTCTGTGTTCCTCCCAGTGTAGGTGAGCGCCCCCTGGTGGTGTCTGATTTCTGTTCCTCCCAGTGTAGGTGAGCGCCCCCTGGTGGTGTCCGATTTGTGTTCCTCCCAGTGTAGGTGAGCGCCCCCTTGTGGTGTCTGGTCTGTGTTCCTCCCAGTGTAGGTGAGCGCCCCCTGGTGGTGTCTGGTCCTTGTTCCTCCCAGTGTAGGTGAGCGCCCCCTGGTGGTGTCTGATTTCTGTTCCTCCCAGTGTAGGTGAGCGCCCCCTGGTGGTGTCCGATTTGTGTTCCTCCCAGTGTAGGTGAGCGCCCCCTTGTGGTGTCTGGTCTGTGTTCCTCCCAGTGTAGGTGAGCGCCCCCTGGTGGTGTCTGGTCCTTGTTCCTCCCAGTGTAGGTGAGCGCCCCCTGGTGGTGTCTGATTTCTGTTCCTCCCAGTGTAGGTGAGCGCCCCCTGGTGGTGTCCGATTTGTGTTCCTCCCAGTGTAGGTGAGCGCCCCCTTGTGGTGTCCGATTTGTGTTCCTCCCAGTGTAGGTGAGCGCCCCCTGGTGGTGTCTGGTCTGTGTTCCTCCCAGTGTAGGTGAGCGCCCCCTGGTGGTGTCTAGTCTATGTTCCTCCCAGTGTTGGTGAGTGCCCCCTGGTGGTGTCTGGTCTGTGTTCCTCCCAGTGTAGGTGAGCGCCCCCTGGTGGTGTCTGGTCTGTGTTCCTCCCAGTGTTGGTGAGCGCCCCCTGGTGGTGTCTGGTCTGTGTTCCTACCAGTGTAGGTGAGCGCCCCCTGGTGGTGTCTAGTCTATGTTCCTCCCAGTGTTGGTGAGTGCCCCCTGGTGGTGTCTGGTCTGTGTTCCTCCCAGTGTAGGTGAGCGCCCCCTGGTGGTGTCTGGTCTGTGTTCCTCCCAGTGTAGGTGAGCGCCCCCTGGTGGTGTCTGGTCTGTGTTCCTCCCAGTGTAGGTGAGCGCCCCCTGGTGGTGTCTGGTCTGTGTTCCTCCCAGTGTAGGTAAGTGCTGGAGGGTCAGAGCAGAGAGTGATGACTGACAGTAATCAGCGGTCATGCGATCGCTCAGGTCTTGCTCGTAGAGTCGGTGGGGGACAGCTGCAGCTTTGTAGCGATGTTGCAGCCATATATAGAGGAGTTCCCGTACTTATCCTGTAAATCCACGAAGGAGGTCCAGGAGGGCAGGACTTTCATTATGAGGATGAAGGACATGACCTCCAACTAGCGGGAGGAAAGTTCAACACTAAACCTTAAATAATATTAATAAAGAGGTCAGTCACCAGGAAGTGGATTCAGACATGCTTGGGACAAACGGAGATCTATAGTCAGACAACGGGACAGACTGGACGGAGTTCTCGGACTTTTTTCAATTAGCATTTCAATAAGAACCAAGTGTGATGGGGGAGAGGAAGGAGGGATAAGGGAGGGAAGGAGGGATAAGGGAGGGGGGAAGAGCTCACAGGCCCGAAGCTTTATTGAAAGGACAAAGACACAAAGGAGAGTGGGGGGGAGGGGGGGAGAGAGAATCTTCTCAGAGGTCCTCTTCCTCATTAATTGCTATGAGGTTATAGTGTCTGAAGAGACCAGTCTGTGACCATACGCAATAGACATCCTCTCCCGATGCTTCACCATAAAGTGTCCTCAAAGCAACACATCACCTTCCAGGCGCCATCAATGTCCTCTGTGCAAAAACACCACAAAATAGTCCGTTCAGCACCCCAAAGTGGGCGATGGCTGTCTGTGGTACTAAGTTCTTGAGTTCTGGTTCTCGGGCCCTCAGCAAGTCCTGTGTGAAGGTTCACTGCCAGAAGATGTGCAAAGTAGTGTCTTCTTTTATCATGCAGGAGGGGTGGTGACTGTATCGGGATGGCTTTCCGGGATGCATGAACATCGTCAAAGGGAACCTTCCTTGGATGGCCTCCATGCCAAATCTTTGTGCCCATTGATGTTACATTCCTCCAGACCACCTTGCCAGTGCCTAGAGGTAGACCCCGAACAGTCTCTGGTGTCTTTCGCTCTGACCGACTTGTAGACAGTCTTTGGTTTCCAAAAGTCAGGCTTTACTCCATGCATCCTCTGCTTCTTTGTAAACTTAGAAGAGTCCAAGTAAAACCAAGGAGTGTTCCAGTTGTAGGAAAGCGAGCTGAAGTGCTTTCCTATTGGTGTAGGTGAAGGGCCCCTTATGATGTCTGATTTTAGATGCTCTCAGTATAGGTGGAGTCTAGTCTGATCTCCTCTAAGTATAGGTGAGCGCCCCCTGGTGAAGTCTGGTCTGATCTGCTCTCAGTATAGGTGAGCGTCCCCTGGTGGAGTATGGTCTGATCTCCTCTCAGTATAGATGAGCGCCCCCTGGTGGAGTCTGGTCTGATCTCCTCTCAGTATAGGTGAGCTCCCCTGGTGAAGTCTGGTCTGATCTCCTCTCAGTATAGGTGAGCGCCCCCTGGTGGAGTCTGGTCTGATCTCCTCTCAGTATAGGTGAGCGCCCCTGGTGAAGTCTGGTCTGATCTCCTCTCATTATAGGTGAGCGCCCCCTGGTGAAGTCTGGTCTGATCTATACTATACCTATACTGAGAGGAGATCAGACCAGACTCCACCAGGGGGCGCTCACCTATACTGAGAGGAGATAAGACCAGACTCCACCAGGGGGTGCTCACCTATACTGAGAGGAGATCAGACCAGACTCCACGAGGGGGCGCTCATCTATACTGAGAGGAGATCAGACCAGACTCCACCAGGGGGCGCTCACCTACACTGAGAGGAGATCAGACCAGACTTCACCAGGGAGCACTCACCTATACTGAGAGGAGATCAGACCAGACTCCACCAGGGGGCGCTCACCTATACTGAGAGGAGATCAGACCAGACTTCACCAGGGGGCGCTCACCTATACTGAGAGGAGATCAGACCAGACTCCACCAGGAGGTGCTCACCTATACTGAGAGGAGATCAGACCAGACTTCACCAGGGGGCGCTCACCTCATTTAAAGTCCCAACCGTCCTTTTTATTTGATTTCAGATATAGGGATGGAGGCACATAGCTTTAGGTTGTTATGGCCTCATTTAAAGTCTCAAAAACCCCTCTTCATATTCTGCTCATCATAGACCTCACCTGTATGGAGGAACTTCTCATTTCGGGATCTGTGATTGTCTCAATCGATCTGCAAAGTGACCCATCTACACATTTCCTCCACAATTTGGTCAGCATAGAGACAACCCAACAGAGACACATGGAGAACGGTTCGGAGTCCATGTTCTGCTCATCATGACCTGTGTGGAGGAATTTCTCACCTGGGGGATCCATGATGGTCCCAATGTAGATGTGTAAGGTGACACATCTACAAATTTCCTCCACAACTCGGTCAGCACAGAAACAACCCAACAGAGACCCATAAAGATAGGCTTAATGTTCATGTTCTACTCATCATGGACCTCACCTATGTGGAGGAACTTGTCTTCGTGGGATCTGGAATGACCTCAATCAATCTGCAAGGTAACACATCTACACATTTCCTCCACAACCTGATCAGCATAGAGACAACCCAACAGAGACACCTGGAGAAAGGCCTGGAGACCATGTTCTGCTCATCATGACCTCACCTGTGTGGAGGAACTTCTCACCTGGTGATCCATGATGGTCCCAATGTCTTTGTGGAAGGAGACAGATCTACACATTTCCTCCACAACTTGGTCAGCACAGAGACAGCCCAACAGAGACACATGGAGAAGGTCTTGTGAGTAAAACCCTTACACAACTCAAGTCATTGACTGAAATATCTCAACCCAGCTTGATATACACTAAAGAAGATGACCAATGGAAGCCGGACTCTGGGGGAAATTCAAAACTACCTTTGCAGTGGGACTAGTTTTACTTACCTTCTCCCGCACTCCCACAGGAGTTCTCAAATACATGTGACCTGTCCCCCGAAACCACTTTTCTTCGGAGTTCCATCAGTGGCAGGCACTATGAGGTCATCACAGCCTGTAGAAAAGCCCATGTATACCTACCTACCTTTCTGTCAGCCAGTAGTTCCAAGCATTGCTCCTTCTCTGGGTGTGGGGAATACATGCTCCTCCCTCTCTGGGTGTAGGGAATACATGCTCCTCCCTCTCTGGGTGTGGGGAATACATGCTCCTCCCTCTCTGGGTGTAGGGAATACATGCTCCTCCCTCTCTGGGTGTAGGGAATACATGCTCCTCCCTCTCTGGATGTAGGGAATACATGCTCCTCCCTCTCTGGGTGTAGGGAATACATGCTCCTCCCTCTCTGGGTGTAGGGAATACATGCTCCTCCCTCTCTGGGTGTAGGGAATACACGCTCCTCCCTCACTGGGTGTAGGGAATACATGCTCCTCCCTCTCTGGGTGTAGGGAATACATGCTCCTCCCTCTCTGGGTGTGGGGAATACATGCTCCTCCCTCTCTGGGTGTAGGGAATACATGCTCCTCCCTCTCTGGGTGTAGGGAATACATGCTCCTCCCTCTCTGGATGTAGGGAATACATGCTCCTCCCTCTCTGGGTGTAGGGAATACATGCTCCTCCCTCTCTGGGTGTAGGGAATACATGCTCCTCCCTCTCTGGGTGTAGGGAATACACGCTCCTCCCTCACTGGGTGTAGGGAATACACGTTCCTCCCTCTCTGGGTGTAGGGAATACATGTTCCTCCCTCTCTGGGTGTAGGGAATACATGCTCCTCCCTCTCTGGGTGTAGGGAATACATGTTCCTCCCTCTCTGGGTGTAGGGAATACATGCTCCTCCCTCTCTGGGTGTAGGGAATACATGTTCCTCCCTCTCTGGGTGTAGGGAATACATGTTCCTCCCTCTCTGGGTGTAGGGAATACATGTTCCTCCCTCTCTGGGTGTAGGGAATACATGCTCCTCCCTCTCTGGGTGTAGGAAATACATGCTCCTCCCTCTCTGGGTGTAGGGAATACATGCTCCTCCCTCTCTGGGTGTGGGGAATACATGCTCCTCCCTCTCTGGGTGTAGGGAATACACGCTCCTCCCTCACTGGGTGTAGGGAATACATGTTCCTCCCTCTCTGGGTGTAGGGAATACATGTTCCTCCCTCTCTGGGTGTAGGGAATACATGCTCCTCCCTCTCTGGGTGTAGGGAATACATGCTCCTCCCTCTCTGGGTGTAGGGAATACATACTCCTCCCTCTCTGGATGTAGGGAATACATGCTCCTCCCTCTCTGGGTGTGGGGAATACATACTCCTCCCTCTCTGGGTGTAGGGAATACACACTCCTCCCTCTCTGGGTGTAGGGAATACACACTCCTCCCTCTCTGGGTGTAGGGAATACACGTTCCTCCCTCTCTGGGTGTAGGGAATACATGCTCCTCCCTCTCAGGGTGTGTGAATACAGGTTCCTCCCTCTCTGGGTGTAGGGAATACATGCTCCTTCCTCTCTGGGTGTAGGGAATACACACTTCTCCCTCTCTGGGTGTAGGGAATACATGCTCCTCCCTCTCTGGGTGTAGGGAATACATGCTCCTCCCTCTCTGGGTGTAGGGAATACATGCTCCTCCCTCTCTGGGTGTAGGGAATACATACTCCTCCCTCTCTGGGTGTAGGGAATACATGCTCCTCCTTCTCTGGGTGTAGGGAATACATGCTCCTCCCTCTTTGGGTGTAGGGAATACATGCTCCTCCCTCTCTGGGTGTAGGGAATACATGCTCCTCCCTCTCTGGGTGTGATAATACATGCTCCTCCCCCTCTGGGTTTGCAAATACATGCTCCTCCCCCTCTGGGTTTGCGAATACATGCCCCTCCCCCTCTGGGTTTGCGAATACATGCTCCTCCCCCTCTGGGTTTGCAAATACAAGCTCCTCCCCCTCTGGGTTTGCGAATACATGCTCCTCCCTCTGAATGCTCATTTGTAGTGTTAAGATCTAAAGTGAAACTTATTGATCGACCATAAACCTGTTATAGGAATATATATTGTATCTTTATTTGTTCCATGCATTCATATGGAAGACATTTCCCGCACTCAGGACACTCCTACACCTCCAGGGTTCTGTGAGTTCTCTGATGTCTTGTAAAATGGTGCTTCTGTGAAAAACATTTCCCGCACTCGGGGCAGGAATAAGGCTTCTCCCCGGTGTGAGACCTCTGATGTATTTGGAGAAGTTGTTTACGCCCAAAACATTTCCCGCACTCTGGACAGGAATATGGCTTCTCACCCGTGTGAGATCTCTGATGGCTGTCAAGTTGTTTTTTGTGTGCATAACTTTTCCCGCACTCAGAGCAGGAATGCGGCTTCTCACCCGTGTGGCATTTCAGATGTCCAGAAAGATGGGGCTTCTGCGAAAAACATTTCCCGCACTCTTGACAGGAATACGGCTTTTCCCCCGTGTGAGACCTCTGATGTGTTTGGAGAAGCTGATTACGCGCAAAACATTTCCCGCACTCGGAACAGGAAAACGGCCTCTCCCCCGTGTGGGATCTTTTATGTACCATTAGTTCTGACCTCTGTGAAAAGCACTTCCCGCACTCAGGACAGGAGTACGGCTTCTCCCCCGTGTGGGACCTCTGATGTATCTGGAGAAGTTGATTACGCGCAAAACTTTTCCCGCACTCAGGACAGAAATACGGCTTCTCCCCCGTGTGAGACCTCTGGTGTGTCGTGAGGAATATTTTACATGCAAAACGTTTCCCGCACTCAGGGCAGGAATACGGCTTCTCGGTGTGGAATTTCTGATGTTTGGCTAGTTCTGATTTTGTAAGAAAACTTTTCCCACACTCAGGACAGGAATGAAGCTTCGGGCCCGTGTGAGATCTCTGATGTGCGGAAAGAGTTGATTTAAATCTAAAACTTTCCGCACATTCAGGACAGGAAAAGGTCTTCTCCCCCTGAGTCCCACCACCATCGCTCACAGTACGAGGTTGCTCAGAGGGTTTCCATGGTCCATCCACACTGTGAAGGCCACCATCCATAGAGGAGCTCATTGTCTTCTCTCCGGCACCATCCCTCATAGTACGAGGTTGCTCAGAGGCATTCCATGGTCCATCCACACTGTGAAGGCCACCATCCATAGAGGAGCTCATTGTCTTCTCTCCTGTACCATCACTCACAGTACGAGATTGCTCAGAGGGATTCCATGGTCCATCCACACTGTGAAGGCCACCATCCATAGAGGAGCTCCTTGTCTTCTCTCCGGCACCATCGCTCACAGTACGAGATTGCTCAGAGGGTTTCCATGGTCCATCCACACTGTGAAGTCCACCATCCATAGAGGAGCTCATTGTCTTCTCTCCGGCACCATCGCTCACAGTACGAGGTTGTTCAAAGGAATTCCATGGTCCATCCACACTGTGAAGGCCACCCTCCATAGAGGAACTCATTGTCTTCTCTCCGGCACCATCCCTCACAGTACGAGGTTTCTCAGAGGGATTCCATGGTCTATCCACACTGTGAAGGCCACCATCCATAGAGGAGCTCATTGTCTTCTCTCCGGCACCATCCCTCATAGTACGAGGTTGCTCAGAGGCATTCCATGGTCCATCCACACTGTGAAGGCCACCATCCATAGAGGAGCTCATTGTCTTCTCTCCGGTACCATCACTCACAGTACGAGATTGCTCAGAGGGTTTCCATGGTCCATCCACACTGTGAAGGCCACCATCCATAGAGGAGCTCATTGTCTTCTCTCCGGCACCATCCCTCACAGTACGAGGTTTCTCAGAGGGATTCCATGGTCTATCCACACTGTGAAGGCCACCATCCATAGAGGAGCTCATTGTCTTCTCTCCGGCACCATCCCTCATAGTACGAGGTTGCTCAGAGGCATTCCATGGTCCATCCACACTGTGAAGGCCACCATCCATAGAGGAGCTCATTGTCTTCTCTCCGGTACCATCACTCACAGTACGAGATTGCTCAGAGGGTTTCCATGGTCCATCCACACTGTGAAGGCCACCATCCATAGAGGAACTCATTGTCTTCTCTCCGGCACCATCGCTCACAGTACGAGATTGCTCAGAGGGTTTCCATGGTCCATCCACACTGTGAAGTCCACCATCCATAGAGGAGCTCATTGTCTTCTCTCCGGCACCATCGCTCACAGTACGAGGTTGTTCAAAGGAATTCCATGGTCCATCCACACTGTGAAGGCCACCCTCCATAGAGGAACTCATTGTCTTCTCTCCGGCACCATCCCTCACAGTACGAGGTTTCTCAGAGGGATTCCATGGTCTATCCACACTGTGAAGGCCACCATCCATAGAGGAGCTCATTGTCTTCTCTCCGGCACCATCCCTCATAGTACGAGGTTGCTCAGAGGCATTCCATGGTCCATCCACACTGTGAAGGCCACCATCCATAGAGGAGCTCATTGTCTTCTCTCCGGTACCATCACTCACAGTACGAGATTGCTCAGAGGGTTTCCATGGTCCATCCACACTGTGAAGGCCACCATCCATAGAGGAACTCATTGTCTTCTCTCCGGCACCATCCCTCACAGTACGAGGTTTCTCAGAGGGATTCCATGGTCCATCCACACTGTGAAGTCCACCATCCATAGAGGAGCTCCTTGTCTTCTCTCCGGCACCATCGCTCACAGTACGAGGTTGCTCAGAGGCATTCCATGGTCCATCCACACTGTGAAGGCCACCATCCATAGAGGAGCTCATTGTCTTCTCTCCGGTACCATCACTCACAGTACGAGATTGCTCAGAGGGATTCCATGGTTCATCCACACTGTGAAGGCCACCATCCATAGAGGAGCTCATTGTCTTCTCTCTGGCACAATCTCCTGTGATGTCCTCATCTTCCATTCTACAACCTGGAGATAAAGTGAGAAGATCCTTTGAGGGTTTCTCCATGGCGTGTCCTGGAAAAAATATAAAAACATGATCAATAGATATGAGAGGGTTCGTTCACTTCCATCAACATTCCATCTGGATCGGGTAGGTGTGAGTGAGCAGATGTTCTCTGTGAAGGCCCCAACCAGCCGGGACTCTTCAGTTGAAGGCCCTTCAGCCTTCCTCTTTGATCACTTCTATGTTCATGCAGCCTTGTCAGAAATTGGGGAATTTATGGGGACTGGAAGTTTAATGCCGATCACACAACAAGCCTAGGCACTTAATCATGTGATCCCTGCTTCAGAGTTCAGACTGGTAGACCCTCTCCCTTCACCATCAGAATACGTTGTCAAGGGCCTTCTGATAATAAGCGGCACTGAAGGGAACATTTTCTCAAAGGAAAGATCAGTGGGTCGCTCTCTCAGATACTTCTTATTTTCCCGACCCAGCAAGGCCCTACACAGAGCTTTCTGATAACATACACACTATATTCCCAAAAGTATTGGGACACCTGCCTTTACACACACATGAACTTTAATGACATCCCAGTCTTAGTCCGTAGGGTTCAATAATGAGTTGGCCCACCCTTTGCAGCTATAACAGCTTCAACTCTTCTGAGAAGGCCGATCACAAGGTTTAGGAGGGTGTCTATGGGAATGTTTGACCATTCTTCCAGACGCGCACCGACTGATGCTCACTGACCATGGAAAAGGATGTGTTGGTAGGATGGTGGACTCAAAGGTATCATCTAGCTACATATCCTATCCAATATCATATCTAACTTTTGAAGGCTGTTCTCGGTCAGCGGGGATGCTGCTAGGGATCCCAGGAGCAGTCAGGAGAGCCTTTAAGAGGATTAGAGTGTCGCAAGTCTAGAGTAAGTCCTGTAAAGGTTTATATCATAAGAGCTCAGAAGATACACTATATTACCAAAAGTATTGGAACGCAGTAGCGGCTGGTGCTGAAAATTTTTGGGGGGCTGCAAACAAACTGAAAAATTAAACTGTTAGTAATGCAGGGCTGTAAATAGCCATTTATCAAGTGATTATGTATCATTACTGCTAGATAAAACTGTGCTCATCAATTGCAGCCTCACTGTGCCCATCAATTGCAGCCTCACTGTGCCCATCATATGCAGCCTCACTGTTCCCATCAATTGCAGCCTCACTGTGCCCATCATATGCAGCCTCACTGTTCCCATCAATTGCAGCCTCACTGTGCCCATCATATGCAGCCTCACTGTGCCCATCAACTGCAGCCTCACCGTGCCCATCATATGCAGCCTCACCGTGCCCATCAAATGCAGCCTTACTGTTCCCGTCAACTGCAGCCTCACTGTGCCCGTCAACTGCAGCCTCACTGTGCCCATCATATGCAGCCTCACTGTTCCCATCAATTGCAGCCTCACTGTGCCCATCATATGCAGCCTCACTGTGCCCATCAACTGCAGCCTCACCGTGCCCATCATATGCAGCCTCACCGTGCCCATCAAATGCAGCCTTACTGTTCCCGTCAACTGCAGCCTCACTGTGTCCGTCAACTGCAGCCTCACTGTGCACATCATATGCAGCCTCACTGTGCCCATCAACTGCAGCCTCACTGTGCCCATCAACTGCAGCCTCACTGTGCCCATCATATGCAGTCTCACTGTGCCCATCATATGCAGCCTCACTGTGCACATCAAATGCAGCCTCACTGTGCACATCAAATGCAGCCTCACTGTGCACATCAAATGCAGCCTCACTGTGCACATCAAATGCAGCCTCACTGTGCCCATCAAATGCAGCCTTACTGTGTCCTTTAAATGCAGCCCCACTGTGCCCGTCAAATGCAGCCTCACTGTGCCCGTCAACTGCAGCCTCACTGTGCCCGTCAAATGCAGCCACTGTGCCCATCATATGCAGCCTCACTGTGCCCATCATATGCAGCCTCACTGTGCCCATCATATGCAGCCTCACTGTACCCATCAACTGCAGCCTTACTGTGCCCATCAAATGCAGCCACTGTGCCCATCATATGCAGCCTCACTGTGCCCATCATATGCAGCCTCACTGTGCCCATCATATGCAGCCTCACTGTGCCCATCAAATGCAGCCTCACTGTGCCCATCATATGCAGCCTCACTGTGCCCATCATATGCAGCCTCACTGTGCCCATCAAATGCAGCCACTGTGCCCATCATATGCAGCCTCACTGTGCCCATCAATTGCAGCCTCACTGTGCCTGTCAATTGCAGCCTCACTGTGCCTGTCAATTGCAGCCTCACTGTGCCTGTCAATTGCAGCCTCACTGTGCCTGTCAATTGAAGCCTTGGTGGAGGGGGGATTATGGTGTGGGGTTGTTTTTCAGGGGATGGGCTTGGCCCCTTAGTTCCAGTGAAGGGAACTCCTGAGGCGTCAGCATACCAAGACATTTTGGATAATGTCAAGTTCCTCCACCCCAAACTCGCTCCTCCATGTCTTTATGGACCTTGTTTTGTATACTGGTGGGCAGTCATATTGGAACAGGAAGGGGCCGTCCCCAAACTGTTCCCACAAAGTTGGGAGCATGAAATTGTCCAAAATGTCTTGGTATGCTGACGCCTTAAGAGTTCCCTTCACTGGGACTAAGGGAGCAAGCCCAACCCCTGAGGGGCCAAGACCAACTCCTGAAAAACAACCCCCATACCATAATCCCCCCTCCACCAAATGATTTGGACCAGAGCACAAAGCAAGGTCCATAAAGACATGGATGAATGAGTTTGGGGCGGAGGAACTTGACTGGCCTGCACTGAGTCCTGACCTCAACCCGATAGAACACCTTTGGGATGAATTAGAGTGCGAGCCAGGCCTTCTCATCCAACATCAGTGCCTGACCCCACAAATGCTCTCCTGGAAGAATGGTTAAACATTCCCATAGACACCCTCCTAAACCTTGTTGACAGCCTTCCCAGAAGAGTTGAAGCTGTTATAGCTGCAAAGGGCGGAGCCAACTCAATATTGAACCCTCCGGACTAAGACTGGGATATCACTAAAGTTTATATGTGTGTAAAGGCAGGCGTCCCAATACTTTTGGGAATATAGTGTAGCTAAAGGCCTGCTAGAAGAAGAAGGACCGACCTACATTATACAATTTTCTTGCCGATTGACCAAAGCCATATAATATGAGGTCAAACCTTAACACTTTCCATTTGGATGCAATCAGGCCGGCCCTTGCACTACATAGTTGAAGGTTTATAAAAAACTTTATAATAATAATAATAACCTCCAAAACCAATAAAACTTAGGGCTTTACTGGTACAAGAGAGGACCAACACATATGTAAAAAAGAAATACAAATTTTTATTGCACAAAACATTATATTAAAAACATAATATAAAAAAAAATCACAGGGGTGACCCCATAAAGAATACAAGGTCCTGAGGAAGCACATTATGTGAAACGCGTCAACCTCTTGGAATATATTGGCATAGAGATACATACAACTTATAGATAGGAGTGCTTTTTAAGGGGTCAC
The DNA here is from genome assembly GCA_037952835.1 of Lithobates septentrionalis. Classification (NCBI taxonomy): domain Eukaryota; kingdom Metazoa; phylum Chordata; class Amphibia; order Anura; family Ranidae; genus Lithobates; species Lithobates septentrionalis. Next base: position 987,758 of record JBBDGP010002436.1, read on the forward strand.
CCCCATGTCTCTCTATGCCAATATATTCCAAGAGGTTGACGCGTTTCACATAATTTGCCTCCTCAGGACCTTGTATTCTTTATGAGGTCACCACTGTGATTTTTTTATATTATGTTTTTAATATAATGCTTTGTGCAATAAAATGTTGTATTTCTTTACATAAGTGTTGGTCCTGGCTTGTACCAGGAAAGTCCTACATTTTTGGGTTTTGAAGGTGACATTATTCAGGGATGTGCTGCAGCCAATAGCAGTCTCTATATAAAAGGAAATTTAATACGAAAACTGTATAAAGTACGGCTAGCCTTATGGGTAAACAATATAGGGGAGGTAAGTATTATAAAACTATTTTTTGCCAATTTCACTCCCTGCCCTACTCTGGACCAATCAGTGAGCAGTATGGGTGGAGGAATGTATTTAGTGTTAATGACCCACCTGTGCTGATCTCTGTAGGAGTGTCCTCCTCTATAAATGTCCCCGTTATTCCATCCTCCTCCATAGACTGCTGATCATCCCTCACATACCTCTCTTCTTCTTCTGATTTAACCTCAAATTCTATATCGATTGGATCTCCACTCTAAATCAAGAGAATGAGAGAGAATATCATCTGTAAAATATAATCTTACATACAAAATACACACATTATCTCCACCAGTCCATGTTCTAGATCAGTAGTCTCCAAACTGTGGGCTTGGGGCCAGATGTGGCCCTTGGGGCACTATTCCTCTCATTGATACGAGACGCTATTCTGCCAACTGACACCAAAGGATGGATCACCACTTCTTCTAATGATAACAATGATGGATCACCACTTCTTCTAATGATAACAATGATGGGGCACCATTTCTTCTAATGAGAACAACAATAGGGGGACTATTCCTCCCACTAAGACCAAATATGGAGATGTTTACACCCACTGATGCCAGGAAAATTGCCACTGCTACTGGCCACAGTTCGGCCCCCAATAAAGTCTGAGGGACTAAAAACTGGCTCCTTCCTTTGAAAGTTTGGAGACCCCTGTTCTAGATACTCCGTCCCACCAACCTTGTAACAGTGAGGGACGGTGTGACCTTCCTGTGTGGAATCCCGGGAATACAGAGGACGGGGGCATCTCTCTGGTGGGTTCCTGGTATTAGGTGGATCCATCATATCCTTGTGTCCTTCTGAAAACTCCTCCATCACTCCATACTCCTCATCCTCCTCTTTATACTCTTCTTTAAAATCAATCTTGTCATCCCCGAGGTTTCCACTCTGAAAGATTCAATGTTTTATTCATTGTAACAAACATGCTTGTGTATAAATCATATCTACCAATAATTGTTCCTCATCTACCTGATGATGGTGGGGGATGGTGTGACCTTCCTGTGTGGAATCCCGGGAATACAGAGGACGGGGACATCTCTCTGGTGGGTTCCCATTACTGGATCCATCTGTAGGAAACACACACACTGACTGAATACATTGTTTCTATGTGTTTATCAGATGATGGGGGATCTAGGTGGAGCCTCCGTACTGCTCTCTCCTTTACAATAAAGTCTCCTCTTACCCGGTGATGTGAGGGGCGGCTGATTGTCCATCATGACGTCCTTGTAGAGATAATCTTACCTGATGGTGAGAAGGTCTACAGATCCTCAATCCGCAGAACTTCATTGTCTTCTTCTAATGTGGAAGATTCTGTATATCGTACACACACACAACAAGGCTTCTCATTAACCTTGTCTCCTCACCAACTGGTCCCACCACGTTTCCTTCCATTGTTTTTCCATTGTAACCACAAATATCAACATGATTCTTCTAGAAGAAGGATGGAAATGTCTTCATTAATCACCTGTTCTGATATTTGGTGAAGACTCTTCTCGTTTAGTTGTCACCATCAGCACATCCTCCTCCATAGACTGCTGACCGTCCCTCACAGACGACTCTTCTTCTACCTCTTTGACCCCAACATTGATGTCCATCAGTTCTTTAAGCTAAAATAACAATAATGTATCTGCAGGGTATATTTCACATGGAGGAATATCATTTTAAACAGTTTGGAGTCGCTTCGCATCACTAAATGGTGGACCGTGGTCTGAGTCCGGAACCCAAGCACTATCCCACCCGGACCGCAGCCATTGCGCCATTTAGGAGCCTGTTCTTCTCTCAGCCGTCACCACCGCCATTTTCTCAGAGACAACAGCAGGAGGCGGGACAGTCCTGGAGGGAGGGCGGGAGCTGGCCCGAGGTAAACAAGACAGCGATTAGTTGCTAGGATAAAGGGCGGTCCAAGTAACCAATCACCAGCTTGCAGCTCCCATCCTCCATTCAGACCTGCCATGCCCCCCGTCCTCCTGTCTGTGTAAGGTAGGGGAGATGTGGAAAGGGGGGCTGAGGGGAGCGAGCTGAGAACAGTAATAAGAGAAGGGGGGGAGGGGTCGCTGAGTACTGTAATGGGGGAGGTGGCGTTCTATAATGTGTGTGTGTGGGGGGAGGGGGGCTGAGTACTGTAAAGAGGGAAACTGAATACTGTAATGGGGGGGAGAGGATGAAGACAATAATGTGGGGGAGCTAAGTACTGTGATTCGGGGGGGGGGGGGTGTGAGGACAGTAATGGGGGGTGGCCTGAGGACAGTAATGGGAGGAGCTAAGAACTGTAATGGGGGGCCGAGGACAGCAATAGGGGAAGGCAGAGGACAGTAATGGGGGGGCTGAGGACAGTAATGTGAGGAGCTAAGAACTGTAATGGGGGGCTGAGGACAGTAATGGGGGAGGCTGAGGACAGTAATTTGGGAGAGCTGAGTACTGAAGGGGGGGGCTGAGGACAGTAATGTAAGGAGCTAAGAACTGTAATGGGGGGCTGAGGACAGTAATGGGGGAGGCTGAGGACAGTAATGTGGGAGAGCTTAGTACTGAAGGGGGGGGGGGCTGAGAACAGTAATGTGGGGAAGCTGAGGACAGTAAAAGGGGGGGGCTGATGACAGTAATGTGGGGGAGCTGAGTACTTTAATGGTGGGAGGGGGCTGGGGCCAGTAATGTGGGGGGTGAGGACTGTAATGGGGGGCTGAGGACAGTAATGGGGGGCTGAGATCAGTAATGGGGGGAGCCAAGTACTGTAATGGGGGGGCTGAGGACAGTAATGTGGGGGAGCTGAGTACTGTAATGGGGAGGGGGCTGAGGACAGTAATGATGTGGGGAGGGGGGCAATAATGTGGGGGAACTGAATACTGTATTGGGGGACTGAGGACAATAATGTGGGGGAGCTGAGTACTGAAGGGTGGGCTGAGGACAGTAATGGGGGGGCGCTGAGGACACCAATGGGGGGATGGGAGGCTGAGGACAGTAATGTGGGAGAGCTGAGTACTGAAGGGGGGCTGAGGACAGTAATGTGGGAGAGCTGAGTACTGAAGGGGGGCTGAGGACAGTAATGTGGGGGAGCTGAGTACTGGAGGGGGGGATGAGGACAGTAATATGGGGGAGCTGAGTACTGAAGGGGGGGCTGAGGACAGTAATATGGGGGAGCTGAGTACTGAAGGGGGGGCTGAGGACAGTAATATGGGGGAGCTGAGTACTGAAGGGGGGGCTGAGGACAGTAATGGGGTGGTGGGGGGCTGAGGACAGTAATGTGGGGAAGCTGAGTACTGAAGGGGGGGCTGAGGACAGTAATGGGGGGGTGGGGGGCTGAGGACAGTAATGTGGGGGAGCTGAGTACTGAAGGGGGATGAGGACAGTAATCGGGGGGGCGGGGGGCTGAGGACAGTAATATGGGGGAGCTGAGTACTAAAGTGGGAGCTGGAGTCATGCTTGTAACTGTCAGCCTTGCAGTGCATCATGGGACTTGTAGTTTTGCAACAGCTAGAGGGCCACCAATTTGAGACCCCTGCCATAAAGCCTGAAATTTTTATTTACCTCCTCTGCTGCCAGTTCCAACAATGTCTCCTCTCGACTTCCTCCCGATTCACCTTTCACCTGGAGCTTCCTATCTGTACCTGACATCACTTCCTGTCTGTGCGTTCCATCACTTCCTGTCTGTGCGTTCCATCACTTCCTGTCTGTGCGTTCCATCACTGAACATTCTGTTAACCCTCCGCACACCGCTATACACCCGTACATGTTTCTAATAGACTGTTGCATAAAAACGGTGATTCTTGGTCCACATATACCACAATACGTGTTCAATAAGAGAAAGAGATGGAGAAGGGAGGAGGCAGGGCAGCCCAACAGGCCCTTTAGGGTGAAGGTCCGCTTTAAGATGTCCAGTCTGGAGGAAAGACGGAAAAGGGGAGACACGAGTGAAACCTTTACATACATCAAGGGGGTGAATAACGTTCAGGAGGGCAGAATTTTCAATAGGAAGCCAAGATGAAGAACACAGGGACATGACCTCCAACTAGGAGGAGGAACGTTCAAATCTAATCTTAGAAAGTATTATTTTACTGAAAGAGTAGTGGATGCTTGGAGCAGACTTCCAGCAGACACCAGGAAGTGGATTCAGACATGCTTGGGACAAACAGAGATTTATAGTCAGACAACGGGGCAGAGTGGACGGAGCACTTGGACTTTTTTCAACTAGCACTTCAATAAGCACCAATTGTGATGGGGAGAGGGAAGAAGGATAAGGGAGTGGGAAGAACTCACAGGCCCAAAGCTTTATTGAAGGACAAAGACACATAAAGGAGAGTGAGGGGAGAAGAGAAAATCTTCTCAGATGTCATCTTCCCCATCAAATTCCATGAAGTTATAGTCTCTGAGCAGACCAATCTGTGACCATCCTCAATAGACATCCTCTCCGGTGGATGAGATGCTTTCTGGTACACCACAAAGTGTCCTCAAAGCAATACATCACCTGTCACGGGCCAACAATGTCTTCTTGTGCACAAATACCACAAAATAGTCCATGTACCACCCCAAAGTGGGTGATGGCTGTCTGTGGGACAAAGTCTTTGAGTTCTGGTTCTCGGGCCTTCAACAGGTCCTGTGTGAAAGTTCACTGCCAGAAGATGTACAAAGCAGTTTCTTCTCTTATGATGTAAAAGGGTGGTGCCTGTATCGGGACGGGTTTATGGGATGCATTGAATTCCTCAAAGGCAACCTTCCTTAAGTTGCCATCCAAGCCAGATCTTTGTGCCTATTGATGTTACATTCCTCCAGACCACCTTGCAAGGGCTAGAGGTAGACCAGGAAAGGTCTCTACAGTGTCTTTGGCTCTGACCGACTTGTTGATTGTCTTTGGTTTCCAAAAGTTGGACAAACTTAAAAGTCCTAGATGTAGGAAAGAGAGCTGGTGTACTTTTTTATCGGTCAAGATGAACACCCCCTTGTGTTGTCTGGTCTTTGTTCCTCTCGGTATAGGTGAGCACCCCCTGGTGGAGTCTAGTCTTTGTTCCTTTCGGCATAGATGAGCACCCCCTGGTGGAGTCTGGTCTTTGTTCCTCTCGGTATAGATGAGCACCCCCTGGTGGAGTCTGGTCTTTGTTCCTCTCGGTATAGGTGAGCACCCCCTGGTGGAGTCTGGTCTTTGTTCCTCTCGGTATAGGTAAGCACACCCTGGTGGAGTCTGGTCTTTGTTCCTCTCGGTATAGGTGAGCACCCCCTGGTGGAGTTTGGTCTTTGTTCATCTCGGTGTAGGTAAGCACCCCCTGGTAGAATCTAGTCTTTGATCCTCTCGGTATAGGTGGGCACCCCCTGGTGGAGTTTGGTCTTTGTTCATCTCGGTGTAGGTAAGCACCCCCTGGTGGAGTCTGGTCTTTGTTCCTCTCGGTATAGATGAGCACCCCCTAGTGGAATCTGGTCTTTGTTCCTCTTGGTATAGATGAGCACCCCCTGGTGGAGTCTGGTCTTTGTTCCTCTCGGTATAGATGAGCACCCCCTAGTGGAATCTGGTCTTTGTTCCTCTTGGTATAGATGAGCACCCCCTGGTGGAATCTGGTCTTTGTTCCTCTCGGTATAGATGAGCACCCCCTGGTGGAATCTGGTCTTTGTTCCTCTTGGTATAGATGAGCACCCCCTGGTGGAGTCTGGTCTTTGTTCCTCTCGGTATAGATGAGCACCCCCTGGTGGAGTCTGGACTTTATTCCTCTCGGTATAGATGAGCACCCCCTGGTGGAGTCTGGACTTTATTCCTCTCTGTATAGGTGAGCACCCCCTGGTGGAGTCTGGACTTTATTCCTCTCGGTATAGGTGAGCACCCCCTGGTGGGATCTGGTCTTTGTTCCTCCCGGTATAGGTGAGTGGTGTGTGGTCTGTGTTCCCCTTGGTGTAGGTGTGCATTCCCTTTCCATGTCTAGTCTATTTTTCCATGTGTAGGTCAGTGTCCTTTTGTTTTGTCTGGTCTGCATTCCCCTCAGTGTAGCTGATTTCCCTGGTGATTTCAGGTCTATATTTCTCATGCTGTAGTTGAGCCGCCCCCCCCCCCCCCCCCCCCAGTGATTTCTGCTCTGTGTTTCACTCAATGTACATGAGCACCTTCTTATGGTGCCTTGTCTGTGTTCCTCTCATATTAGGTGAGTGCCCCCCACCATTGGTGTCTGGTCTGTGTTCCTCTAAGTGTAGGTGAGTGCCCCCCGGTGGTGTCTCTTCTGTGTTCCTGTCAGTGTAGGTAAGTGCCCCCTGGTGGTGTCTGGTCTATGTTCTTCTCATTGTTGGTGATTGCCCCTTGCTTGTCAGAGAGTCAAGATTCCTTCTACCTAATTCTTCTTTCCCATCTCCAACAAGAACATACCTTTTTTTCATATAAAACCTTTCTGTTTTTATTTCATACTTTATTTTAGATTTAGGGATGTCATCACTTGCTCTCTGTTCTTCTCTATGCATTGCAGGCAGATTGTTGCTAGCAGGATGGGCTGTACATTGGTTCCTGAAAACGGCAGACTACCCTAGGTAATGCCCATAAGTGATCCTGAGCCTCCACGATTGAAACATCTGAAAGGGGTGGGGCCAGGAACACTCAGGCTGGGGTAGGGAAAAGGCTAGAGGATGCTGGCCATCCTCCAGCCAGGAAATGAGGTGGGTCTCAATCTGACTTGCTGCAGCTTATAATGCACGTTGTGAGAAGCTCACAGTGTGCAGTGATATCAGAGGAAGACATTTTAGTCTAAGAGAGGGGCCAGTACAATTGTGCAAGACTGAAGGGGATGTCAGAGGGAGGATTTCATGATGTGAGACTCCAGATGGCTATTCCCACCTTCCATGATTTGCAGTTACGGTGGTGGTTTCTTCCATCATTTATTCCCCATAAACCTTTAAAAACAGGTTAATAATACTCGGAATCCATCATCGTTTGAATGTATTGCATAACTGGTATCCCGACCCCACATATTGTAACACGAGTTTATGGATGGGCAGGGGTGACCTCTGGTTGAGCCAATCTGGTCTTCTACTGGGTGACTGGGTATTACTGAACATGAACTTACTGAACAAGACAAGTAGATGCAACCAAACTCACCAGTAGACACGGCCAACCCAAACTCACCAATAGACACGGTCAGCCCAAACTCACCAGTAGACACAGCCAACCCAAACTCACCAGTAGACATGGCCAACCCAAACTCACCAGTAGACATGGCCAACCCAAACTCACCAGTAGACATGGCCAACCTAAACTCACCAATGGACGTGGCCAACTCAAACTCATCCGATCATTGTCATGGGGTGGAACTTACTGAACAAGACAAGTAGATGCAACCAACCCAAACTCACCAGTAGACATGGCCAACCCAAACTCGCCAATACACATGGCCAACCCAAACTCACCAATGGATGTGGCCAACCCAAACTCATCCTATCATTGTCATGGGGTGGAACTTACTGAACAAGACAAATAGATGCAACCAACCCAAACTCACCAGTAGACACGGCCAACCCAAACTCACCAGTAGACACGGCCAACCTAAACTCACCAATAGACACGGCCAACCCAAACTCATCCAATCATTGTCATGGGGTGGAACTTACTGAACAAGACCAGTAGATGCAACCAACCCAAACTCACCAGTAGACACGGCCAACCCAAACTCGCCAAAAGACATGGCCAACCCAAACTCACCAATGGATGTGGCCAACCCAAACTCATCCGGTCATTGTCATGGGGTGGAGCTTACTGAACTAGACAAGTAGATGCAACCAACCCAAACTCACCAGTAGACACGGCCAACCCAAACTCACCAGTAGACATGGAAAACCCAAACTCGGCAATAGACATGGCCAACCCAAACTCACCAATAGACATGGGCAACCCAAACACATCCGATCATTGTCATGGGGTGGAATTTACTGAACAAGACAAGTAGATGCAACCAACCCAAACTCACCAGTAGACACGGCCAACCCAAACTTGCCAATAGACATGGCCAACCCAAACTCACCAATGGATGTGGCCAACCTAAACTCATCCGATCATTGTCATATGTCATGGGGTGGTGAGTTCAGTTGATGGTCCAAGCTGAGACACCATCAGTATCAGGGAACATGTTTTGTGCCGATGTTTTCATATTCTGATGTAGAGTGTTCAACACGTCCTTGTTTACTAACATGTTTCTTGGCTGCCCTGGGGATGGGGCTGTGAGCAGCTGACAACATAAGTCCTCGGTTATGATCCTAAAGGGGTCTGTTCAAATTTTTTTAAGGACCCCCAGCAAGAGACATGAAATACAGGTTGCTGAAGAAATATGAGAACAGTGAATTTAATTACAGCTAAACTTCAGCCAAAACTTTTATGATTGAGAAAAATCAGTTCAGCTTGTGCTTCAGGGCTCCCAGATAGGTGGTGTCTGGTCTGTGTTTCATCTCATACCACGACACCGACATTTACAAAGAAAAAATGCTGTTTAGATTGCAGGTAAAGGACAAATTCCAGCAACTCCTCTTCATATATTCTCCTCTCTGCTTCCTCTTCTCTCTCTCTCCTCCTTTTCCCTTTTGCTCAGTTCTCCCTGTCCCCTCTGGTCTTCTCCCTCTCCTTCCTTTAACTCTTCCTCACTTCTCTCACTCTTTTCTCCTCCTCCTCTCCTCCCTTTTGCTCCTTTCTTCCTCTGCTCTCTGGTCTTCTCCCTCTCCTTATCCCCTTTCTCTCATCTTCCTTTCCGTTCTACATTCTCTTTATCTCCTCTTCCCCCTCCCTTTCGTTTCTTCATCTTCCACACCACCTTTCTCTTCTTCTCTCCTCCCTTTTTCTTTTCCCTCATTCCCATTTTGGCCCTTCTTTTTTCGCTCTTCTCTCTGGAGGAGGCTCCCTTTCTTTTCCCTCTTTCTGCTCTACCCTCTCTCCATCTCCTCTTCTCTCTCTTCCCCTCCTTTTTTCTTCTTCCTTTCACTCAACCTTCCTCTGAACCCACATCCTGACCTCATCAATGTGGAGACAACCCATCAGAGACACATAGAGAAAGGCTTGGAGTCCATGTTCTGCTCATTTATGGACCTCACCTGTGTGGAGGAACTTCTCATCTTGTGATCCATGATTGTCCCAATTTCCCTGTAAGATGACACATCTACACATTAGCTCCACAAAGTGGTCAGCATAGAGACAACCCAACAGAGACACATGGAGAAAGGCTTGGAGTCCATATTCTTCCCATCAGGCATCACCTGTGTGGAGGAACTTCTCATTTGGGGATCATTGATTGTCCCAATCAACCTGTAGCATGACACATCTACACATTTGCGCCACAACTTGGTCAGTACAGAGACAACCCAATACAGACACACAGAGAAAAGCTTGGAGTCCATATTCTGCTCACCCTAGACCTCACCTGTGTGGAGGAACTGAAGGAGAATCTCTTTGGGTATCTGAAATTCCCCCAATGAATCTGTAAGGTGACACATCTACACATTTTTCTTCCCATCATGAATCACCTGTGTGGAGGAACTTCTCATCTGGGGATCGTTGATTGTCCCAATCGATCTGTAGCGTGACACATCTACACATATCCTCCACAACTTGGTCAGCAAAGATACAACCCAACAGAGACCCATGGAGAAACTTAAGTCATTAATTGAAATGTCTTAACCCAGCATAATATACACTAAGGGGGTTGACTAATGGAAGCTTGACTCTGGGGAAAATTCAAAACTACCTTTGCAGTGGGACTAGTTTTACTTACCTTCTCATGCACTCCCACAGGTGTCCTCATATCCATGTGACTTGACCTGCGAAACCACTTTTCTTTGGTTCACCGTTGATTTAGGCACTCTGAGGCCATCTTATACACCACAGCCTGCAGAAAAGCCCATCTATACTTATCTTTGTGGTGGCCCATGTCTTCATGTGTTTGCTCCTTCTCTGGGTGGACATGCTCCTCCCTCTGAGCACTTACTTGTAGAGTTAATATCTAAAGTCGAACCTATCGATCAACTTACAAACACTATTTTAAGAATATATATATATTGTATCTTTATTTGTTCCATACCAAGAAATAAGCTTTTTTATTATGTTTGCGTTTCTGATCGGGTTCATATGAAGTGTTACATCAGAAAAGTTCCCATTTACAACGTTCAACCAGCAGATGACCTCCTACGAGCCAATATCACTCTCTACGCAAGATGATAACGTAAACCGCAACACTGAGCTAGTCACTTCTGATGTGTGGTCCGTTCTTTATCCATCAAAAACATCCAGCTCTTCTTTCAATGGGATTTCTTTAGACATGTGCACAGCCAAAAAAATTCGTTCATTTTCGTTTCATTAGTTTATTATTTTTTTCGTTTTTCGGGTCATTCGTTATGATTGCGATTCGTAAATTCGTTCATTCGTAAATGCGTTCATTTGTACATTCGTAATTCGAACATTCGTTCATTCGTACATTCTTACATTTGTACATTTGTACATTTGTACATTTGTACATTCGTAAATTCGTACATTTGTAAATTAGAAAATTCGGAAATTTGTAAATTCGAAGTTTGAAAATCCAAAAACCCGAAAATTCAAAAATCTGAAATAGTAACTAACTATTAAATTATAGGTATTGTAATTTCCTTTCAAACTTGACTGTCAGTGAACGTAACAAATACAAATTTAACCGAAGTTACGAATTATCCAAAACGAATGCTGCATCTAAACAAATGGAACAGGACAAATTAATAATCAATAATAATAATAAAACATTGTTATTATTATTATTGTTATTTATTATTATTAATTCATTACGTTCCATTCCGTTTTTTCGGATCATTCATAACCTCGGATAAATTTGTATGTGTTACGTTCACTAACAGCCAAATTTAAAAGGAAATTACAATACCTATAAATTAAAAGTTACTAGTAATTACTAATAGTTAAGTTATTATTAGTTAACTATTATTTCAGATTTCCGAATTTTCGAATTTACAAATTTACAAATTCACTAATTTACTAATGTACGAATGTAAATTGCGAATGTACGAATGTTCGAATGCCCGAATTTACGAATGTCCAATTTTATCGAATTTACGAATATTCGGAAAAAATTCGTTAAACGGGTTTTCGTTAATTTGGATATTCCCGAATTAACGAATTTGTCAAAATTCGTTAAAAAACTAATCCGGAACTAAACGAATTGCACATGCCTAGATTTCTTCATATTAGGCTTCTGCTGAAGAGCAGGGAAGATCAGATTACACTGCAGGAGATCAGGAATCATCCAAAAGTAACGCACCCTTTCCTCCTCTATCCTAGCAGAGTAAGCTAGACGTCCTAATTCAACTCTGATATCGTCGTGAAGTGTTTCTTCCATCATAAAGATCAGAGGAGCGCTCAGCCCCGTGTTTTCTGAGGTGTATCCGAAGGTGTGCTTCTTCCCAATGTCAGATCTCTGATGTACGGCACAATAGGATTCATGTAGAAGACGTTTCCCGCACTCAGGACACTAATACACCTGCAGGGGTTGGGTGGGTTCTCAGATGTTTGGTAAGATGGGACTTCTGTGTAAAACATTTCCCGCACGCCGGGCAGGAATACGGCCTCTCGCCCGTGTGAGATCTTTGATGTTTATCAAGTTGTGATTTTCGCGCAAAGCGTTTCCCGCACTCAAGGCAGGAATACGGCTTCTCACCCGTGTGGCATTTCAGATGTTCAGAAAGATGGGGCCTCTGTGAAAAACATTTCCCGCACTCTGGACAGGAATACGGCTTCTCTCCCGTGTGAGACCGCTGATGGGTTTGGAGAAGTTGTTTACGGACAAAGCATTTCCCGCACTCAGGACAGGTATACGGCTTCTCCCCCGTGTGAGACCTCTGATGTGTTGTGAGAAATAGTTTACGTATAAAACATTTTCCGCACTCGGGGCAGGAATAGGGCTTCAACCCCATGTGCAATCTTTGATGTACAGAAAGGTTGCACTTCCGAGAAAAACATTTCCCGCACTCAGGACAGGAATACGGCTTCTCCCCCTTGTGGGATCTTTGATGCCTAACCAGTTCTGATTTTCTAAGAAAACATTTTTTGCACTTGGGGCAGTAGTGAAGCTTCTTACCCGTGTGCAATCTTTGATGGACAATAAGATGAGATTTACGAAGAAAACATTCCCCGCACGTAGGGCAGGAATGGGTCTTCTCTCCCGTGTGAGATCTCTGATGTACGGTAAGAGATGATTCAGAGCTAAAACTTTCCCCACATTCAGGACATGAAAATTCCTCCTCCCCCTGAATTTTGGCACCATCCCTCACAGTACGAGGTTGCTCAGAGTCAGAAGGATTCCATGGTCCATCCACACTGTGAAGGCCACCATCCATAGAGGAGCTCATTGTCTTCTCTCCACCACCATCGCTCACAGTACGAGGTTCCTCAGAGGGATTCCATGGTCTATCCACACTGTGAAGGCCACCATCCATAGAGGAACCCATCGTCTTCTCTCCGGCACAATCTCCTGTGATCTCCTCATCTTCCATTTTATAACCTGGAGATAAAGTGAGAAGATCCTTTGAGGGTTTCTCCATGGCGTGTCCTGGAAAAAATGTAAAAACATCATCAATAGATATGAGAGGGTTCATTCACTTCCATCAAGATTCAATCTGGATCAGGTAGATGTGAGTTCGCTGAGAAGGTCCCAACCATATGGGACTTTTCCCCAAAAAGCCTTAACTCCTCCTCCCAAATAACTTCTAGTTCTAGCAGCCTTGTCAAAAAGTTGGGGAATTTACGGGAACTGAAAGAGGAATGCTGTTCATTCTACTACAAGCCTAGGCAGTCGGTCCTGTGATCCCCGCTACAGAGGAGGATCAAAGTTCAGACTGGCATATCCACACCCTTCATCATCAGAATCAGTTGTCGAAGTCCGAGGCTTCTGATAATGAGCAGCACTGGAGGGAGCGTTTTCTCCAGGAAAGACCAGTTGGTCACTCTCTCCGTTACTTCTTATTTTCTCAGCCCAGCAAGGCCTGTACAGTGAGCTTTCTGGTAACATATAGCTTATAGGTCTGCTAGAAAAAGAGGGACCAACCTAAGAAAGGCTCAACCTGTGTTAAATCTGTGTAGGAAGCTATCTGAGAAAAAAAAAAAGAAGATCTGATGGACAGGATAGTTATCAATACAGGGAGGTGAACATTTATAAAAATATTTTTTGCCGATTTCCTACTCACTTCCACCCTACTTTGGACCAGTGTGCAGTAACAGAGGAGAGATTAGAGAAGAATATATTATGGCTCACCTGTGCTGATCTCTGTAGGAGTGTCCTCCTCTATAAATGTCCCCGTTATTCCATCCTCCTCCATAGATTGCTGATCATCCCTCACATACCTCTCTTCTTCCAATTTAACCTCAAATTTCATATCGATTGGTTCTTCAGCCTAATCCCACAATAAAACAAAAATAGACCTATCACTACCTATAAATATATATAATTTTATGGAGGCTTAGGGTTTCTCTTCCATTTCCTCTACCTGATGATGGTGAGGGATGGTGTGACCTTCCTGTGTGGAATCCCGGGAATACAGAGGACGGGGACATCTCTCTGGTGGGTTCCTGGTATTAGGTGGCTCCATCATATCCTTGTGTCCTTCTGAAAACTCCTCCATCACTCCATACTCCTCATCCTCCTCTTTAAACTCTTCTTTAACATCAATATTATCATCCCCGAGGTTTCCACTCTGAATATATAACAAGATATTCATTGTAACAATCATACATTGTATAAATTATAACTACCAATAATTGTTCCTCATCTTCCTGATGATGGTGAGGGATGGTGTGACCTTCCTGTGTGGAATCCCGGGAATACAGAGGACAGGGACATCTCTCTGGTGGGTTCCTGTAGTTGGATGACTCCACCATGGTGTCCTGGTACAGATCTTTGTGTTCTTTTGGAAGCTCTGAATCCTCCATCACCCCATCCTCATCATCCTCCTCTTTTATCTCTTCTTTAACCTCAACTTTAGAATCTCTCAGGTTTCCACTCTGAATATATAATAAAAATGACATCAATGGTAACAATGCAGATAATGTACAGATCCTAATGATACTATCAGTGATTGTTCCTCATCTACCTGATGATGGTGGGGGATGGTGTGACCTTCCTGTGTGGAATCCCGGGAATACAGAGGACGGGGACATCTCTCTGGTGGGTTCCCATTACTGGATCCATCTGTAGGAAACACACACACTGACTGAATACATTGTTTCTATGTGTTTATCAGATGATGGGGGATCTAGGTGGACCCTCCGTACTGCTCTCTCCTTTACAATAAAGTCTCCTCTTACCCGGTGATGTGAGGGGCGGCTGATTCTCCATCATGACGTCCTTGTAGAGATAATCTTACCTGACATTGAGACGGTCTACAGATCCTCAATTCATTGTATGTAGTTGTCTTTTTGTAATGATGAAGATTCAATTTAAATAAAAATAAAATACCCATTTTTCAGAATTCTCTGCATGCACACATCATGACCTCTCATTAACCATAGACCTTCTCTCCCCACCAGCTGGTCCCACCACGTTTCCTTCCATTGTTTTTACAAATGTTTCTGAGTAACCGCAAATATCAACACAATTCTTCTAGAAGAAGTATGGAAATGTCTTCATTAATCACCTGTTCTGATATTTGAAGACTCTTCTCGTTTAGTTGTCACCATCAGCAGATCCTCCTCCATGGACTGCTGACCGTCCCTCACATACGACTCTTCTTCTACCTCTTTGACCCCAACATTGATGTCCATCAGCTAAATTAACAAAAATTATATCCATATGATAAAACGACATAAAAGGAATATCTTCTCATACAGTTTAGAGTCACTTTTACATTCTATACCCTCATTCCCATCTACCTGATTAAAGATGAAGTCATCTTCCTGGGTGGAATCCCCGGAATCGTAAAGGCTAAAATGTTTTTACCTCCTCTGCTGCCAATTCCAAAAATGTCTCCTCTCTACTCCCTCCCAGATTCACCTCTCACCCCGGAACTTCCTGTCTGTATGTGACATCACTTCCTTTCGGCATTTTCCTATCTTTGCGTTCCATCACTGAACATTCTGAATTAACCCTCCGCACACCGCTATACACCCGTACATGTTTCTAGCAAGCTATTGCATAAAAACAAAATGTCTGGTTCACATATAGCGCAATACGTGTTCAAGTCGGTCAGACGTGTCAGTTTGATCCCTCTCTGGCCAGTCCCTATTCTACGGTGCCAATGAATTACAATTTTATAAAACTCCATATCACTAGAGGAGTCACCTGCAGGAGGAAGGAGGTCCTGATTCCTCTATATAGATCTTTATATCACTAGAGGGGTCATCAGCAGGAGGAAGGAGGTCCTGATTCCTCTATATAGATCTTTATATCACTAGAGGGGTCACCAGCAGGAGGAAGGAGGTCCTGATTCCCTTATATATAGATCTTTATATCACTAGAGGGGTCACCTGCAGGAGGAAGGAGGTCCTGATTCCCTTATATATAGATCTTTATATCACTAGAGGGGTCACCAGCAGGAGGAAGGAGGTCCTGATTCCCTTATATATAGATCTTTATATCACTAGAGGGGTCACCAGCAGGAGGAAGGAGGTCCTGATTCCTCTATATAGATCTATATATCACTAGAGGGGTCACCAGCAGGAGGAAGGAGGTCCTGATTCCTCTATATAGATCTTTATATCACTAGAGGGGTCACCAGCAGGAAGAAGGAGGTCCTGATTCCTCTCTATAGATCTTTATATCACTAGAGGGGTCACCAGCAGGAGGAATGAGGTCCTGATTCCTCTATATAGATCTTTATATCACTAGAGGGATCACCAGCAGGAGGAAGGAGGTCCTGATTCCTCTATATATAGATCTTTATATCACTAGAGGGTTCACCAGCAGGAGGAATGAGGTCCTGATTCCTCTATATAGATCTTTATATCACTAGAGGGATCACCAGCAGGAGGAAGGAGGTCCTGATTCCTCTATATAGATCTTTATATCACTAGAGGGTTCACCAGCAGGAGGAAGGAGGTCCTGATTCCTCTATATAGATCTTTATATCACTAGAGGGGTCACCAGCAGGAGGAAGGAGGTCCTGATTCCTCTATATAGATCTTTATATCACTAGAGGGGTCACCAGCAGGAGGAATGAGGTCCTGATTCCTCTATATAGATCTTTATATCACTAGAGGGGTCACCAGCAGGAGGAAGGAGGTCCTGATTCCTCTATATAGATCTTTATATCACTAGAGGGATCACCAGCAGGAGGAAGGAGGTCCTGATTCCTCTATATATATAGATCTTTATATCACTAGAGGGGTCACCAGCAGGAGGAAGGAGGTCCTGATTCCTCTATATAGATCTTTATATCACTAGAGGGATCACCAGCAGGAGGAAGGAGGTCCTGATTCCTCTATATAGATCTTTATATCACTAGAGGGATCACCAGCAGGAGGAAGGAGGTCCTGATTCCTCTATATAGATCTTTATATCACTAGAGGGGTCATCAGCAGGAGGAAGGAGGTCCTGATTCCTCTATATAGATCTTTATATCACTAGAGGGGTCACCAGCAGGAGGAAGGAGGTCCTGATTCCCTTATATATAGATCTTTATATCACTAGAGGGGTCACCTGCAGGAGGAAGGAGGTCCTGATTCCCTTATATATAGATCTTTATATCACTAGAGGGGTCACCAGCAGGAGGAAGGAGGTCCTGATTCCCTTATATATAGATCTTTATATCACTAGAGGGGTCACCAGCAGGAGGAAGGAGGTCCTGATTCCTCTATATAGATCTATATATCACTAGAGGGGTCACCAGCAGGAGGAAGGAGGTCCTGATTCCTCTATATAGATCTTTATATCACTAGAGGGGTCACCAGCAGGAAGAAGGAGGTCCTGATTCCTCTCTATAGATCTTTATATCACTAGAGGGGTCACCAGCAGGAGGAATGAGGTCCTGATTCCTCTATATAGATCTTTATATCACTAGAGGGATCACCAGCAGGAGGAAGGAGGTCCTGATTCCTCTATATATAGATCTTTATATCACTAGAGGGTTCACCAGCAGGAGGAATGAGGTCCTGATTCCTCTATATAGATCTTTATATCACTAGAGGGATCACCAGCAGGAGGAAGGAGGTCCTGATTCCTCTATATAGATCTTTATATCACTAGAGGGTTCACCAGCAGGAGGAAGGAGGTCCTGATTCCTCTATATAGATCTTTATATCACTAGAGGGGTCACCAGCAGGAGGAAGGAGGTCCTGATTCCTCTATATAGATCTTTATATCACTAGAGGGGTCACCAGCAGGAGGAATGAGGTCCTGATTCCTCTATATAGATCTTTATATCACTAGAGGGGTCACCAGCAGGAGGAAGGAGGTCCTGATTCCTCTATATAGATCTTTATATCACTAGAGGGATCACCAGCAGGAGGAAGGAGGTCCTGATTCCTCTATATATATAGATCTTTATATCACTAGAGGGGTCACCAGCAGGAGGAAGGAGGTCCTGATTCCTCTATATAGATCTTTATATCACTAGAGGGATCACCAGCAGGAGGAAGGAGGTCCTGATTCCTCTATATAGATCTTTATATCACTAGAGGGATCACCAGCAGGAGGAAGGAGGTCCTGATTCCTCTATATAGATCTTTATATCACTAGAGGGGTCACCAGCAGGAGGAAGGAGGTCCTGATTCCTCTATATAGATCTTTATATCACTAGAGGGATCACCAGCAGGAGGAAGGAGGTCCCGATTCCTCTATATATATAGATCTTTATATCACTAGAGGGGTCACCAGCAGGGTGGAGGAGGTCCTGATTCCTCTATATAGATCTTTATATCACTAGAGGGATCACCAGCAGGAGGAAGGAGGTCCTTATTCCTCTATATATATAGATCTTTATATCACTAGAGGGGTCACCAGCAGGGGGAAGGAGGTCCTGATTCCTCTATATAGATCTTTATATCACTAGAGGGGTCACCAGCAGGAGGAAGGAGGTCCTGATTCCTCTATATAGATCTTTATATCACTAGAGGGATCACCAGCAGGAGGAAGGAGGTCCTGATTCCTCTATATAGATCTTTATATCACTAGAGGGGTCACCAGCAGGAGGAAGGAGGTCCTGATTCCTCTATATAGATCTTTATATCACTAGAGGGGTCACCAGCAGGAGGAAGGAGGTCCTGATTCCTCTATATAGATCTTTATATCACTAGAGGGGTCACCAGCAGGAGGAAGGAGGTCCTGATTCCTCTATATAGATCTTTATATCACTAGAGGGGTCACCAGCAGGGTGGAGGAGGTCCTGATTCCTCTATATAGATCTTTATATCACTAGAGGGGTCACCAGCAGGAGGAAGGAGGTCCTGATTCCTCTATATAGATCTTTATATCACTAGAGGGGTCACCAGCAGGAGGAAGGAGGTCCTGATTCCTCTATATAGATCTTTATATCACTAGAGGGGTCACCAGCAGGAGGAAGGAGGTCCTGATTCCCTTATATATAGATCTTTATATCACTAGAGGGGTCACCAGCAGGAAGAAGGAGGTCCTGATTCCTCTCTATAGATCTTTATATCACTAGAGGGGTCACCAGCAGGAGGAAGGAGGTCCTGATTCCTCTATATAGATCTTTATATCACTAGAGGGATCACCAGCAGGAGGAAGGAGGTCCTGATTCCTCTATATAGATCATTATATCACTAGAGGGATCACCAGCAGGAGGAAGGAGGTCCTTATTCCTCTATATATATAGATCTTTATATCACTAGAGGGGTCACCAGCAGGAGGAAGGAGGTCCTGATTCCCTTATATATAGATCTTTATATCACTAGAGGGGTCACCAGCAGGAAGAAGGAGGTCCTGATTCCTCTCTATAGATCTTTATATCACTAGAGGGGTCACCAGCAGGAGGAAGGAGGTCCTGATTCCTCTATATAGATCTTTATATCACTAGAGGGGTCACCAGCAGGAGGAATGAGGTCCTGATTCCTCTATATAGATCTTTATATCACTAGAGGGGTCACCAGCAGGAGGAAGGAGGTCCTGATTCCTCTATATAGATCTTTATATCACTAGAGGGATCACCAGTAGGAGGAAGGAGGTCCCGATTCCTCCTGCAAAGGGACTAGTTTTCCTATTCACAGAACGCTGTATATGGATGACGCAGCCGGGCGGGTTGAGCCCCTGGTCTGTGTTTCTCTGGGTGCAGGTGAGTGATCCCTGGTAGTGTTGAGTCTATTTCTCTCAGTGTAGATGAGTGCCCCCTTTTGGTGTCTACACAAAGTTCCTCTTGGTGTAGGTGAACACCTCCTGGTGCTGTAAGATCTATGTTGCTCTCGATGTGGGTGGTCTATGTTTTTTCATGGTATAGATGAGAGCCCTTGCTAGTATCTGTCTGTGTTCCTCTCTGTATAGGTTAGCCTTCCTGGTGGTTTCTGTTCTGTATTCTTCTCAGTGTAGGTGAGCGCCCATTGGTGGTTTATGGTCTGTGTTTCTCTCTATGTAGGGGAGCACCCCCTTGTTATGTCTGGTCTGTATCTCTCTGTAGGTGATTGCCCCAGGAATTCTGGTGTGTGTTTCTCATGGTGTAGGTGAGCACCCCTGCTTGTGTGTGGTCTATGTTCCCCTTGGTGTAGTTCCCCTTCCGTGTCTAGTCTATTTCTCCAGGTGTAGGTGAGCGCCCCCTTGTTTTGTCTGGTCTGTATTCCTCTCCATGTGGATTATTGACTCTCAGAGATTTCTGCTTTGTGTTTCTCATGGTGTAGGTGAGTGCCCTCATCCAGAAGAGCATCGGCCACCACATCCAGGATAGCGCCGGCCACCACATCCAGGAGAGCGCCGGCCACCACATCCAGGAGAGCGTCGGCCACCACATCCAGGAGAGCGCCGGCCACCACATCCAGGAGAGCGCCGGCCACCACATCCAGGAGAGCGCCGGCCACCACATCCAGGAGAGCGCCGGCCACCACATCCAGTAGAGTGCCGGCCACCACATCCAGTAGAGTGCCGGCCACCACATCCAGGAGAGAGCACCGGCCGCCGCATCCAAGAAAGCGCCGGCCACCACATCCAGGAGGGAGCGCTGACCACCGCATCCAGGAGAGCACGGCCACCGCATCCAAGAGAGAGCACCAACCACTGCATCCAGGAGAGCACCAGCCACCGCATCCAGGAGAGAGCACCAACCACTGCATTCAGGAGAGCACTGTCCGCCACATCCAGGAGATCGCTGACCACCGCATCTAGGAGAGTACCGGCCACCGCATCCAGGAGAGAGCACCAACCACCGCATCCAGGAGAGAGCACCGACACCGCATCCAGGAGAGAACACCAACCACCGCATCCAGGAGAGCACTAACCACCGCATCCAGGAGAGTGCTGACCACAGCATCCAGGAGAGCGCTGACCACAGCATCCAGGAGAGCACCAACCACCGCATCCAGGAGAGAGCACCGACACCGCATCCAGGAGAGAACACCAACCACCGCATCCAGGAGAGCACTAACCACCGCATCCAGGAGAGTGCTGACCACAGCATCCAGGAGAGCGCTGACCACAGCATCCAGGAGAGCGCTGACCACAGCATCCAGGAGAGCGCTGACCACAGCATCCAGGAGAGAGCACCGACCACCGCATCCAGGAGAGCGCTGACCACAGCATCCAGGAGAGCACCAACCACTGCATCCAGGAGAGCACCGACCACCGCATCCAGGAGAGAGCACCGACCACCGCATCCAAGAGAGCACCGGTCACCGCATCCAAGAGAGCACCGGTCACCGCATCCAAGAGAGCACCGGTCACCGCATCCAGGAGAGGGCACCAACCACCGCATCCAGGAGAGCGCTGACCACAGCATCCAGGAGAGCACCAACCACTGCATCCAGGAGAGAGCACCAACCACCGCATCCAGGAGAGAGCACCAACCACCGCATCCAGGAGAGAGCACCGACCACCGCATCCAGGAGAGAGCACCGACCACCGCAT
The DNA here is from genome assembly GCA_037952835.1 of Lithobates septentrionalis. Classification (NCBI taxonomy): domain Eukaryota; kingdom Metazoa; phylum Chordata; class Amphibia; order Anura; family Ranidae; genus Lithobates; species Lithobates septentrionalis. The sequence goes on from JBBDGP010002436.1 coordinate 1,009,090, forward strand.
CCAAGAGAGCACCGGTCACCGCATCCAAGAGAGCACCGGTCACCGCATCCAAGAGAGCACCGGTCACCGCATCCAGGAGAGGGCACCAACCACCGCATCCAGGAGAGAACACCAACCACCGCATCCAGGAGAGAGCACCAACCACCGCATCCAGGAGAGAGCACCAACCACCGCATCCAGGAGAGAGCACCAACCACCGCATCCAGGAGAGAACACCAACCACCGCATCCAGGAGAGAGCACCAACCACCGCATCCAGGAGAGAGCACCAACCACCGCATCCAGGAGAGAGCACCAACCACCGCATCCAGGAGAGAGCACCAACCACCGCATCCAGGGGAGCGCCGACCACCGCATCCAGGAGAGCACCAACCACCGCATCCAGGAGAGAGCACCAACCACCGCATCCAGGAGAGAGCACCAACCACCGCATCCAGGAGAGAGCACCAACCACCGCATCCAGGAGAGAGCACCAACTACCGCATCCAGGAGAGCGCCGACCACCGCATCCAGGAGAGCACTGACCACCGCATCCAGGAGAGCACCAACCACTGCATCCAGGAGAGCGCTGACCACCGCATCCAGTAGAGAGCACCAACCACCGCATCCAAGAGAGCACCAGTCACCACATCCAGGAGAGAGCACCAACCACCGCATCCAGGAGAGCGCTTACCACCGCATCCAGGAGAGCACCGGCCACCGCATCCAGGAGAGAGCACCAACCACCGCATCCAGAAGAGAGCACCAACCACCGCATCCAGAAGAGAGCACCAACCACCGCATCCAGGAGAGAACACCAACCTCCACATTCCAGGAGAGCGCTGGCCACTGCATCCAGGAGAGAACACCAACCTCCACATTCCAGGAGAGCGCTGGCCACTGCATCCAGGAGAGAGCACCAACCTCCGCATCCAGGAGAGAGCACCAACCACCGCATCCAGGAGAGCGCTGACCACCGCATCCAGGAGAGAGCACCAACCACCGCATCCAGGAGAGCGCTGACCACCGCATCCAGGAGAGCGCTGACCACCGCATCCAGGAGAGCACCAACCACCGCATCCAGGAGAGCGCTGACCACCGCATCCAGGAGAGAGCACCAACCACCGCATCCAGGAGAGCGCTGACCACCGCATCCAGGAGAGAGCACCAACCACCGCATCCAGGAGAGCGCTGACCACCGCATCCAGGAGAGCGCCCACCACCGCATCCAGGAGAGCGCCAACCACCGCATCCAGGAGAGCCACCGGTGCCTTCCACACCCACTCCTTGGATGGAGACAGGGGTCACCGGTGCCTTCCATCTTCTCAAATCCACAACCAACTACTTTGTCTTAATCACATTTAAATACAGATGATCCTCCTCACACCATATGACAAAGTTCTCCACCACAGTCCAATATTTCTGACCACACTATCCGACACACAGTCTTGCAAACGCACATACTGCGGTCTTGCAGTCAGGTACGTAGTCTACAATCCATGACACAAAGGGGACATCAACCTGCTAGCTTCTCGCCCAGGAGAGATGACCTGATGGTATCAAAAGCACAGGAGATGTAAAAAAACACGACCCTTGTAGTGCTCGCTGGCTTATCCAGGTGTGCATACATGCCATTTAGCATGAAGATGACAGCACCCTCAACTCCAAAGCTGGTAGCCGAACCATATTTTAAATGAGTCTAAATATGTACTGCCCACGGGCCGTAGCTGATGTGTAGAGATGTTTTCGGGCGTGTTCAGAATCCCACGTTCCTCATCCCGCCAGGAAGCCGACACCCCGCTAATCACAGGCAGTGAGACATTTCCCGATCTGTGCGGATCACTGCCTGTGATTAGCGGGGTGCAGTGTCGGCTTCCTGGCGGGATTGGGCACGTGGGATACCGAACACGCCCGAGAACATCTCTACTGATGTAAACCAAGTCTCTCCAAAGTCTTCTACTGGAGATAAAAGGCATCACAGTGACTCTGGAGGAAGAGGACGGACATGACGGGGGGGGGGGTTACTGGGTGTAAATAGAAAATAAGATCTTATTACCTCCTCTGCTGAAACTTCCAGCAATGTCTCCTCTCTCCTTCCTCACGACTCATGCAGAACTTCCTATTTATAACCTGACATCACTTCCTGTCTCTAGGTGTCATAGAGACTTCCTGTGTGTGCCTGACATCACTTCCTGTCTCTAGGTGTCATAGAGACTTCCTGTGTGTGCCTGACATCACTTCCTGTGTGTGCCAGACATCACTTCCTGTCTCTAGATGTCATAGAGACTTCCTGTGTGTATGTTCCCTCAGTATAAGCGAGATCACTCTCTTGTGGAGATGATAGGAACTGCGGCCATTAAGGATGAGCTCTGGCGTGTTTGCAAGCTGCACGTGGAGAGCCCGCCAGGAAGTCGGCAATGCGCTGCGCTAATCACAGGCAGTGAGACATTTCCCGATCTCTGCAGCTGCACATCGGGAAATGTCTCACTGCTTGTGATTAGCGCTGTGCAGGGCTGACTTCCTGGCAGGCTCGGCACGTGCAGCTTACGAACATGCCAGAGCTCATCCTTAGCGGTCATCATTCATTCTTTCGGTCAGCCCCATTACAGTATGGTGAATTGTGTGTTCCACTTGGTATAAGTGAGATCATCACTATAGATGGTGGGGACAGGCAGTACAGTGGGGGGTAGTTGATGGTGGGGACAGGCAGTACAGTGGGGGATTGTTGATGGGGACAGGCAGTACAGTGGGGGATTGTTGATGGGGACAGGCATTACAGTGGGGGCAGTTGATGGTGGGGACAGGCAGTACAGTGGGGGGTTGTTGATGGGGACAGGCAGTACAGTGGGGTTAGTTGATGGTGGGGACAGGCAGTACAGTGGGGGTAGTTGATGGTGGGGACAGACAGTACAGTGGCGGCGGTTGTTGATGGGGACAGGCAGTACAGTGGGGGTAGTTGATGGTGGGGACAGGCAGTACAGTGGGGGTAGTTGATGGTGGGGACAGGTAGTACAGTGGGGGTAGTTGATGGTGGGAACAGGCAGTACAGTGGGGGTAGTTGATGGTGGGAACAGGCAGTACAGTGGGTGTAGTTGATGGTGGGGACAGGCAGTACAGTGGGGGTAGTTGATGGTGGGGACAGGTAGTACAGTGGAAGCGGTTGTTGATGGTGGGAACAGAGTACAGTGGGGGGTAGTTGATGGGGACAGGCAGTACAGTGGGGGTAGTTGATGGGGACAGGCAGTACAGTGGGGGTAGTTGATGGTGGGGACAGGCAGTACAGTGGGCGGTTGTTGATGGGGACAGGCGGTACAGTGGGGGGTTGTTGATGGGGACAGGCAGTACAGTGGGGGTAGTTGATGGTGGGGACAGGCAGTACAGTGGGGGGTAGTTGATGGGGACAGGCAGTACAGTGGGGGTAGTTGATGGTGGGGACAGGCAGTACAGTGGGGGTAGTTGATGGTGGGGACAGGCAGTACAGTGTGGGGTTGTTGATGGGGACAGGCAGTACAGTGGGGGGTTGTTGATGGTGGGGACAGGCAGTACAGTGGGGGTAGTTGATGGTGGGGACAGGCAGTACAGTGCGGGCGGTTGTTGATGGTGGGAACAGAGAGTACAGTGGGGGGTAGTTGATGGGGACAGGCAGTACAGTGGGGGTAGTTGATGGTGGGGACAGGCAGTACAGTGGGGGTAGTTGATGGTGGGGACAGGCAGTAGAGTGGGGGGTTGTTGATGGGGACAGGCAGTACAGTGGGGGGTTGTTGATGGGGACAGGCAGTACAGTGGGGGGTTGTTGATGCGGACAGGCAGTACAGTGGGGGTAGTTGATGGTGGGGACAGGCAGTACAGTGGGGGGTTGTTGATGGGGACAGGCGTTACAGTGGGGGGTTGTTGATGGGGACAGGCGGTACAGTGGGGGGGTTGTTGATGGGGACAGGCAGTACAGTGGGGGGTTGTTGATGGGGACAGGCAGTACAGTGGGGGTAGTTGATGGTGGGGACAGGCAGTACAGTGGGGGGTTGTTGATGGGGACAGGCGGTACAGTGGGGGGTTGTTGATGGGGACAGGCAGTACAGTGGGGGTAGTTGATGGTGGGTACAGGCAGTACAGTGGGGGGTTGTTGATGGGGACAGGCAGTACAGTGGGGGTAGTTGATGGTGGGGACAGGCAGTACAGTGGGGGGTAGTTGATGGTGGGAACAGAGAGTACAGTGGGGGTAGTTGATGGTGGGGAGAGGCGGTACAGGGGGGGGGCAGTTGTTGATGGTGGGAACAGAGAGTACAGTGGGGATAGTTGATGATGGGGAGAGGCAGTACAGGGGGGGGGCAGTGGATGAGGACAGGCAGTACAGTGGGGGTAGTTGATGGTGGGGAGAGGCAGTACAGGGGGGGGGCAGTTGTTGATGAGGACAGGCAGTACAGTGGGGGGTAGTTGACGGTGAGGACAGGCACTATGTTTGAGGTAGTTGTTGGTGGGGACAGGCAGTACAGTGGGGACAGTTGTTGGTGGGGACAGGCAGTACAGTGGGGGGCAGTTGACTGTGGGGACAGGCAGTACAATGGGGACAGTTGATGGTGGGGACAGGCAGTACAGTGGGGACAGTTGTTGGTGGGGACAGGCATTACAGTTGGGCAGTTGATGGTGGGGACAGGCAGTACAGTGGAGGTAGTTGATGGTGGGGACAGGCAGTACAGTGGGGGTAGTTGATGGTGGGCACAGACAGTACAGTGGGGGCCTTTCCTTTCACCCCTTCTCCTTTTTTCTTTTGTTTTTTTCTTTGGGGGAGGAATTCACATTCTGTTCATCCAGACCTCACCCATGTGGAGGATTGTCACTAACAGCCTCTAAGGTGACACATCCAAACATTTCCTCCACAACTTGGTCATAGAGACAATCCAACATAAACACATAGAATAGGCTTGGAGTCCATGTTCTGCTCATCATGGACCTCACCTGTGTGGAACAACTTCTCATCTGGGCATCTCTGATTGTCCCAATCAATCTATAAAGGTGACAAATCTACATATTTTCTCCACAACTTGGTCAGCACAGAGACAACCCAACAGGGACACGTGGAGAAAGACTTCTCATGTCGTTGATTGAAATATCTTTACTGAGCACTATGTACACTATGGTTGTTTTTATGGTAGCCCCAATCAATCTGTAAGGTGGCACCTCTACACATTTTCTCCACAACATGGTAAAAACAGAATAACCCAACAGAAACACAGAGAGAAAGGCTTGGGGTCCATGTTCTGCTCATAATGGACCTCACCTGTGTGGAGGAACCTCTCATCTGGGCATCTGTGATATTCCCAATCAATCTGTAGGTGACATCTTCACATTTCCTCCACAACTTGGTCAGTAGAGACAAGCCAACAGAAACACAGAGAAAGGCTTGGGGTCCATGCTCTGCTCATCATGGACCTCACCTTTGTGGAGGAACCTCTCATCTGGGGATCTGTGATATTCCCAATCAGTCTGTAAGGTGACATCTTCACATTTCCTCCACAGCTTGGTCAGTAGAGACAAGCCAACAGAAACACAAAGAGAAAGGCTTGGGGTCCATGCTCTGCTCATCATGGACCTCATATGTGTGAAGGAACCTCTCATCTGGGGATCTGCGATATTCCTAATCAATCTGTAAGGTGGCACCTCTACATATTTTCTCCACAACATGGTAAAAACAGAATAACCCAACAGAAACACAAAGACAAAGGCTTGGAATCCGTGTTCTGCTCACCCAATCAATCTGTAGGTGAGATCTTCACATTTCCTCTACAGCTGGGTCAGTACAGAGACAACCCAACAGAAACACAAAGAGAAAGGCTTGGGGTCCATGTTCTGTTTATCATGGATCTCACCTGTGTGGAGGAACCTCTCATCTGGGGATCTGCGATATTCCTAATCAATCTGTAAGGTGACATCTTCACATTTCCTCCACAACTTGGTCAGTACAGCGACAACCCAACAGAAACACATGGGGAAAGTCTTGTAAGAACCTTGGACCCCATACACACTATTAGATTTTCTGCAGATTTTTGTCTTCAGATTTACCAAAACCATATAATATGGAGGTCAAACCTTAAGCGTTTCAATTTGCATGCCATCAGGCCGACCCTTGCACTACATGGTTTTGGTAAATCTGAAGGCAAAAATCTGCAGAAAATCTAATAGTGTATATGGGGTCTTACACAACTCACTGATTGAAAGAACCCAGCATTATATACACTAAGGGGGTTGACTAATTGGAGCTGGACTTGGTAGTGGGGCTAGTTTTACTTACCTTCTCCTTACTTCCTTGTTTCCACAGGCGTCCTCATATCTATGCGACCTGTGATCCGAAACCACTTACCTTCGGTCCTCCAGCGATCACGGGCACGCTAAGGCCATCATGTACACCACAGCCTGTAGAAGAGCCCATCTATATTTACCTTTCTGGTGGCCCATATCTTCAGGTGTCGCTGCTTCTCTGGGTGGTGGGAAGACATGCTCCTCCCGCTGAGCACTTACTCGTAGTGTTAATATCTAAAGTTGAAACTTATCGATTGACTTACAAACAATATAATGATTTTAGGAATATATATATATTGTACCTTTATTTGTTCCATATTAAGAAATTTGCTTTTTTTTTTTTAAGTTTGTGTTTTTGATCGGGTTCATATGAAATGTTACATCAGGTAAGTTCACATCTACGACATTCAACCAGCAGATGACCTCCTACGAGCCGATGTCGCTCTCTACGCAAGATGATAGCCTAACCGCAACACCGAGCTTCTCATCCGTGTGAAATTTCTGATGTTTGGCAAGTTCTGATTTCCGTGGATAACATTTCTCACACTCGGAGCAGGAAAAAGGCTTTTGCCTTGTGTGACATATCTGATGTTCCGTAAGATGGGACTTCTGTGAGAAATATTTCGCGCACTCTGGACAGGAATACGGCTTCTCCCCCGTGTGAGATCTCTGATGTCTGGCAACTTGTGATTTTCTTGCAAAACGTTTCCCGCACTCAGGGCAGGAATACGGCTTCACACCCGTATGGCATTTCAGATGTTCAGAAAGATGGGGCTTCTGTGAAAAACATTTCCCACACTCAGGACAGGAATACGGCTTCTCGCCAGTGTGGGACCTTTTATGTGTGACAAGTTCTGATATCTGTGAAAAGCATTTCCCGCACTCTGGACAGGAATACGGCTTCTCCCCCGTGTGAGACCTTTGATGTGTCTGGAGAAGTTGTTTACGCGCAAAACGTTTCCCGCACTCGGGACAGGAATACGGCTTCTCCCCCGTGTGAGACCTCTCATGTGTTGTGAGAAATTGTTTACGGACAAAACATTTCCCGCACTCGGGGCAGGAATACGGCTTCAAACCCGTGTGCAATCTCTGATGTACAGAAAGATACGACTTCCGCGAAAAACATTTCCCGCACTCAGAGCAGGAATACGGCTTCTCACCCTTGTGGGTTCTGTGATGTGTGACCAGTTCTGAGTTTGTAAGAAAACATTTACCGCACTCAGGACAGCAATGAAGCGTCTTACCAGTGTGCAATCTTTGATGGACACTGAGATGATATTTACGTAGAAAACATTCCCCACACATAGGGCAGGGATGAAGCTTCGGCCCCGTGTGAGATCTCTGATGTACGGTAAGAGTTGATTCAGAGCTAAAACTTTCCCCACATTCAGGACAGTAAAGTTTCTTCTCCCCCTGAATTGCGGCACCATCCCTCATGGTACGAGATTGCTCAGAGGGATTCCATGGTCCATCCACACTGTGAAGTCCACCATCCATAGAGGAGATCATTGTCTTCTCTCCGGCACCATCCCTCACAGTACGAGGTTGCTCAGAAGAATTCCATGGTCCATCCACACTGTGAAGGCCACCATCCATAGAGGAGCTCATTGTCTTCTCTCCACCACCATCCCTCACAGTACGAGGTTGCTCAGAGGAATTCCATGGTCCATCCACACTGTGAAGGCCACCATCCATAGAGGAGCTCATTGTCTTCTCTCCACCACCATCCCTCACAGTACGAGGTTGCTCAGAGGAATTCCATGGTCCATCCACACTGTGAAGGCCACCATCCATAGAGGAGCTCATTGTCTTCTCTCCACCACCATCCCTCACAGTACGAGGTTGCTCAGAGGAATTCCATGGTCCATCCACACTGTGAAGTCCACCATCCATAGAGGAGCTCATTGTCTTCTCTCCGGCACAATCTCCTGTGATGTCCTCATCTTCCATTCTACAACCTGGAGATAAAGTGACAAGATCCTTTGAGGGTTTCTCCATGGCGTGTCCTGGAAAAAATATAAAAACATCATCAATAGATATGAGAGGGTTCGTTCACTTACATCAAGATTCCATCTGGATCAGGTAGGTGGGAGTGAGCAGATGTTCTCCTGGAGGTCCCAACCAGCTGAGACTCTTCCCTTTTTATAAAAGGGCCTTTGGACTTCCTCGCAGATCACTTATATTTTCATGCAGCCTTGTCAAAATATGAGAGACTCAATGGGGGCTGAAAGATGAATGCTGTTTTTTACAATTACAAGCCTAGGCAGTCGGTCTTGTGATCCCTGCTCCCTGCTACAGAGGAGGATCAGAGTTCAGACTGGCAGACCCTCTCCCTTCATCGTGGATTAAGTCGTCAAAGGCCGAGGCTTCTGATATTGAGCAGCACTGGATGGAACATTTTCTCCAGGAAAGACCAGTGGGTTCCTCTCTCTGATACTTCTTATTTCCTCAGCCCAACAAGGCTGTACACAGAGCTTTCTGGTAACATATAGCTATAGGTCTGCCTGAAGAAGAGGGACCAAGAAAGGCCCAACCTGTGTTATCATATCTGAGCTGATGTAACAAAGAGAAGGGAGCTTATCTGAGAGAAAGGAGGAAGATCGAATACATATCAAAACAGGGCGGTGACCATTCTAATACTATCATTTTCTGATTTCACTCCCACCCTCTTTTTGGACCAATCAGCATGCAGTAACAGAGAAGACAATAGAAGAATATATTATGACCCACCTGTGCTGATCTCTGTAGGAGTGTCCTCGTCTACGAATGTCCTCATCATTCCAGCCTCCTCCGTATATTGCTGATCATCCCTCACATACATCTCTTCTTCTTCTTTAATCTCAACTTTTATATCTGCCAGATCTTCACCCTAATTACACAAAATAACAAAAATAGACCAATCACTATATTAATATATATATATATAATGTTATATAGATTTAGGGGTTCTCATCCATTTTATCTACCTGATGATGGTGAGGGATGGTGTGACCTTCCTGTGTGGAATCCCGGGAATACAGAGGACGGGGACATCTCTCTGGTGGGTTCCTGGTTGTAGATGGCTCCATCATATCCTTGTGTCCTTCTGAAAACTCCTCCATCACTCCATACTCTTCATTATACTCTTCTTTTACAATATTATCATCCCCATGGCATCTCTCTGGTGGGTTCCCATTACTGGACCCATCTGTAGGAAACACACACACTGACTGAATACATTGTTTCTATGTGTTTATCAGATGATGAGGGATCTAGGTGGAGCCTCCGTACTGCTCTCTCCTTTACAATAAAGTCTCCTCTTACCCGGTGATGTGAGGGGCGGCTGATTGTCCATCATGACGTCCTTGTAGAGATCCTTGTGTCCTTCTAAATACTCCCACTCCTCCATGGAGAAATAGACAGTGACATCCTGACACCTTATAGGAACCTGACACACACAATGATACAGTCACCATCCAGACACATCCCTTGTCTGTTACTGGATAATGTCCCAGAATTCCCAGAATCCTCCTCACCTCTCCTGTCAGCAGCTCCATCATCTTCTTGGTGACTTCTAGAATCTTCTCCATGTTGTGTCTCTCAGGTTTTAGGGAGTCACATGGAGGCACTGTGATGGTCATATGATCACCTGACTTCACAAGAGGAAATCTCTGTATTGAGGAACCAATAGGAATATCATGTTAGAATCCCAGAATCCTCCTCACCTCTCCGGTCAGGTCTGTGTTTTATTAATAGAGATAAGAGTGATGTCATGTGACCTCCCAGAATCCTCCTCACCTCTCCGGTCAGGTCTGTGTTTTATTAATAGAGATAAGAGTGATGTCATGTGACCTCCCAGAATCCTCCTCACCTCTCCGGTCAGGTCTGTGTTTTATTAATAGAGATAAGAGTGATGTCATGTGACCTCCCAGAATCCTCCTCACCTCTCCGGTCAGGTCTGTTTTATTAATAGAGATAAGAGTGATGTCATGTGACCTCCCAGAATCCTCCTCACCTCTCCGGTCAGGTCTGTGTTTTATTAATAGAGATAAGAGTGATGTCATGTGACCTCCCAGAATCCTCCTCACCTCTCCGGTCAGGTCTGTGTTTTATTAATAGAGATAAGAGTGATGTCATGTGACCTCCCAGAATCCTCCTCACCTCTCCGGTCAGGTCTGTGTTTTATTAATAGAGATAAGAGTGATGTCATGTGACCTCCCAGAATCCTCCTCACCTCTCCGGTCAGGTCTGTGTTTTATTAATAGAGATGAGAGTGATGTCATGTGACCTCCCAGAATCCTCCTCACCTCTCCGGTCAGGTCTGTGTTTTATTAATAGAGATAAGAGTGATGTCATGTGACCTCCCAGAATCCTCCTCACCTCTCCGGTCAGGTCTGTGTTTTATTAATAGAGATGAGAGTGATGTCATGTGACCTCCCAGAATCCTCCTCACCTCTCCGGTCAGGTCTGTGTTTTATTAATAGAGATAAGAGTGATGTCATGTGACCTCCCAGAATCCTCCTCACCTCTCCGGTCAGCAGGTAGATGATCTCCAGGGTGAGGTTTAGTATCCTCTCAGTCATGTGACTCCGGTCCTCCTCCATCTTCATTCGGACCGTCATTTGATCTATACAGGTTTTTGCCTATACAGGTACGGATGATAATAGATAATGAAGATATAGAATTTTCTGTCCCTGAAGGGGTTAATCTAGGTTCCCACACTATATATGTGTGTATCATCATCTGCTGGAGATAAAAGACATCACAGTGACTATGGAGGAAGAGGACGGACATGAAGGGGGGTTACTGGGTGTATATAGAAAATAAGATCTTATCACCTCCTCTACTGCCACTTCCAGCGATATTTCCCCTCTATTTTCTCCCAACTCACCTCTCACCCGGAACTTCCTATTTATACCTGACATCACTTCCTGCTTTCCATAGAGACTTCCTGTCTGGGTATAAGCGAGATCACCATTTGAGGATCTCAGAGGAACTGCAGCCCGGAGAAACATCTCGTAGTGTGAACACGGCCTTGTGCTGTGTGTGTATGTACTGTATATCCTTATAGATGAGGTCATCTCCACTCCCACCTGAGGGGGAGAGAAATATATTACTGCCTAGTCCAACCTTTCTCAGCCAGGGTTCCTCCAAAGGTCTCTAGGGGTTCCTTGAGCAATGAACAACTGACATCAATGATCTGTAAGAGGGGCAGTTTTCCCACTGATGATAATGTAAGGATGCCTTTCTCCCACTGACCACTGATATAAGGAGGTCCTTCTCCCTTTGATCACCAATGTAAGGGACCACTATACTGACCACTGATAGAAGAGGATCCTTCTCCCTTTGGTCACCAATGTAAGGGACCACTACACTGACCACTGATATAGGGGGTTCTTCTTCCATTGGTCACCAATGTAAGGGACCACTATACTGACCACTAATATAAGGGGGTCCTTCTCTCATTGGTCACCATTGTATGGGATCGCTACACTAACCACAGATATAAGGAGGTTCTTCTGCTATTGGTCATCAATATAAGGGACCACTATACTGACCACTGATAGAAGAGGATCCTTCTCCTATTGGTCACCAATGTAAGGGACCACTATACTGACCACTGATAGAAGAGGATCCTTCTCCCTTTGGTCACAAATGTAAGGGAGCACTATACTGACCACTGAGATAAGAGGGTCTTTCTCCCATTGGTCACCAATGTAAGGGACCGCTACACTGACCATTAATATAAGAGGTTCCTTCTCCCATTGGTCACCAATGTAAGGATTAACTACACTGACCACTGATATAAGGGGGTTCTTCTCCCATTGGTCACCAATGTAAGGGGCCACTACGCTGACCACTGATATAAGGAGGTTCTGAGTTTTGTGTTTGAACCAAAGTAGAGCTTGGTCTAAACATGCAAATGAAATGGTTTCTGATGTATGCATAAGATAGTGGGTTATCTAAGTACAGATCTTGGTGGGATTTCTGATCCTGTGGGGACAGGGTGACTCGAAAGCTTTCTAGATACTTGCTGTACACATCCCCAGATTAGCGTTTACAAGCTGTAGCTTCCACTAGGCCTATGAGCTCATCATTAAAAGTTTGAGTTATTCCTCTTAGTGGGATACATTTTCAGTAACAGGTCAGCCTAGTATTGTCAAATTTCCTTCTCTCCATGGAAGATGTTCTCATTATGGCCTCAACTGTGAAAAGGAATTTCTTATCTGGGAATCTGTGATTGTCCCAATAAATTTGTAAGGTGGCACATCCACACATTTCCTCCACAACTTGGTCGGCGCAGATACAACCCAACAGAAACACATTGAGATAGGCTTGTAGTCCATGCTCTGCTTATCATGACCTCACCTGTGTGGAAGAACTTATCTGGGGATCTGTGATTGTCTCAATCAATCTGTAAGGTCACATTTCCTCCACAAAGTGGTTAGCATAGAGACAACACAACAGAGCCACACACAGTAAGGCTTGCAGTGCATGTTCTGCTTGTTATGACCTTACTTATGTGGAGGAAATGCGGTAATCTGCAATTGTCCCAATGAATCTGTAAGCTGACACATCTACACATTTACGTCACAAAGTGGTCAGCATAAAGACAACCCAATATAGACACGTGGAGAAAGGCTTGCAGTCCATGTTCTGCTCACCATTACCTCATTAATGTGAAGGAGTGTCACAAACAAACCCTATTGTGACATCCACACATTTCCTCCACAACTTGGTCAGAACAGAGACAACCCGAGGAAGATAAATGGATAAAGGCATGGAGTCCATGTTCTGCCCATCATGACCTCACCTGTATGGAGGAACTTCTCATCTGGGGATCTTTGATTGTCCCAGTCAATCTGTAAGGTGCCACATCTACACATTTCCTCAACAAAGTGGTCACCATATAGATGACCCAACAGAGAAACATGGAGAAAGGCTTGTAGTCCGTGTTCTGCTCATCATGACCTCACCTGTGTGGAGGAACTTCTCATCTGGGGATCTTTGATTGTACCAATCAATCTGTAAGGTGACACATCTACACATTTCCTCCACAAAGTGGTCACCATATAGATGACCCAACAGAGAAACATGGAGAAAGGCTTGTAGTCCGTGTTCTGCTCATCATGACCTCACCTGTGTAGAGGAACTTCTCATCTGGGGATCTTTGATTGTACCAATCAATCTGTAAGGTGCCACGTCTACACATTTCCTCAACAAAGTGGTCACCATATAGATGACCCAACAGAGAAACATGGAGAAAGGCTTGTAGTCCGTGTTCTGCTCATCATGACCTCACCTGTGTGGAGGAACTTCTCATCTGGGGATCTTTGATTGTACCAATCAATCTGTAAGGTGACACATCTACACATTTCCTCCACAAAGTGGTCACCATATAGATGACCCAACAGAGAAACATGGAGAAAGGCTTGTAGTCCGTGTTCTGCTTATCATGACCTCACCTGTGTAGAGGAACTTCTCATCTGGGGATCTTTGATTGTACCAATCAATCTGTAAGGTGCCACGTCTACACATTTCCTCAACAAAGTGGTCACCATATAGATGACCCAACAGAGAAACATGGAGAAAGGCTTGTAGTCCGTGTTCTGCTCATCATGACCTCACCTGTGTGGAGGAACTTCTCATCTGGGGATCTTTGATTGTACCAATCAATCTGTAAGGTGACACATCTACGCATGTCCTCCAGAACATGATCAGCATAGAGACAACCCAATCGAGACACATTGAAAAGGCTTGTAAGAACCCTACACAGCTCATGTCATTGACTGAATAATCTTATCTGAGCATTGTGTACACTATGGCGGTTCGTTTTCCAAAATGGTGCAGTGAATCGTTGTCATGGAGCTTGGTTGATGCTGGACCCCAGAGAAGACTCAAAGAAAAGCAATTGTGAGTACGAGATTTGCACAAATTTTATAAGATGCCAAAGTCTCTTATCTTACCATGATATCAACTATAAACTGATAGTATTAATATATTATAAACACGATGAGTGCTTTGGCCTCAGTCCGAGTGTCTCTACTCACCATCTCCTAGAGGAGAAGTAGAAGTCTACATCATAAAGACAAGTGACACAAGAATCGTTAAATACAACATGACTGTTTATTAAAGTAGACATAAACCACGACTGATGTATAGTTTGCTCTGTACAATGTGCTATCACAGACGATCACCATGTTTTCTTCCATATTTGTGCTGCTGATCTCCTCCGGTGTCTTTCAGTCAATTCCTCTCTACATACACTACAATATCAGCTGCATGTCATTGTCCTGAAACAGCTTCCAGATGGTGACATTGGTGGACCATCCCTGCCCATTGTGTGTCAGCAGTCCCCACCAACTCTATTGGTTGAACTAGATAGGCTTGTGCCTTTTTTTAACCAGACTAACTATGTAACTTTTTGACAGGATGACAAAGCAGAGGATCAACTGGGAGCCAGGCAAAGTGCTTTGTCATCCCATAACAGGAAGTGCCAGAACTAGACCACCCCCTCTGTCTGATACGGTAAGCAATTGTCCACATCACCTTAATGTTTTTTTTTAGTTTTAGTTAGAATGTGGAAGGACTAGAACCGTTTATGGCGTGGGTGCTTAAGCTGTGGCCCTCCAGAACTACAAGTCCTATGAGGCATTGCAAGGCTGACAATTACAAGCATGACCCCCAAAGGCAGAGGCATGATGGGAATTCTAGTTCCGCAACAGCTGGAGGGCCACAGGTTGAGCACTTATGGTTTTACTGCTATCCAGGGCTTCAATATGGACATCTTTCTATACTACTTCAGTATTTGACCTCCCACTGATTCACCATTAAAAACAGTAGGATAGGCCTTCTCGTGGATGGAACAGGCGTCAACTGAACATAGTATTGAGGACCGGGAGGGTGGGGGTCACTGTTCTGATGAGGAAAGAATGGGTATACATTCATGGAGAAATGTAGAATGCTTAGGGTTGCCCCAATAGGGATAAAAGCTTCCTGTACCACCCTCACTCCAACTAGACCGCCATCTTTGTATAGTTCACCATCTGGCTTCTAGAGCTCGGGTCTCCACACTACGCCCTTCCAGTTGTTCAGGAACTACAATTCCTATCATGCTTAGTCATGTCTACGAATGTTAGAGTTTTAAAATAAAAAATAAAAATTGCAGCGCAGTGATAAAATAAAAATAATGGCTAATGCCGCGTACACACGAGCGGACTTTACGGCGGACTTTGCCCGGCGGATTTTTCGGCGTACTTTACGATGGACTTTCTGAATGAACGGACTTGCCTACACACAATCCACCAAAGTCCGTCGAATTCGTACGTGATGACGTACGACCGGACTAAAACAAGGAAGTTCATAGCCAGTAGCCAATAGCTGCCCTAGCGTGGCTTTTTGTCCGTCGAACTAGCATACAGACGACGGACTTTTCGACTGGACTCGATTTCAACGGATACATTTTAAACTAGTTTCAAATCTAAGTCCGTCCAACTTTTGAGCAAACAAAGTCCGCTGGAGCCCACACACGATCGAATTGTCCGACGAAATCCAGTCCGCCGGGCAAAGTCCGCCGTAAAGTCCGCTCGTGTGTACGCGGCATAACAGTGATCAGTCCATTAAAGTTGTTCAAACAGATAATGTGAGAAAACAGTCCTTTGCAGTTGTGTTTCAAAAGTGGTAGACGACTGATTACCCAAAGTGCACCTTACACCATGACCAACATCCACATTATAGGAGTCCACATTATAGAAGTCCACATTATAGGAGTCTAGCAGGACATGGGTTAATACGTCATGAGGGACCCGTCCACTGTAGGTAAGCAGGGCAATGTTGATACAAGCCATGCTGGTTAATCCCTCTCTCTCTCTTGCTCGTGGATAATGTGCAAAAAAAGAAGAAAATTCGCCACATGGTATAAGACCGCTGTGGTTTATTGAAAATATAAAATGTCACAAGTCCAACAAGGTATGGATAGAATAATCCTGGATAAAAAACAATCTGCAGATCGCAATACAAACTAGTTTTGTCATAACTGACGCATAAACTCCAGCCTACTAGTTTTGTCATAACTGACGCATAAACTCCAGCCTACTAGTTTTGTCATAACTGAGGCATAAACTCCAGCCTACTAGTTTCGTCATAACTGACGCATAAACTCCAGCCTACTAGTTTCGTCATAACTGACGTAATCGGGAAAGTTCTACAATTCCTGATGGGATGTGTAGTTCCGCAACAGCTGGAGGGCCGTAGTTTTGGAGATCCCTGGTTCTAGAGGAATAAAAAGGACCTCCACTTTATTGCCTGGATTTATTTGTGAATAACGCCCCCTACTGTCCTGTGTCCCCATAACTAATCCCCCTTGCTTACCGTTGGTTTAATTTACGTGTGTTTTCTATTGTTTGCTGTACTCATGATCAATCAACATATAAGGCAAAATACAGCTGTGATGGCTGGGCGAATACTTATGACATTCGTCCAACAATTTTCTTTTTTTTATAAATGGACCCCTAAGGCTTTGTGAAAGCTTACACCACAAAATATCCTCAACCAATGAACGGTAATGATATATTTTTTTTTCTACGGCTATCAATAGCTAACACTATACAAAACTTCACTGATGTGAATACTGAACTGTTTTTATAGATTACGAAGATCAGTCATGGAGTTCTCTGAGGTCTATATATCAAGGTGTGCTTCTTCCCCACATGAGATCTCAGATGTACAGCAAATTATGAATTATATAGAAGTAATTTCCCGCACTCGGGACACCGATACGCCTTTGGGGGTTGAGTGGGATCTCCTCTTGTGTACGGTAAGATTGGACTTCAGTGAATAACATTTCCCACACTCAGAACAACAATACGGCTTCTCCCCCGTGTGAGTCCTCAGATGTCTGATAAGTTCTGATTTCTGTGCAAAGCTTCTTTTGCACTCAGAACAGGGATGCGGCCTCTGCCCCATGTGACATTTCAGGTGTTTGGAAAGATAGGACTTATCTGAAAAACGTTTCCCGCACTGAGGACAGGAATATGGTTTCTCCCCCGTGTGTGTCCTCTGATGTGTGACAAGTGTTGATTTATTCAGATAACACTGCCCACATTCAGCACACGAATACGGCTTCTTGCCCGTGTGACATATTTGATGTCTGATATGTTGGGATCTCCACAGAAAACTTTTCCCGCATTCGGAGCAGGAATACGGCTTCTCGCCTGTGTGAGATTTCTGATGTATGGAAAGATAGGATACATCTGAAAAGCGCTTCCCGCACTCAGGGCAGGGATATGGCTTCTCCCCCGTATGAGACCTCTGATGTTTAGTGAGATCTCCTTTACGGAGAAAACATTTTCCGCACTCAGAACAAGAATACGGCTTCTCGCCTGTGTGAGATTTCTGATGTATGGAAAAATAGGACTCATCTGAAAAGCTTTTCCCACACTCAGAACACGAATACGGCTTCTCCCCTGTGTGAGTCCTCTGATGTTTAGTTAGACCTACTTTACGTAGAAAACTTTTCCCGCACTCAGGACATGAATACGGCTTCTCACCTGTATGAGATTTTTTATGCACGTTAACACTGGATTTAAAACGAAAATGCTTCCCGCACTCATTACAGGAAAACTTCTTATCTTTTGGAAGGACGGCACCGTCCCTCACAGTCTGAGGCTCCTCAGGATAAGAGGATGGACCAGCCACACTGTGGGGTATCGGATGGACATTTTTTGGAAGGATGGCATCGTTCCTCACAGTCTGAGGTTTCTCAGGATAAGAGGAATACGATGGTCCGGCACTGTCCCGCACAGTCTGAGGTTCCTCAGGATAAGAGGAATACGATGGTCCGGCACCGTCCCTCACAGTCTGAGGTTCCTCAGGATAAGAGGAATACGATGGTCCGGCACCGTCCCGCACAGTCTGAGGTTCCTCAGGATAAGAGGAATACGATGGTCCGGCACCGTCCCGCACAGTCTGAGGTTCCTCAGGATAAGAGGAATACGATGGTCCGGCACCGTCCCGCACAGTCTGAGGTTCCTCAGGATAAGAGGAATATGATGGTCCATCTACACTGTGTGGTGCCGGATGGACATTTGAGGTAGTCGGGTTTTCTCCTGGACTATACTGTGTGATGTCTTCATCTTCTTCATTACAGTCTGGAGACAAAGTGAGACAATCCTCTGAGGTTTTCCTCATCTCCCGTCCATCTACTAAAATAGAAATAAAAAGATTATTACTAGACATGAGCAGATTGGTTCCCCTAAACCAGGACTCCGCCCACATCAGGCAGCTTTGTCTCTGTGGATCTTACAATTCCCCCCTCAAGGTAACTAGTAAATGGGTCCTCTGATCTCCTACCAGTTCATTTCTTTATTCATGGACCTTAGTCAGAGAGTGAGGAAACAACGAGAACTGTCTTTTATAAGAGTGACAGAGATGAGGGGATTATAGGACGAGTGTCCCCACCCCCTCTATCACTCATTGCCATCTTCCCAACACAAGAGGTCCTGCACTTTCTTATCTAGTCCATGATTTAGTCATGTATAACAGCGAAGCTGAGCCCCACCAGAGGTCAGAGAGTGAGGATGGGGGGAGAACAACCAAGATGAAGACTGGACTGATCCTGAAGACCACCATCATTGGGTTATTGACTCCTCCCTCATTATCACTTTCTGTTTAAGGGTCCAAAGTTGGAGGATGTTATCACATTATTATCACCATGTAAAAGTCTGTGCTCCAATCAAATGTTAGAATTTCTATGAATAAAAATGTATATTTTATCATCTCTAACAGTTTGATCTCTGGGACCAAATTTCAAACAGGTCAAAGGACAGTGTTGACCATCGGAAGAGGCAGAAACAATTTGGTCTGCAAACAAGCATGCGTACAGAACAATTTGGTCTGCTCGGATACAAAAATATTTTATCCTTACTAAATATTTCATTGCCGGATTCTTAATATTACTATGGTTTGTTTATTAGTAATCACCATTATTAGAAATATGTGTGTGTTATAATGTAGCCATAATCAAATAGTAGATGAAGTATACAAATATTTTTTTATCTATGTGTATCATCAATATTTTAATTAAGTCAGCTCAATTCATTCTTGTAGATTTTTTTTTGTATTGGAGACACTGTTGCCCTTCGATCGATTAAGCAATTGATATAGCTGACTAAATTAATCGTTCAGACATTCCCTGACACAAATCATCAGATATAAAATGTCCAGCTGGTAGGAAATGGGTGTAACAAAAGAGAATACATATTATGTGTATATATAGTAGAGGGGAGAGAGCAGAAGTCAGGAGTATGTAATTTTCAACATAGAGTATATAGTGCAGGGGTCAGGAGTATGTAATGTACAACATAGAGTATATAGTGCAGGGGTCAGGAGTATGTAATGTACAACATAGAGCATATAGTGCAGGGGTCAGGAGTATGTAATGTACAACATAGAGTATATAGTGCAGGGGTCAGGAGTATGTAATGTACAACACAGAGTATATAGTGCAGGGGTCAGGAGTATGTAATGTACAACATACAGTATATAGTGCAGGGGTCAGGAGTATGTAATGTACAACATACAGTATATAGTGCAGGGGTCAGGAGTATGTAATGTACAACATACAGTATATAGTGCAGGGGTCAGGAGTATGTAATGGACAACATAGAGTATAAGATACAACAATCAGGCCTATGTGATGTTTACTGGTCAGGACTATGTCATTTTACAGCAAAGTGCAATGATCAGGGGTAAGTCCACATGTTGATGTTTGGTGAACAGTGTCTTTACTTTGGGTCATTGATAGCTTACTTACCTATGGAAAGCTGCAGAGATTCAACACAACTGCCCCCCATCTCCTGAGACTGCACTAGATCTAGAACTATGCATGCAGAGATTCACAGGTCCCAGGATCCACAGGATGGCCCCACCCAGCTGCTGGCAAATAACAGAGCAAATAGTCCAGGAAGACTTGTTTTGTCAGAGATCTTGTTAGACCCGGGCGGGGGGGAAGGACATCCAAGGCACATGCCCCAAGTTCATAGGTTGAGGATTACCTATGGTGAAATCCAACATGTTCTTGCCAGCTGAACCCCGGAATCTCCATAAATCCAGTCTAGATACATAAATTGTGTCTGCAGCACAGAGAAGGAAGATCATCCGAGAGAAATACAGGAATACAGGACGGGGAACACAGCTCAGGAAAGTGACCAGGGGATTACAGGCTGATATCACCCAGTCCCCGCCCTACTCTGGACCAATCAGTGATCAGTATGGGTGGAGGAATGTATTTAGTGTTAATGACCCACCTGTGCTGATCTCTGTAGGAGTGTCCTCCTCTATAAATGTCCCCGTTATTCCTTCCTCCTCCATAGACTGCTGATCATCCCTCACATACCTCTCTTCTTCTTCTGATTTAACCTCAAATTCTATATCGATTGGATCTCCACTCTAAGCCAAGAGAAGGGTTGGAAATATAAGCTCTAATGATGTGAGACCACAAAGACAAATATAATCTTCTATGATCCCTACATCTCCATGCATCATTTTCATGTTCTAGATGCTCCGTTCCACCAACCTGATGATGGTGGGGGATGGTGTGACCTTCCTGTGTGGAATCCCGGGAATACAGAGGACGGGGACATCTCTCTGGTGGGTTCCTGTAGCTGGATGACTCCACCATGGTGTCCTGGTACAGATCTTTGTGTTCTTTTCTAATGTCTGATTCCTTCATCACCCCGCCCTTATCATTCCTTTCTTTTATCTCTTCTTTAACCTCAACTTTAGGATCTCTCAGGTTTCCACTCTGAATATATAATAAAAATGACATCAATGGTAACAATGCAGATAATGTACAGATCCCAATGATACTATCAGTGATTGTTCCTCATCTACCTGATGATGGTGAGGGATGATGTGATCTTCCTGTGTGGAATCCCGGGAATACAGAGGACGGGGACACCTCTCTGGTGGGTTCCCATTACTGGATCCATCTGTAGGAAACACACACACTGACTGAATACATTGTTTCTATGTGTTTATCAGATGATGGGGGATCTAGGTGGAGCCTCCGTACTGCTCTCTCCTTTACAATAAAGTCTCCTCTTACCCGGTGATGTGAGGGGCGGCTGATTCTCCATCATGACGTCCTTGTAGAGATCCTTGTGTCCTTCTAAATACTCCCACTCCTCCATGGAGAAATAGACAGTGACATCCTGACACCTTATAGGAACCTGACACACACAATGATACAGTCACCATCCAGACACATCCCTTGTCTGTTACTGGATAATGTCCCAGAATTCCCAGAATCCTCCTCACCTCTCCTGTCAGCAGCTCAGACATCTTTCTGATAATGTGCCAAATCTTTTGTCTGTTGCGGTCTCTAAATTTTAGGGAGCGATATTGAGGCACTTTGATGGTCATATAATCCCCATACTTCACAAGAGGAAAACTCTGTATTGAGAAACCAATAAGAGTGATGTCATGTGATCTCCCAGTATCCTCCTCACCTCTCCGGTCAGGTCTGTGTTTTATTAATAGAGATAAGAGTGATGTCATGTGATCTCCCAGAATCCTCCTCACCTCTCCGGTCAGGTCTGTGTTTTATTAATAGAGATAAGAGTGATGTCATGTGACCTCCCAGAATCCTCCTCACCTCTCCGGTCAGGTCTGTGTTTTATTAATAGAGATAAGAGTGATGTCATGTGACCTCCCAGAATCCTCCTCACCTCTCCGGTCAGGTCTGTGTTTTATTAATAGAGATAAGAGTGATGTCATGTGACCTCCCAGAATCCTCCTCACCTCTCCGGTCAGGTCTGTGTTTTATTAATAGAGATAAGAGTGATGTCATGTGACCTCCCAGAATCCTCCTCACCTCTCCGGTCAGGTCTGTGTTTTATTAATAAAGATAAGAGTGATGTCATGTGACCTCCCAGAATCCTCCTCACCTCTCCGGTCAGGTCTGTGTTTTATTAATAGAGATAAGAGTGATGTCATGTGACCTCCCAGAATCCTCCTCACCTCTCCGGTCAGGTCTGTGTTTTATTAATAGAGATAAGAGTGATGTCATGTGATCTCCCAGAATCCTCCTCACCTCTCCGGTCAGGTCTGTGTTTTATTAATAGAGATAAGAGTGATGTCATGTGACCTCCCAGAATCCTCCTCACCTCTCCGGTCAGGTCTGTGTTTTATTAATAGAGATAAGAGTGATGTCATGTGACCTCCCAGAATCCTCCTCACCTCTCCGGTCAGGTCTGTGTTTTATTAATAGAGATAAGAGTGATGTCATGTGACCTCCCAGAATCCTCCTCACCTCTCCGGTCAGGTCTGTGTTTTATTAATAGAGATAAGAGTGATGTCATGTGACCTCCCAGAATCCTCCTCACCTCTCCGGTCAGGTCTGTGTTTTATTAATAGAGATAAGAGTGATGTCATGTGACCTCCCAGAATCCTCCTCACCTCTCCGGTCAGGTCTGTGTTTTATTAATAAAGATAAGAGTGATGTCATGTGACCTCCCAGAATCCTCCTCACCTCTCCGGTCAGGTCTGTGTTTTATTAATAGAGATAAGAGTGATGTCATGTGACCTCCCAGAATCCTCCTCACCTCTCCGGTCAGGTCTGTGTTTTATTAATAGAGATAAGAGTGATGTCATGTGACCTCCCAGAATCCTCCTCACCTCTCCGGTCAGGTCTGTGTTTTATTAATAGAGATAAGAGTGATGTCATGTGACCTCCCAGAATCCTCCTCACCTCTCCGGTCAGCAGGTAGATGATCTCCAGGGTGAAGTGTAATATCTTCTCCAGGCTTTGACTCCGGTTCTCCTCCATCTTCATTGAGGTGAATATGTGCTCTGTACAGGACACCCCTCTTCGTAGATGGGTCACAAACTGAAAATGTTAGATCAGTTTTATTATCTTCACATCCAAGTGCACTCCACACTCCACAAAAAGAAAGCTCTTGGTGTGCTCATTATTTTGAATATCAAAAAGAAAAAGAAAAAGGTGATATTAGAATGTGTTTTCAGGGGGGGGGGGCGTTGGGGTGCGGTCCCAATGCACTCCCAACATGGCTAAATTCAAAGTATACACCCCCACCAAAAGCACATTTCTGCGTTACCCGGGGTTCTGCAGTACCAACCCCTAATGGATCTCGAGAACCAAGCAAAGGAAAAATCTCCTAGGCTCCTTCTTGGTTTTGATGTATTACATGACAGTCAAGGGGAAGATTAGTAGGTCTTGCCTCAATATGTTGGGTGCGTCTGTATCTGAGGTTTGGTATGTATTTCAATGCAAAGAGGAGAGGAATTTTTGGCTATAAAGGAGCACAATTGCCCACTTGTTGTCCCCATATAACATGCTTATGTACAAAACAGTCAAATAAAGAAAATCCACGCCTTCATTGGTCCCAAGATCCGTCCTAGTCTTAGTCCTAGTCTTCTCCAACCCCTGCAACAACTGGAACATATCAAGTTCTCCAAAAGTCCTGGTCACCTTAAACCCTCCAGACCACTCACAGCAACCAATACCAGCCTCAAATAAGCTTCACCCAAACATCACCTCCTCCATCCTACCCAGAACAGCCCAAAACTGCAACCCAAGACATATACAATTTCAAAGACTGACCGGATGACCAGGAACCCTGAAGCACGGCTTGATCGGCAAGTGTGTCAGATGATTGACATGTCCTGGTGAGGTGCTATGACGTGTTCGGCCATACGCAGTAATTTCACATGGTGGCCTTCGTAGGGCAGATTCAGACAAGTCTTCTTTATACTGTTTCCACGTTCCTGAAGCTGAGTATATCGGCTCCCGGTGCTGGTGGATACATATAACTACAATAAACCCAGACGTAGTACGTAAGGGTATATATTGATGGTCTCCAAATTTAGATCTGCTTCTTATATGTATTGATTACATAATAAATATTGATACGTGAGTGTATGGAGGTAAATATTAGATTTATATATTCATTTATGTGATTGTAGTTATCATATTCGCATTATATTACTTACTATAATATCCTATCGCCTCCTCGTTTATCCCAACAACGCCTCCTCTCTACTTCCTCCCTCTCTCCGGGAACTTATTTATACCTGACATCACTTCCTGTCTGTAGATATCATAGAGACTTGCTGTGCGCGTCCCCTTGTAATAAGCGAGATCACCATCTTGTGGCAATTATAGGCACTGCGGTCGTTGAGCATTCTTACATCTTGCCGGGTCACATTTCAGTTAACCCCAGGCCTTCTTCTCCCCCTTATTTTGTAAAAAATTTTTGGTGATGTCTCAGTCCAGCACATTATATATTTTGGGTTTTGTGGTATCATACAATTTTTTGGGAAACAGACAGAGATGTATTTGTTAGCAATGTTGTGTACCGTATATATAATTTTTACTAAAAATGTAAACAAAAAAAAATGCATTTTTATATAATTTTTTTCGCAACCCAGTATTTCCGAAATTTGAGCAACCAACCCCCTTATGCTCACCCCAAAATATAATTGCCAAAGTCTGGTGATTAAAATGATATCTTTTGAAAACTTTTTGACACATTCTTTATTATAAAAAAAACTCCAAAAATGTTCCCACCATCAATCTCGTCATACAGAGATGTAATTCCTGTTTAGCACCACCTATCGCCCTGCTGACAGAAACCCGATCTCGCCATGCAAAACAGTTCTCATGATTTCACTGATCAAAATATGGTCATGTCAATACATGGTCCATGGAGTCACCCCTTTTACAGCACATACTACTTCTTATATGGAATGGCACTTACGTAATGATGTGTAATTGCCGTTCAGTCTTTTAGTAGGGCAGTAAGTGAGCAGTATGTAGTGG
This sequence comes from Lithobates septentrionalis, assembly GCA_037952835.1. Taxonomy (NCBI): domain Eukaryota; kingdom Metazoa; phylum Chordata; class Amphibia; order Anura; family Ranidae; genus Lithobates; species Lithobates septentrionalis. The sequence continues at coordinate 1,034,182 of JBBDGP010002436.1, forward strand.
CAGGGCAGTAAGTGAGCAGTATGTAGTGGCAGGGCAGTAAGTGAGCAGTATGTAGTGGCAGGGCAGTAAGTGAGCAGTATGTAGTGGCAGGGCAGTAAGTGAGCAGTATGTAGTGGCAGGGCAGTAAGTGAGCAGTATGTAGTGGCAGGGTAGTAAGTGAGCAGTATGTAGTGGCAGGGCAGTAAGTGAGCAGTTTGTAGTGGCAGGGCAGTAAGTAAACAGTTTGTAGTGGCAGGTCAGTCAGCAAGTTTGTGGTGGTAGGGCAGTAAGTAGTATGTAGTGGCACTTAGTCAGCAGCAGGGTAGGATCGTGATTGTTATGTAGTGGCAGGGCAATAAGTAGTATGTAGTGTTAGGTCAGTCAGTAACTGAATATAGTGGAGGGGCAGTGAGCAGTATAAAGTACGAGGTCAGTCTGTAGCTGTATGTAGTGGAAGGACAATGAGTAGTATGTAGTGTCAAAGTGGGGAAGTGAGCAAAATGAAGTGGAAGGGCACTATGTGTTGACAAGGATGAGAGCACCATGTAGTGGAAGGACAATGAGTAGTATGTAGTTGCAGGGCACCATGTAGTTGGAGGACAATGAGTAGTATTTAGTTGCAGGGCACCATGTAGTGGAAGGACAATGAGTAGTATGTAGTTGCAGGGAACCATGTAGTGGGAGGACAATGAGTAGTATTTAGTTGCAGAGCACCATGTAGTGGAAGGACAATGAGTAGTATGTAGTTGCAGGGCACCATGTAGTGGAAGGACAATGAGTAGTATGTAGTTGCAGGACACCATGTAGTGGAAGGACAATGAGTAGTATGTAGTTGCAGGGCACCATGTAGTGGGAGGACAATGAGTAGTATTTAGTTGCAGGGCACCATGTAGTGGAAGGACAATGAGTAATATGTAGTTGCAGGGCACCATGTAGTCGAAGGACAATGAGTAGTATGTAGTTGCAGGGCACCATGTAGTGGAAGGACAATGAGTAGTATGTAGTTGCAGGGCACCATGTAGTGGAAGGACAATGAGTAGTATTTAGTTGCAGGGCACCATGTAGTGGAAGGACAATGAGTAATATGTAGTTGCAGGGCACCATGTAGTCGAAGGACAATGAGTAGTATGTAGTTGCAGGGCACCATGTAGTGGAAGGACAATGAGTAGTATGTAGTTGCAGGGCACCATGTAGTGGAAGGACAATGAGTAGTATTTAGTTGCAGGGCACCATGTAGTCGAAGGACAATGAGTAGTATGTAGTTGCAGGGCACCATGTAGTGGAAGGACAATGAGTAGTATGTAGTTGCAGGGCACCATGTATTGTGAGGACAATGAGTAGTATGTAGTTGCAGGGCACCATGTAGTGAGAGGACAATGAGTAGTATTTAGTTGCAGGGCACCATGTAGTGGAAGGACAATGAGTAGTATGTAGTTGCAGGGCACCATGTAGTGGGAGGACAATGAGTAGTATTTAGTTGCAGGGCACCATGTAGTGGGAGGACAATGAGTAGTATTTAGTTGCAGGGCACCATGTAGTGGAAGGACAATGAGTAGTATGTAGTTGCAGGGCACCATGTATTGTGAGGACAATGAGTAGTATGTAGTTGCAGGGCACCATGTAGTGGGAGGACAATGAGTAGTATGTAGTTGCAGGGCACCATGTAGTGGAAGGACAATGAGTTGTATGTAGTTGCAGGGCACCATGTAGTGGGAGGACAATGAGTAGTATGTAGTTGCAGGGCACCATGTAGTGGGAGGACAATGACCACCACGTGCTTTATCAGAGACACGATCCTTCATAACAATCAATGTAACAATCTGACTTCTAATGAAATCCTGTAATACTCGCTGCCACGCAGACAGGAATACTTCAGAGATTTCCACCATAGTAGAGCTCTTCAAAGAGACAGGAATTCTTTACTGACTTCGCACATTAGAAATAAGTGTAACCATTTTTTAAAAATTTTGTTTAATAAGGAAAAGAAAAATGAGTGCAGAAGAAACATCTACAGAATAATATATTACAGCAGAAGAGAGAGACAATAATACGACAGTAAACAAAATAGAATACAAATGAAAGCCAAGTCCCGGGTTCTTCTAAAACAATCCAGTAAATTGTACATAAAAAGGATCTCAAGATAGAAGACTCGGCAGATATTCTTTGTTTCAATGGTATAGGAAGGGCCCGACTGCTGATGTATCTTTTTCTGGTCCAGGATAAAGGTGTTGACTCAAATTCCTTCCCTAATGAAGGGGTCTGAGGAGTGGTGGAGGGGACACCAAAAATGTTCATGATTGTGCAGGTCCCACCCCTTCAGATACAGTTTTCTAAATGCACAATTTTGACAGCCTGGAAACCAGTATACAGAATTATCTATTAAATGAACGCAGATACAGTGATACCTCAGTTTGCGAATAACGTGGTAAACGAGCGTTTCGCAAGATGAGCTATATATTTTTTTAAATCCTGACTTTGCGAGTGCTGACTCACAAGGCTAGTAGGACTCAAGCCGCTGGTGTATGTATTACCGTATGTGGCCAGATGTCCGGGGGAGCTGGAGAACTCGGAGACGCTCAGAGACACTCCCAGCTGGGTGGGGGCGGATGTAACGTGTGTCAGAGCACCAGACAGTGTACTCTGGCCATATACAGTACTGCATACACCAGCGTTCCCTCACCTCTTGCCACATACAGTATTGTATACACCAGAGCCCCCTCACCTCTGGCCACATACATTACTGCATACACCAGTGCCCCCTCACCTCTGGCCACATACATTACTGCATACACCAGCGCTCCCTCACCTCTTGCCACATACCTTACTGCATACACCAGCGCTCCCTCACCTCTTGCCACATACAATATTGCATACACCAGCACCCCCACACCTCTGGCCACATACATTACTGCATACACCAGCGCTCCCCCACCTCTTGCCACATACAGTATTGCATACACCAGCGCCCCCTCACCTCTGGCCACATACAGTACTGCATACACCAGTGCCCCCTCACCTCTGGCCACATACATTACTGCATACACCAGCTCTCCCTCACCTCTTGCCACATACATTACTGCATACATCAGCGCTCCCTCACCTCTTGCCACATACAGTATTGCATACACCAGCGCCCCCTCACCTCTGGCCACATACAGTACTGCATACACCAGCACCCCCTCACCTCTGGCCACATACATTACTGCATACACCAGCGCTCCCTCACCTCTTGCCACATACATTACTGCATACACCAGCGCTCCCTCACCTCTTGCCACATACAGTATTGCATACACCAGAGCCCCCTCACCTCTGGCCACATACATTACTGCATACACCAGCGCTCCCTCACCTCTGGCCACATACAGTATTGCATACACCAGAGCCCCCTCACCTCTGGCCACATACAGTATTGCATACACCAGAGCCCCCTCACCTCTGGCCACATACATTACTGCATACACCAGCGCTCCCTCACCTCTGGCCACATACAGTATTGCATACACCAGAGCCCCCTCACCTCTGGCCACATACAGTACTGCATACACCAGTGCCCCCTCACCTCTGGCCACATACATTACTGCATACACCAGCTCTCCCTCACCTCTTGCCACATACATTACTGCATACATCAGCGCTCCCTCACCTCTTGCCACATACAGTATTGCATACACCAGCGCCCCCTCACCTCTGGCCACATACAGTATTGCATACACCAGCACCCCCTCACCTCTGGCCACATACATTACTGCATACACCAGCGCTCCCTCACCTCTTGCCACATACATTACTGCATACACCAGCGCTCCCTCACCTCTTGCCACATACAGTATTGCATACACCAGAGCCCCCTCACCTCTGGCCACATACATTACTGCATACACCAGTGCCCCCTCACCTCTTGCCACATACAGTATTGCATACACCAGTGCTAAAAAAATGAATAAAAAACAAGCGCTGATGTGGATAGATATGTGTGATATAAATAAATTGTGCTTAAAAATATATATATACCAATATAGTTAGTGCTATGAAACAATCAGTAAATTAAAGCTGCTATCAATATAGGGTGATCAGATAACCAAACAAATAGTTCTAAGTATAAAATTGATGCGCTTTAAATAAATAGTGCACAATATGCTGCTGCGACTAGGCTTGAATCCAGGAATAAAAAATGCATACATGTGAATAAAAATAAATAAATAATTATGGTGCTAATACATGTGTTAAAATTGCCAAAATAAATCTTCAAATTGGTGATGTGACGGTGAATATAAATAAAATAATAATGACACTCTGAGTACAATGTCCAGGCAGAGATAAATAGTGGGAGAAAGTAAAAATAATTAAACAGTTCCTTCCCTTAATCCAGATTGATTGACTCACTGGGTTAGATTGTTTGTATCAGGATATTTCGTTTTTCTTGCATCCCACTTTAGCCATAATACTGCTGGTAATTCGGCTCTCAGGATAAAGGTTTTATGCAAAGCAAGCAAAGAAAAAATAGATCATTGTGCAGTGAACTTACTAGATAGTACATAAGCAAAACAGGGACAAGAGATACACTCACAAACTCCCGGTCTATTAGAAGCATTCAAATAAGCAGATTGCAGTCAGCCGCTGTGGACGCGGTGAATATTTTTATTCACATGTATGCATTTTTTATTCCTGGATTCAAGCTTAGTCGCAGCAGCATATTGTGCACTATTTATTTAAAGCGCATCAATTTTATACTTAGTATTATTGCATACACCAGCACCCCCGCACCTCTGGCCACATACAGTACTGCATACACCAGAGCCCCCGCACCTCTGGCCACATACAGTACTGCATACACCAGAGCCCCCGCACCTCTGGCCACATACAGTACTGCATACACCTGAGCCCCCGCACCTCTGGCCACATACAGTACTGCATACACCAAAGCCCCCGCACCTCTGGCCACATACAGTACTGCATATACTAGCACCCCCGCACCTCTGGCCACATACAGTACAGCATTCACCAGCACCCCCGCACCTCTGGCCACATACAGTACTGCAAACACCAGCGCCCCCCGCACCTCTGGCCACATACAGTACTGCATATACCAGCACCCCCGCACCTCTGGCCACATACAGTACAGCATTCACCAGCACACCCGCACCTCTGGCCACATACAGTACTGCATACACCAGCACCCCCGCACCTCTGGCCACATACAGTACTGCATACACCAGCACCCCCGCACCTCTGGCCACATACAGTACTGCATACACCAGCACCCCTGCACCTCTGGCCACATACAGTACTGCATACACAAGTGCCCCCCCGCACCTCTGGCCACATACAGTACAGCATACACCAGCACCCCCGCACCTCTGGCCACATACAGTACTGCATACACTAGCGCCCCCCCACCACATGCCACATACAGTATTGCATACACCAGTGGTCCCTCACCTCTGGCCACATACAGTAATGCATACACTAGCGCCCCACCTCTTGCCACATACAGTACTGCATACACCAGCACCCCCGCACCTCTGGCCACATACAGTACTGCAGACACCAGCACCCCCGCACCTCTGGCCACATACAGTACTGCATACACCAGCACCCCCGCACCTCTAGCCACATACAGTACGTCATACACCAGCACCCCTGCACCTCTGGCCACATACAGTAATGCATACACCAGCGCCCCCGCACCTCTGGCCACACACAGTACTGCACTCACCAGCACCCCCCCGCACCTCTGGCCACACACAGTACTGCACTCAACAGCGCCCCCGCACCTCTGGCCACACACAGTACTGCACTCACCAGAGCCCCCGCACCTCTGGCCACACACAGTACTGCACTCACCAGAGCCCCCGCACCTCTGGCCACACACAGTACTGCACTCACCAGCGCCCCCGCACCTCTGGCCACATACAGTACTGCATACACCAGCGCCCCCGCACCTCTGGCCACACACAGTACTGCACTCACCAGCACCCCCCCGCACCTCTGGCCACACACAGTACTGCACTCACCAGCGCCCCCGCACCTCTGGCCACATACAGTACTGCATACACCAGTGCCACCCTGCACCTCTGGCCACATACAATACTGCATACACCAGTGCCACCCCGCACCTCTGGCCACATACAGTACTGCATACACCAGTGCCACCCCGCACCTCTGGCCACATACAGTACTGCATACACCAGTGCCACCCTGCACCTCTGGCCACATACAGTACTGCATACACCAGTGCCACCCCGCACCTCTGGCCACATACAGTACTGCATACACCAGTGCCACCCCGCACCTCTGGCCACATACAGTACTGCATACACCAGTGCCACCCTGCACCTCTGGCCACATACAGTACTGCATACACCAGTGCCACCCCGCACCTCTGGCCACATACAGTACTGCATACACCAGCACCCCCGCACCTCTGGCCACATACAGTACTGCATACACCAGCACCCCCGCACCTCTGGCCACATACAGTACTGCATACACCAGCACCCCCGCACCTCTGGCCACATACAGTACTGCATACACCAGCACCCCTGCACCTCTGGCCACATACAGTACTGCATACACAAGCGCCCCCCGCACCTCTGGCCACATACAGTACTGCATACACTAGCGCCCCCCCACCACATGCCACATACAGTATTGCATACACCAGTGGTCCCTCACCTCTGGCCACATACAGTAATGCATACACTAGCGCCCCACCTCTTGCCACATACAGTACTGCATACACCAGCACCCCCGCACCTCTGGCCACATACAGTACTGCAGACACCAGCACCCCCGCACCTCTGGCCACATACAGTACTGCATACACCAGCACCCCCGCACCTCTAGCCACATACAGTACGTCATACACCAGCACCCCCGCACCTCTGGCCACATACAGTAATACATACACCAGCGCCCCCGCACCTCTGGCCACACACAGTACTGCACTCACCAGCACCCCCCCGCACCTCTGGCCACATACAGTACTGCATACACCAGTGCCCCCGCACCTCTGGCCACACACAGTACTGCACTCACCAGAGCCCCCGCACCTCTGGCCACACACAGTACTGCACTCAACAGCGCCCCCGCACCTCTGGCCACACACAGTACTGCACTCACCAGAGCCCCCGCACCTCTGGCCACACACAGTACTGCACTCACCAGAGCCCCCGCACCTCTGGCCACACACAGTACTGCACTCACCAGCGCCCCCGCACCTCTGGCCACATACAGTACTGCATACACCAGCGCCCCCGCACCTCTGGCCACACACAGTACTGCACTCACCAGCACCCCCCCGCACCTCTGGCCACACACAGTACTGCACTCACCAGCGCCCCCGCACCTCTGGCCACATACAGTACTGCATACACCAGTGCCACCCTGCACCTCTGGCCACATACAGTACTGCATACACCAGTGCCACCCCGCACCTCTGGCCACATACAGTACTGCATACACTAGCGCCCCCCCACCACATGCCACATACAGTATTGCATACACCAGTGGTCCCTCACCTCTGGCCACATACAGTAATGCATACACTAGCGCCCCACCTCTTGCCACATACAGTACTGCATACACCAGCACCCCCGCACCTCTGGCCACATACAGTACTGCAGACACCAGCACCCCCGCACCTCTGGCCACATACAGTACTGCATACACCAGCACCCCCGCACCTCTAGCCACATACAGTACGTCATACACCAGCACCCCCGCACCTCTGGCCACATACAGTAATGCATACACCAGCGCCCCCGCACCTCTGGCCACACACAGTACTGCACTCACCAGCACCCCCCCGCACCTCTGGCCACATACAGTACTGCATACACCAGTGCCCCCGCACCTCTGGCCACACACAGTACTGCACTCACCAGAGCCCCCGCACCTCTGGCCACACACAGTACTGCACTCAACAGCGCCCCCGCACCTCTGGCCACACACAGTACTGCACTCACCAGAGCCCCCGCACCTCTGGCCACACACAGTACTGCACTCACCAGAGCCCCCGCACCTCTGGCCACACACAGTACTGCACTCACCAGCGCCCCCGCACCTCTGGCCACATACAGTACTGCATACACCAGCGCCCCCGCACCTCTGGCCACACACAGTACTGCACTCACCAGCACCCCCCCGCACCTCTGGCCACACACAGTACTGCACTCACCAGCGCCCCCGCACCTCTGGCCACATACAGTACTGCATACACCAGTGCCACCCCGCACCTCTGGCCACATACAGTACTGCATACACCAGTGCCACCCCGCACCTCTGGCCACATACAGTACTGCATACACCAGTGCCACCCCGCACCTCTGGCCACATACAGTACCGCATACACCAGCACCCCTGCACCTCTGGCCACATACAGTACCGCATACACCAGCAGTGGTTGTGGAACGAATCATCTGAGTTTCCATTATTTCTTATGGGGAAACTTGCTTTGATATACAAGTGCTTTGGATTACAAGCATGTTTCTGGAACAGATGATGCTCGTGGATATATTCCCTAGGAGATGGAATGTGCCTCATTTGCCTCCTGCACCATATAATATAGGTGTGTTTAATCCTAAAATGCTGGTGATTCGTTGATACAATGGAATAAGTACAGATTCTTGATGTAATGTTATCAGCTCACGAGTTATGAAACATGTTTTTAAATTGTGACTCGGCATATTCAGCCACAAATGGCAATTCTGCATTCCACTGTTTGTTAACACATTTCTGACGGGTCGTCACTCCGGCTGTAATGAGAAATACTCAGACAAGGATGTATATTCCTCTAATGCCTACTAAGCGTTTTATGATGGGTCTTCATAGGTTTTATAACCGAGGCCTGGATAAGTGTGATATGACGGGATATGTGATGAACCTCATGAGCCGGTCTCTGATGACTGATAAGTGTGATATGATATGATATGTGATGAACCTCATGAGCCGGTCTCTGATGACTGATAAGTGTGATATGATATGTGATGAACCTCATGAGCCGGTCTCTGATGACTGATAAGTGTGATATGATGGGATATGTGATGATCCTCATGAGCCGGTCTCTGATGACTGATAAGTGTGATATGATATGATATGTGATGATCCTCATGAGCCGGTCTCTGATGACTGATAAGTGTGATATGATGGGATATGTGAGGAACCTCATGAGCCGGTCTCTGATGACTGATAAGTGTGATATGATATGTGATGATCCTCATGAGCCGGTCTCTGATGACTGATAAGTGTGATATGATATGTGATGAACCTCATGAGCCGGTCTCTGATGACTGATAAGTGTGATATGATATGTGAGGAACCTCATGAGCCGGTCTCTGATGACTGATAAGTGTGATATGATATGATATGTGATGAACCTCATGAGCCGGTCTCTGATGACTGATAAGTGTGATATGATGGGATATGTGATGAACCTCATGAGCAGGTCTCTGATGACTGATAAGTGTGATATGATGGGATATGTGAGGAACCTCATGAGCCGGTCTCTGATGACTGATAAGTGTGATATGATGAGATATGTGATGAACCTCATGAGCAGGTCTCTGATGACTGATAAGTGTGATATGATGGGATATGTGATGAACCTCATGAGCCGGTCTCTGATGACTGATAAGTGTGATATGATATGTGAGGAACCTCATGAGCCGGTCTCTGATGACTGATAAGTGTGATATGATATGTGATGAACCTCATGAGCCGGTCTCTGATGACTGATAAGTGTGATATGATGGGATATGTGATGAACCTCATGAGCCGGTCTCTGATGACTGATAAGTGTGATATGATATGTGATGAACCTCATGAGCCGGTCTCTGATGACTGATAAGTGTGATATGATGGGATATGTGATGAACCTCATGAGCAGGTCTCTGATGACTGATAAGTGTGATATGATGGGATATGTGATGAACCTCATGAGCCGGTCTCTGATGACTGATAAGTGTGATATGATATGTGATGAACCTCATGAGCCGGTCTCTGATGACTGATAAGTGTGATATGATGGGATATGTGATGAACCTCATGAGCAGGTCTCTGATGACTGATAAGTGTGATATGATGGGATATGTGAGGAACCTCATGAGCCGGTCTCTGATGACTGATAAGTGTGATATGATATGTGAGGAACCTCATGAGCCGGTCTCTGATGACTGATAAGTGTGATATGATATGTGATGAACCTCATGAGCCGGTCTCTGATGACTGATAAGTGTGATATGATGGGATATGTGAAGAACCTCATGAGCCGGTCTCTGATGACTGATAAGTGTGATATGATGGGATATGTGATGAACCTCATGAGCCGGTCTCTGATGACTGATAAGTGTGATATGATATGTGAGGAACCTCATGAGCCGGTCTCTGATGACTGATAAGTGTGATATGATATGTGATGAACCTCATGAGCCGGTCTCTGATGACTGATAAGTGTGATATGATGGGATATGTGATGAACCTCATGAGCCGGTCTCTGATGACTAGGGATGAGCCGAACACCCCCCGGTTCGGTTCGCACCAGAACCCGCGAACGGACCGCAAGTTCGCACGAACGTTAGAACCCCATTGACGTCTATGGGACTCGAACGTTCGAAATCAAAAGTGCTCATTTTAAAGGCTAATTTGCATGGTATTGTCCTAAAAAGGGTTTGGGGACCCGGGTCCTACCCCAGGGGACATGTATCAATGCAAAAAAAACTTTTAAAAACGGCCGTTTTTTCGGGAGCAGTGATTTTAATGATGCTTAAAGTAAAAAAAAAAAAGTGAAATATTCCTTTAAATATCGTACCTGGGGGGTGTCTATAGTATGCCTGTAAAGTGACGCGTGTTTCCCATGTTTAGAACAGTCCCTGCACCAAATGTCATTTTTAAAGGAAAAAATCTCATTTAAAACTGCTTGCGGGTTTAATGTCATGTCGGGTCCTGGCAATATGGATGAAAATCAGTGAGACAAACGGCATGGGTACCCCCCAGTCCATTACCAGGCCCTTTGGGTCTTGTATGGATATTAAGGGGAACCCCGCACCCAAATTAAAATAAGGAAAGGTCCCTATATACTCTGAACAGCAGTATACAGGCGGTGCAAACAAGACAGGGACTGTAGGTTTGTTGTTAAGTAGAATCTCTTTGTAATTTTGAACATTTTTAATGTGTTTAGCTCCAGCCAAAAAATCTTTTCTAAGCTTTTTGGAAAACATAGGGAAGGGTTATCACCCCTGTGACATTTGTTTTGCGTCTTTCCTCCTCTTCAGAAGATTTCACCTCACTTTTTTGTCCCAATGAAAAATGTTTTTTGAAAATTTGGGTTTTTTTGTGGAACAAGGATTGGAAAGCATCAGTGGAAAGGAGAAATTGTTCTCCCATATTAACTCTTACAGGAGAGAATTTCCCTTCCTATGGGTAGATTTCATCTCACTTCCTGTTGTCTCCTTCCGTTTGCAAGTAGGAGTCGTTTGTAAGTTAGATGTTTGAAAGTAGGGTCCTGCCCTATATACTCAGCAGAAATTTGGGCCTTAGGTGTTGCTGTGGCCAAAACACTGTAAGCCCTCACAGGGCCCTGCTGTGAAATATTAGATCAAGAATTGTAATTACATGCCCCTGTTGAACAGGAGCTGAAAAATTAGGCCTTAGGCACTGGTGCTGGTGCCACAACACTGCAACCCCTCACAGACACTCTAGTTGGAACGCAGGAACGAGCCCTGCTGCAAAGTATTGCATCAAAAATTGTAATTACACGCCCCTGTTAGACAGGGGCAGAAAAATTGGGCCTTAGGCACTGGTGCTGGTGCCACAACACTGCAACCCCTCACAGACACTCTAGTTGGAACGCAGGAACGAGCACTGCTGCAAAGTATTGCATCAAAAATTGTAATTACACGCCCCTGTTAGACAGGGGCAGAAAAATTGGGCCTTAGGCACTGGTGCTGGTGCCACAACACTGCAACCCCTCACAGACACTCTAGTTGGAACGCAGGAACGAGCACTGCTGCAAAGTATTGCATCAAAAATTGTAATTACACGCCCCTGTTAGACAGGGGCAGAAAAATTGGGCCTTAGGCACTGGTGCTGGTGCCACAACACTGCAACCCCTCACAGACACTCTAGTTGGAACGCAGGAACGAGCACTGCTGCAAAGTATTGCATCAAAAATTGTAATTACACGCCCCTGTTAGACAGGGGCAGAAAAATTGGGCCTTAGGCACTGGTGCTGGTGCCACAACACTGCAACCCCTCACAGACACTCTAGTTGGAATGCAGGAACGAGCCGTGCTGCAAAGTATTACATCAAAAATTGTAATTACACGCCCCTGTTATACAGGGGCTGAAAAATTGTGCCTTAGGCACTGGTGGTGGCGCCCAGAACCAAAAATGTTCTTACAAGCTATCAGCGTGATGATTGAGGAGGAAGAGGATAATTACTCAGGGATAATCACTCAGCATCAACATAGGCAGTCTTTGAAGGGATCTGAAAAAAATTATTCAGTTACATCAGCATCAGGTGCTTGGTAGCTGGTGGTGATCCAAGACTGATTCATTTTTATGAAGGTCAGCCGATCGACCGAGTCAGTGGACAGACGCACCCTGTGATCGGTTACCACGCCTCCAGCAGCACTGAATGTACGTTCCGAAAGAACGCTGGATGCAGGACAGGCCAGTAGCTCAATTGCATACTGTGCAAGCTCTGGCCAGTGATCCATCCTCAAGACCCAGTAACCCAGAGGATTTTCGGTGGGAAAGGTGTCCAAGTCTGATCTTGCCCCTAGGTATTCCTGCACCATGTAAAACAGACGCTGGCGATGGTTGCTGGAACCGATCATACCTTGGGGCTGCGGACCAAAAAATTGTCTGAACGCATCGGTCAGACGGCCACCTTCTCCACCGCTCCTTCTTTGACTGACCGAAGCCTCAGCAACACGTTGTCCAGAAACAGGAGTTTGTAACCTCCCAGTCTCTGGGAACGCGTTGCACAGACCTTTCTGCAAGGCCTCCCGAAGATGTTTCATCCTCTGCTCCCTCTGCGATGGCAAGATAAGGTCCGCAACCTTACCCTTGTAACGTGGATCAAGGAGGGTTGCCAGCCAGTATTGGTCCTTCTCCTTGATACCACGAATACGAGGATCCTTACGCAGGCTTTGCAGGATCAGGGAGGCCATGCAGCGTAGGTTTGCTGAGGCATTCGGTCCGGAGTCCTCTGGGTCACTAAGGACAACAACGTCCGCAGCCACCTCCTCCCAGCCACGTACAAGTCCATGTGTTCCTTGGGACTGATCCCTTAAAGACTGCTGATGCTGAGTGCCAGGCTCCACCTCCATACTGACACAATCTTCCTCCTCCTCCTCCTCCTCCTCCTCGTCCTCTTCCTGTGTGATCGGCGGGCACGCAGGAACACTGTCTGGATAAAGGGGGCCTTGAGAGCTAAGGAAGTCCTCCTCTTCCTGCCTCTGTTCTGCCTCAAGTGCCCTGTCCATTATTCCACGCAGCGTGTGCTCCAACAGGTGGACAAGGGGGACAGTGTCACTGATGCATGCACTGTCAGTGCTCACCATCCTCGTGGCCTCCTCGAATGGTGACAGGACAGTGCATGCATCCCTGATCATGGCCCACTGGCGTGGGGAAAAAAAACCAAGGTCCCCTGACCCTGTCCTGGTGCCATAGTCGCACAGGTACTCATTGATGGCCCTCTGCTGCGTGTGCAGCCGCTGCAGCATGGCCAACGTCGAGTTCCACCTGGTGGGCATGTCACAGATTAGGCGGTTCTTGGGCAGGTTAAACTCCTTTTGGAGGTCCGTCAGCCGAGCACTGGCATTATATGACCGGCGGAAATGCACACAGACTTTCCTGGCCTGCCTCAGGACATCCTGTAAGCCCGGGTACCTGCCCAAGAACCGCTGCACCACCAAGTTAAGGACGTGAGCCAAACAGGGCACATGGGTCAGTTGTCCCTGTCGGAGGGCAGAGAGGAGGTTGGTGCCATTGTCGCAAACCACCATTCCTGCCTTAAGTTGGCGTGGCGTCAACCACCTCTGAACCTGCCCCTGCAGAGCTGACAGAACCTCTGCCCCAGTGTGGCTCCTGTCCCCCAAGCACACCAGCTCAAGCACCGCATGGCATCTTTTGGCCTGCGTACTTGCGTAGCCCCTTGAACGCCTACGGAGCACCGCTGGTTCCGAGGAAGAGGCCATGGAGGAAGAAGAAGAGGAGGGGGTGGAGGAGAGAGGTGTGTCACAATCAGCATTTTGGAGGCGTGGTGGCGGAACAACCTCCAACACTACTGCACCTTGTCCTGCATCCTTCCCAGCTGCCAGCAGAGTCACCCAATGCGCCGTGAAACTTAAGTAACGTCCCTGTCCATGCCTGCTGGACCATGAGTCAGCGGTAATATGCACCTTACCGCTGACCGCCCTGTCCAGCGAGGCATGGACATTGCCTTCCACATGCCGGTAGAGAGCCGGAATCGCCTTCCGTGAGAAAAAGTGGCGTTTGGGTACCTGCCACTGAGGAACCGCACATTCCACAAACTCACGGAAGGGGGCAGAGTCTACCAACTGAAAAGGCAGCAGTTGAAGTGCTAGCAATATTGCCAAGCTAGCATTCAACCGCTGGGCATGTGGATGGCTGGGAGCAAACTTCTTTCGGCGGTGCAGCAGCTGGGGCAGGGAAATTTGCCTGGTACAATCTGACGTCGGTGTACCAAAAGCAGATTGCCCACAAGTACTTGGCTGTGACACACCTAATTCTACACCTTCATTCCTCTCACTGCAGGTCTCAGAGAGGACTGAAGGTCTAGTGGGGTTGGAAATCTCAGCTGATGAGGAGCAAGGAGAGATCCTCTTTGTTCTTTGGTGTGGGTCTTTCAGATACGCTTGCCAACGAACTGCATGGCAGGTCAACATATGTCTGGTCAAGCATGTGGTACCCAAGCGGGAGATGTTTTGGCCACGCGAGATACGCTTGAGACATATGTTGCAAATAGCAGCGGTGCGATCTGATGCACTCGTCTCAAAAAAGGCCCACACCAAAGAACTTTTTGAATAACGCGCAGAGACTGCAGCGCCCTGCACATGTGGAGCTTTGGGGTGTGATGCAGTCAATGTGCTGCCCTTAGGCTGGCCCCTGGAGGGCATCCTGCCTCGTTGGTGATGTGCCGCCTCCTCCTCCTCCTCCTCCTCCTCTCTCCTATCAGGCACCCACGTTGAGTCAGTGACCTCATCATCCCCTCCCTCCTCATCACTGGAGCAAACCTGGCAGTATGCTGCAGCAGGGGGAGCATGACTGCCAGATTGCTGTCCTTCTTGGGCACCCCCTCTGTCCGTGCTCATGTTACTGCCTTCATCGAGCTCAGTATCATCATCAGAGCCTTCCAAACGCTGGGCATCCTCCTGGAGCATGTACCCAACACTGTGGTCAAACAGTTCGAGGGAATCCTCATGAGGACATGGTGGAGCTAGGGAAGGAGTCACTGATGACATTGAGCTGAGGGAAGAGGCCGCTGCTTTGCCAGACAAAGCACCCTGGGCATGGGTGAGAGAGGATGAGGAGGATGAGGACGGCTTGGTCATCCACTCGACCAAGTCTTCCGCATGTTGCGGCTCAACACGGCCAGCTGCCGAAAAAAAGGCCAAGCGTGTCCCATGGCCACGTGCTGATGAGGATGCACCGTCTCCACGACCAGCACTAGACACAGAGCCTGCTTGCCCTCTCTTATTGGCTTGTGACTGTCTGCCTCTCCTTCTTGGCCTTCCAGACATACTAATGGCCTGTAGCTGCACTAAGCTGGGATAGAACACCTGTAATTTTCTTCAGGTAGCTTTATATACTGTAACCAGACAAGCCTGCCTGTCAGTAGGAAGATAACAGGAACGGATCTAGCTGAACACTGTGAGCAGGACACACTGTACTAAATGTAAATAGTCTAGCTGCCTGACCGTGGTACTAATAGGATCAAAAAGAACACCTGTAATTTTCTTCAGGTAGCTTTATATACTGTAACCAGACAAGCCTGCCTGTCAGTAGGAAGATAACAGGAACGGATCTAGCTGAACACTGTGAGCAGGACGCACTGCACTGAATGTAAATAGCAGGAACGGATCTAGCTGAACACTGTGAGCAGGACGCACTGCACTGAATGTAAATAGCAGGAACGGATCTAGCTGAACACTGTGAGCAGGACGCACTGCACTGAATGTAAATAGCAGGAACGGATCTAGCTGAACACTGTGAGCAGGACGCACTGCACTGAATGTAAATAGCAGGAACGGATCTAGCTGAACACTGTGAGCAGGACGCACTGCACTGAATGTAAATAGCAGGAACGGATCTAGCTGAACACTGTGAGCAGGACGCACTGCACTGAATGTAAATAGCAGGAACGGATCTAGCTGAACACTGTGAGCAGGACGCACTGCACTGAATGTAAATAGCAGGAACGGATCTAGCTGAACACTGTGAGCAGGACGCACTGCACTGAATGTAAATAGCAGGAACGGATCTAGCTGAACACTGTGAGCAGGACGCACTGCACTGAATGTAAATAGCAGGAACGGATCTAGCTGAACACTGTGAGCAGGACGCACTGCACTGAATGTAAATAGCAGGAACGGATCTAGCTGAACACTGTGAGCAGGACGCACTGCACTGAATGTAAATAGCAGGAACGGATCTAGCTGAACACTGTGAGCAGGACGCACTGCACTGAATGTAAATAGCAGGAACGGATCTAGCTGAACACTGTGAGCAGGACGCACTGCACTGAATGTAAATAGCAGGAACGGATCTAGCTGAACACTGTGAGCAGGACGCACTGCACTGAATGTAAATAGCAGGAACGGATCTAGCTGAACACTGTGAGCAGGACGCACTGCACTGAATGTAAATAGCAGGAACGGATCTAGCTGAACACTGTGAGCAGGACGCACTGCACTGAATGTAAATAGCAGGAACGGATCTAGCTGAACACTGTGAGCAGGACGCACTGCACTGAATGTAAATAGCAGGAACGGATCTAGCTGAACACTGTGAGCAGGACGCACTGCACTGAATGTAAATAGCAGGAACGGATCTAGCTGAACACTGTGAGCAGGACACACTGCACTAAATAGTCTAGATAGAAGATAACAGGAACGGATCTAGCTAAACTGAATACAGTGTATATATATATATGCAACACCTGGGATGCATATATATACACAATACACTGTAAGTGCAGCTAACTGACTGACTGTTCTGCCTAATCTATCTAACTCAAATCAAATGACACTGTCTCTCTCTCTCTCTATCTCTCAGCACACCGGAACACACACTACACAGGGCCGCCGTGCAGGCGGCCTTATATAGTGTGGGGTGTGTACTAAATCCCCTGAGCCATAATTGGCCAAAGCCACCCTGGCTTTGGCCAATTACAGCTCTCTCTACTGACAGCGCTGTGATTGGCCAAGCATGCGGGTCATAGTGCATGCTTGGCCAATCATCAGCCAGCAATGCACTGCGATGCCGCAGTGAATTATGGGCCGTGACGCGCCACACGAATTTGGCGCGAACGGCCCATATCGTTCGCAATTCGACGGACGGTCGAACAGCCGATGTTCGAGTCGAACATGGGTTCGACTCGAACACGAAGCTCATCCCTACTGATGACTGATAAGTGTGATATGATGAGATATGTGATGAACCTCATGAGCCGGTCTCTGATGACTGATAAGTGTGATATGATATGTGATGAACCTCATGAGCCGGTCTCTGATGACTGATAAGTGTGATATGATGAGATATGTGATGAACCTCATGAGCCGGTCTCTGATGACTGATAAGTGTGATATGATATGTGATGATCCTCATGAGCCGGTCTCTGATGACTGATAAGTGTGATATGATGGGATATGTGATGAACCTCATGAGCCGGTCTCTGATGACTGATAAGTGTGATATGATGGGATATGTGAGGAACCTCATGAGCCGGTCTCTGATGACTGATAAGTGTGATATGATGGGATATGTGAGGAACCTCATGAGCCGGTCTCTGATGACTGATAAGTGTGATATGATGGGATATGTGAGGAACCTCATGAGCCGGTCTCTGATGACTGATAAGTGTGATATGATGAGATATGTGAGGAACCTCATGAGCCGGTCTCTGATGACTGATAAGTGTGATATGATATGTGAGGAACCTCATGAGCCGGTCTCTGATGACTGATAAGTATGATATGATATGTGAGGAACCTCATGAGCCGGTCTCTGATGACTGATAAGTGTGATATGATATGATATGTGATGAACCTCATGAGCCGGTCTCTGATGACTGATAAGTGTGATATGATATGATATGTGATGAACCTCATGAGCCGGTCTCTGATGACTGATAAGTGTGATATGATATGTGAGGAACCTCATGAGCCGGTCTCTGATGACTGATAAGTGTGATATGATGAGATATGTGAGGAACCTCATGAGCCGGTCTCTGATGACTGATAAGTGTGATATGATATGATATGTGATGAACCTCATGAGCCGGTCTCTGATGACTGATAAGTGTGATATGATATGATATGTGAGGAACCTCATGAGCCGGTCTCTGATGACTGATAAGTGTGATATGATATGATATGTGATGAACCTCATGAGCCGGTCTCTGATGACTGATAAGTGTGATATGATGGGATATGTGAGGAACCTCATGAGCCGGTCTCTGATGACTGATAAGTGTGATATGATATGTGAGGAACCTCATGAGCCGGTCTCTGATGACTGATAAGTGTGATATGATATGATATGTGATGAACCTCATGAGCCGGTCTCTGATGACTGATAAGTGTGATATGATGGGATATGTGAGGAACCTCATGAGCCGGTCTCTGATGACTGATAAGTGTGATATGATATGATATGTGATGAACCTCATGAGCCGGTCTCTGATGACTGATAAGTGTGATATGATATGTGAGGAACCTCATGAGCCGGTCTCTGATGACTGATAAGTGTGATATGATATGATATGTGATGAACCTCATGAGCCGGTCTCTGATGACTGATAAGTGTGATATGACAGGATATGTGAGGAACCTCATGAGCCGGTCTCTGATGACTGATAAGTGTGATATGATGAGATATGTGAGGAACCTCATGAGCCGGTCTCTGATGACTGATAAGTGTGATATGATGGGATATGTGAGGAACCTCATGAGCCGGTCTCTGATGACTGATAAGTGTGATATGATATGTGAGGAACCTCATGAGCCGGTCTCTGATGACTGATAAGTGTGATATGATATGATATGTGATGAACCTCATGAGCCGGTCTCTGATGACTGATAAGTGTGATATGACATGTGAGGAACCTCATGAGCCGGTCTCTGATGACTGATAAGTGTGATATGATGGGATATGTGATGAACCTCATGAGCCAGTCTCTGATGACTGATAAGTGTGATATGATATGATATGTGAGGAACCTCATGAGCCGGTCTCTGATGACTGATAAGTGTGATATGATATGTGAGGAACCTCATGAGCCGGTCTCTGATGACTGATAAGTGTGATATGATATGTGAGGAACCTCATGAGCCGGTCTCTGATGACTGATAAGTGTGATATGATATGTGAGGAACCTCATGAGCCGGTCTCTGATGACTGATAAGTGTGATATGATATGATATGTGATGAACCTCATGAGCCGGTCTCTGATGACTGATAAGTGTGATATGATATGTGAGGAACCTCATGAGCCGGTCTCTGATGACTGATAAGTGTGATATGATATGTGAGGAACCTCATGAGCCGGTCTCTGATGACTGATAAGTGTGATATGATATGATATGTGAGGAACCTCATGAGCCGGTCTCTGATGACTGATAAGTGTGATATGATATGTGAGGAACCTCATGAGCCGGTCTCTGATGACTGATAAGTGTGATATGATATGTGAGGAACCTCATGAGCCGGTCTCTGATGACTGATAAGTGTGATATGATATGTGAGGAACCTCATGAGCCGGTCTCTGATGACTGATAAGTGTGATATGATATGTGAGGAACCTCATGAGCCGGTCTCTGATGACTGATAAGTGTGATATGATATGATATGTGATGAACCTCATGAGCCGGTCTCTGATGACTGATAAGTGTGATATGATATGTGAGGAACCTCATGAGCCGGTCTCTGATGACTGATAAGTGTGATATGATATGTGAGGAACCTCATGAGCCGGTCTCTGATGACTGATAAGTGTGATATGATATGTGAGGAACCTCATGAGCCGGTCTCTGATGACTGATAAGTGTGATATGATATGTGAGGAACCTCATGAGCCGGTCTCTGATGACTGATAAGTGTGATATGATATGTGATGAACCTCATGAGCCGGTCTCTGATGACTGATAAGTGTGATATGATGGGATATGTGAGGAACCTCATGAGCCGGTCTCTGATGACTGATAAGTGTGATATGATGAGATATGTGATGAACCTCATGAGCCGGTCTCTGATGACTGATAAGTGTGATATGATATGTGAGGAACCTCATGAGCCGGTCTCTGATGACTGATAAGTATGATATGATATGTGAGGAACCTCATGAGCCGGTCTCTGATGACTGATAAGTGTGATATGATATGATATGTGATGAACCTCATGAGCCGGTCTCTGATGACTGATAAGTGTGATATGATATGATATGTGATGAACCTCATGAGCCGGTCTCTGATGACTGATAAGTGTGATATGATATGTGAGGAACCTCATGAGCCGGTCTCTGATGACTGATAAGTGTGATATGATATGATATGTGATGAACCTCATGAGCCGGTCTCTGATGACTGATAAGTGTGATATGATATGTGAGGAACCTCATGAGCCGGTCTCTGATGACTGATAAGTGTGATATGATGGGATATGTGATGATCCTCATGAGCCGGTCTCTGATGACTGATAAGTGTGATATGATGGGATATGTGAGGAACCTCATGAGCCGGTCTCTGATGACTGATAAGTGTGATATGATGGGATATGTGAGGAACCTCATGAGCCGGTCTCTGATGACTGATAAGTGTGATATGATGGGATATGTGAGGAACCTCATGAGCCGGTCTCTGATGACTGATAAGTGTGATATGATGAGATATGTGAGGAACCTCATGAGCCGGTCTCTGATGACTGATAAGTGTGATATGATGGGATATGTGAGGAACCTCATGAGCCGGTCTCTGATGACTGATAAGTGTGATATGATATGTGAGGAACCTCATGAGCCGGTCTCTGATGACTGATAAGTATGATATGATATGTGAGGAACCTCATGAGCCGGTCTCTGATGACTGATAAGTGTGATATGATATGATATGTGATGAACCTCATGAGCCGGTCTCTGATGACTGATAAGTGTGATATGATATGATATGTGATGAACCTCATGAGCCGGTCTCTGATGACTGATAAGTGTGATATGATATGTGAGGAACCTCATGAGCCGGTCTCTGATGACTGATAAGTGTGATATGATATGATATGTGATGAACCTCATGAGCCGGTCTCTGATGACTGATAAGTGTGATATGATATGTGAGGAACCTCATGAGCCGGTCTCTGATGACTGATAAGTGTGATATGATATGATATGTGATGAACCTCATGAGCCGGTCTCTGATGACTGATAAGTGTGATATGATGGGATATGTGAGGAACCTCATGAGCCGGTCTCTGATGACTGATAAGTGTGATATGATGGGATATGTGAGGAACCTCATGAGCCGGTCTCTGATGACTGATAAGTGTGATATGATGGGATATGTGAGGAACCTCATGAGCCGGTCTCTGATGACTGATAAGTGTGATATGATATGATATGTGAGGAACCTCATGAGCCGGTCTCTGATGACTGATAAGTGTGATATGATGGGATATGTGAGGAACCTCATGAGCCGGTCTCTGATGACTGATAAGTGTGATATGATATGTGAGGAACCTCATGAGCCGGTCTCTGATGACTGATAAGTATGATATGATATGTGAGGAACCTCATGAGCCGGTCTCTGATGACTGATAAGTGTGATATGATATGATATGTGATGAACCTCATGAGCCGGTCTCTGATGACTGATAAGTGTGATATGATATGATATGTGATGAACCTCATGAGCCGGTCTCTGATGACTGATAAGTGTGATATGATATGTGAGGAACCTCATGAGCCGGTCTCTGATGACTGATAAGTGTGATATGATATGATATGTGATGAACCTCATGAGCCGGTCTCTGATGACTGATAAGTGTGATATGATGGGATATGTGAGGAACCTCATGAGCCGGTCTCTGATGACTGATAAGTGTGATATGATATGATATGTGATGAACCTCATGAGCCGGTCTCTGATGACTGATAAGTGTGATATGATATGTGAGGAACCTCATGAGCCGGTCTCTGATGACTGATAAGTGTGATATGATATGATATGTGATGAACCTCATGAGCCGGTCTCTGATGACTGATAAGTGTGATATGATATGTGAGGAACCTCATGAGCCGGTCTCTGATGACTGATAAGTGTGATATGACAGGATATGTGAGGAACCTCATGAGCCGGTCTCTGATGACTGATAAGTGTGATATGATGAGATATGTGAGGAACCTCATGAGCCGGTCTCTGATGACTGATAAGTGTGATATGACGGGATATGTGAGGAACCTCATGAGCCGGTCTCTGATGACTGATAAGTGTGATATGATATGATATGTGAGGAACCTCATGAGCCGGTCTCTGATGACTGATAAGTGTGATATGATATGATATGTGATGAACCTCATGAGCCGGTCTCTGATGACTGATAAGTGTGATATGACATGTGAGGAACCTCATGAGCCGGTCTCTGATGACTGATAAGTGTGATATGATGGGATATGTGATGAACCTCATGAGCCAGTCTCTGATGACTGATAAGTGTGATATGATATGATATGTGAGGAACCTCATGAGCCGGTCTCTGATGACTGATAAGTGTGATATGATATGTGATGAACCTCATGAGCCGGTCTCTGATGACTGATAAGTGTGATATGATATGATATGTGATGAACCTCATGAGCCGGTCTCTGATGACTGATAAGTGTGATATGATATGATATGTGAGGAACCTCATGAGCCGGTCTCTGATGACTGATAAGTGTGATATGATATGATATGTGAGGAACCTCATGAGCCGGTCTCTGATGACTGATAAGTGTGATATGATATGATATGTGAGGAACCTCATGAGCCGGTCTCTGATGACTGATAAGTGTGATATGATATGATATGTGAGGAACCTCATGAGCCGGTCTCTGATGACTGATAAGTGTGATATGATATGATATGTGAGGAACCTCATGAG
This sequence comes from Lithobates septentrionalis, assembly GCA_037952835.1. Classification (NCBI taxonomy): domain Eukaryota; kingdom Metazoa; phylum Chordata; class Amphibia; order Anura; family Ranidae; genus Lithobates; species Lithobates septentrionalis. The sequence goes on from JBBDGP010002436.1 coordinate 1,057,540, forward strand.
CCGGTCTCTGATGACTGATAAGTGTGATATGATATGTGATGAACCTCATGAGCCGGTCTCTGATGACTGATAAGTGTGATATGATATGTGAGGAACCTCATGAGCCGGTCTCTGATGACTGATAAGTGTGATATGATATGTGAGGAACCTCATGAGCCGGTCTCTGATGACTGATAAGTGTGATATGATATGTGAGGAACCTCATGAGCCGGTCTCTGATGACTGATAAGTGTGATATGATATGTGAGGAACCTCATGAGCCGGTCTCTGATGACTGATAAGTGTGATATGATATGTGATGAACCTCATGAGCCGGTCTCTGATGACTGATAAGTGTGATATGATGGGATATGTGAGGAACCTCATGAGCCGGTCTCTGATGACTGATAAGTGTGATATGATATGTGATGAACCTCATGAGCCGGTCTCTGATGACTGATAAGTGTGATATGATATGTGAGGAACCTCATGAGCCGGTCTCTGATGACTGATAAGTGTGATATGATATGTGAGGAACCTCATGAGCCGGTCTCTGATGACTGATAAGTGTGATATGATATGTGAGGAACCTCATGAGCCGGTCTCTGATGACTGATAAGTGTGATATGATATGTGAGGAACCTCATGAGCCGGTCTCTGATGACTGATAAGTGTGATATGATATGTGATGAACCTCATGAGCCGGTCTCTGATGACTGATAAGTGTGATATGATGGGATATGTGAGGAACCTCATGAGCCGGTCTCTGATGACTGATAAGTGTGATATGATATGTGATGAACCTCATGAGCCGGTCTCTGATGACTGATAAGTGTGATATGATATGATATGTGAGGAACCTCATGAGCCGGTCTCTGATGACTGATAAGTGTGATATGATATGATATGTGATGAACCTCATGAGCCGGTCTCTGATGACTGATAAGTGTGATATGATATATGTGAGGAACCTCATGAGCCGGTCTCTGATGACTGATAAGTGTGATATGACGGGTCGTCACTCGCGTTGTAATGAGAAATACTCAGATAAGGATGTAGAGTGACTTGAAAAAGTATTCACACCCCTTGACATTTCCCACATTTTGTTACAACCAAAAATGTATAAATGTATTTTATTGGAATTTTATGTGATAGACCAACACAAACTGGCACACATTGTAATTGTGAAGTGGAAGGAAACTGTGAGGTCAGGCCCTGATGTTGGATGAGAAGGCCTGGCTCGCAGTCTCCGCTCTAATTCATCCCAAAGTTGTTCTATCGGGTTGAGGTCAGGACTCTGTGCAGGCCAGTCAAGTTCCTCCACCCCAAACTCGCTCATCCATGTCTTTATGGACCTTGCTTTGTGCACTGGTCCAAATCATTTGGCAGAGGGGGGATTATGGTGTGGGGGGGAGGGGGGATTATGGTGTGGGGGGTTGCTATTCAGGGGTTGGGCTTGGCCCCTTAGTTCCAGTGAAGGGAACTCTTAAGGCGTCAGGATACCAAGACATTTTGGACAATTTCATGCTCCCAACTTTGTGGGAGGAGTTTGGGGACGGCCCCTTCCTGTTCCAACATGACTGCCCCCCAGTGCACAGAGCAAGGTCCATAAAGACATGGAGGAGCGAGTTTGGGGTGGAGGAACTTGACTGGCCTCAACGCTATAGAACATATTTGGGATTAATTGGAGTGGAGACTGCGAGCCAGGCCTTCTCATCCAACATCAGATCTGACCTCACCAATGCTCTTCTGGAAGAATGGTCAAACATTCCCATAGACACACTCCTAAACCTTGTGGACGGCCTTCCCAGAAGAGGTGAAGCTGTTATAGCTGCAAAGGGCGGAGCCAACCCAATATTGAACCCTCCGGACTAAGACTGGGAGGTCATTAAAGGTCATGTAAAGGCAGGCGTCCCAATACTTTTGACAACGTAGTGTATACCCAACGCGTTTCGGGGGCTCGGTCCTCCTTGTCTGTCCTCCTATCACTGATCTCCATACAAAGTCCTCTCCGGGATCTTCGCTCTTCACCCCCATCAAAGCTTTGAGGTTCTCCTGAACCCCCCCAGAAGCTGACTGAATCTTCTGAACGTTTACGAGAAATAAACCTTTAATGGTTTCCTTCTAGACTTGAGGAACGTTCAATTCTATCGCCCCGAAGGGGGTTTTCATCAAACATTTCCCGCACTATGAAGCATAAAAACAAGAAGATGCTCTCCCACGTGAGTTTTCTGGTGAAGAGCGAGGTCCTGTTCTATCCATGAAACGCTTTCCGCACTACGGAGAAGAACGAAGACTTGGACCTGTGTGGCTTTCCTGGTGTCTAAAAAAAGTTTTCCTTTATAAGTGAAACATTTCCCGCACTGGGAGCATAAAAAAAAAAAGATGGTCTCCTATGCGGCTTTTCTGGCAAAGGTCCGATTTATCAATAAAAACACTTTCCGCACTATCGACCGGGAAAGAAGACTCTGACCCCGGCTGGTATTACTGGTGTCCATGAATTTTGCCACTATAAGTAAAAAAGTTTCCCGCACTATGAAAACAATGACTTCTCAAGGTTATCAGTCAAACACTTTCCACACTATGAACAGAAAAGACGACTTTGCCCCTTTGTGGCATTTCTTGTGTCCAAAAAGTTTTCCTTTATAAAAACTATTCCCGCACTAAAAGTTGCTCTCTCGTATCGCTCCTCGGTATAAAAACAAGATCTCTTTCATAAAGTAAACACTTCCCGCACTTCACGGAAAAGGACGCTCGACCGCGTGGCTTCTCTGGTGCACGAGAAGCTGCGACTTCTGCGGGAAGCTTTTCCCGCACTCCGAGCAGGAGAAGGGTCGCTCGCCCGTGTGGCTTCTCATGTGAACCACGAGGTCCTCCTTCCGCCTGTAAGCTTTCCCGCACTCGGAGCAGGGAAAAGGGCGCTCGCCCGTGTGGTTCCTCATGTGAACGACGAGCTCGTCCTTCCGCCTGTAAGACTTCCCGCACTCGGAGCAGGGGAAGGGCCGCTCGCCCGTGTGACTTCTCTGGTGTTTGCAGAGTCGGGTCTTCAGCGCAAAGCTTTTCCCGCACTCCGAACACGAAAAGGGACGCTCGCCCGTGTGGCTTCTGATGTGTGCCACGAGCCCGGTCTTCCGGCTGTAGGATTTCCCGCACTCCGGACAGCAGAACGGCTTCTCTCCGCTGTGCAGTTTCATGTGGACGTTGAAGTGCCCTATGATGGAGAAGCACTTCCCGCACTGCGGACATGAATACGGCTTCTCCCCGGTGTGGCTCCTCTGGTGTACAATAAGCGTGGATTGATTTTGAAACCACTTCCCACACTCCGAGCAGGAGAAGATCGCCTTCCCAGCGTGGGCCCTCTGATGTACGATAAGCTCCGATCTCTTTTCGAAACATTTCCCGCACTCCAAGCACGACATGGAATTCTCATGTATGTGGATTTTCAGATGTTGGTTGAGGCTCCCTTTGTGGCTGAAGTGTTTCCCGCACTTTGGACAGCAATACGGCTTGTCGCCCGTGTGGGTTCTCAGGTGCGACGTGAATACCTCTTTCCGGATGAAACTTTTCCCGCACTCTGGGCACCTGTGCAGCTTTTCGCTTGTGTGGGTTTTCAGGTGTGCGAGGAGTCTCTCTTTTCGTATAAAACATCTCCCGCACTCTTTACACCTATGCAGATTTTCACCCGTGTGGGTCTGCTGGTGTATGTGGAGTTTATCTTTCCGCAAAAAACCTTTTCCGCACTCTGCGCATGCATACGTCTCACCGGTGTGGAGTCTCACGTGTCTTCGCAGGTGGTCCTTCCGTTTAAAGCTTTGACCGCACTCCGAGCACGAGAAAGGCCTTTCTTCCCGAGAATCTCCCGAGACTCGATCATCTTCTCCGTCACAATCCACCGAAATCTGAGGACCCTCCGAGGAATTCCCAACGTCACATCCATCTGTGAGAGAGAAACTTCATCAAATCATCGTTCATCTATCTCCTCATCATCTGTATATTGAGGAATGGAGATGGACCTTTCATATGGTGTACAGTATCTCCTCCTCATTTGTTGGGAACATGACATTATATTGAGGAATGGAGATGGACCTTTCATATGGTGTACAGTATCTCCTCCTCATTTGTTGGGAACATGACGTTATATTGGAGGAATGGAGATGGACCTTTCATATGGTGTACAGTATCTCCTCCTCATTTGTTGGGAACATGACATTATATTGGAGGAATGGAGATGGACCTTTCATATGGTGTACAGTATCTCCTCCTCATTTGTTGGGAACATGACGTTATATTGAGGAATGGAGATGGACCTTTCATATGGTGTACAGTATCTCCTCCTCATTTGTTGGGAACATGACATTATATTGAGGAATGGAGATGGACCTTTCATATGGTGTACAGTATCTCCTCCTCATTTGTTGGGAACATGACGTTATATTGAGGAATGGAGATGGACCTTCCATATGGTGTACAGTATCTCCTCCTCATTTGTTGGGAACATGACGTTATATTGGAGGAATGGAGATGGACCTTTCATATGGTGTACAGTATCTCCTCCTCATTTGTTGGGAACATGACGTTATATTGAGGAATGGAGATGGACCTTTCACATGGTGTACAGTATCTCCTCCTCATTTGTTGGGAACATGACGTTATATTGGAGGAATGGAGATGGACCTTTCATATGGTGTACAGTATCTCCTCCTCATTTGTTGGGAACATGACGTTATATTGGAGGAATGGAGATGGACCTTTCATATGGTGTACAGTATCTCCTCCTCATTTGTTGGGAACATGACATTATATTGAGGAATGGAGATGGACCTTTCATATGGTGTACAGTATCTCCTCCTCATTTGTTGGGAACATGACGTTATATTGGAGGAATGGAACCTTTCAAATGAGCAGAAGAATGTATTTAGTGTTAATGACTCACCTGTGCTGATCTCTGTAGGAGTGTCCTCCTCTTTAAATGTCTTCGTTATTCCATCCTCCTCGGTGGACTGTTGATTATCCCTCACATACGTCTCCTCTTCTTCTTCTTCTTCTTCTTCTTTAACCTCAACTTTTATATGTATCAGCTCTTCATCCTAAACCAAGAGAATCATAGAAAGTATAAGCACTAAAGATAAAACCACAAATGTAAACATCATCTTGATGTATCACTTTCATGCTTTAGATGCTTTGTCCCAACCTTGTAACAGTGAGGGATGGTGTGACCTTCCTGTGTGGAATCCCGGGAATACAGAGGACGGGGACATCTCTCTGGTGGGTTCCTGGTATTAGGTGGCTCCATCATAATATCCTTAAAGAGATCCTTGTGTCTTTCGGAAAGCTGCTTTATCACTCCATACTCCTCATCCTCCTCTGTAAACTCTTCTTTAACAACAATATTTTCATCATCGAGAATTCCACTCTGAATATATAATAAAACATTCATTGTAACAAACAAGCTGTGTATAAATCATAACTACCAATAATTGTTACTCATCTTGTTAGAAATTCTGTATATTGCCCCACAGAACAGACAGTGCACAGTTCACATGGGTTTTGCTGCTTAACTGCAAACAGGAACTTTTATTATACAGAGAAGAGACGCAGAGTTTACCATAGAGTAGCTACAAACTCGTAAACACTGCCATCTACTGGCTGATGTAGTTGTTGCACAAAATACACAAACAATGTATTCCGATACCCCCACTCATCAACTACTCTATCAGTCCCATTTTGGATCTCAGTTCTATAAATCTGTTTCTTGTAAGCGGTTTTGTCAAAGCATCAGATCCACTCTTGTTTCTCGTGAGTTGGAAGTGTTTGCATCTCATCCCATGAATCTGGCTCTGGTTCGTAATGCCACATAGGACAGATGTTTGGCTGGTATGCACTTTAATGCTTCTGGTGGATTTCCAGGTTGAAGCTTCTTGTGGCCTGGTATCTTCTTTTACTGCATTTGGATTGGTCTGCGTTAACTTCTATTCCTGAGTCACTTTGTTGTTTATCTTCATGTGACACGTATGTGGAATTTCCCTCAGTTCGAAGCTTTTGTGTTATTTAATGAAATTTTGAACACACTGAAGTTTCATCGACAATTAAACTTCTACTGATGGTTACCTTGTTTGTGTCTTAGTGTGGAACTCTGTATTTCCTTTTGAGATTCGCTGTACCCCACAAGTACACCTTCTTTTGCGCAAGCTTCCCGTTTTGTACGTTTTTCCTGTGGGACGTACACATAGGCTTTGCTTCCAACATTTGTTTTAGATGGTTTAAATTTGGGGCTTTTCCATTTCATAGTTGATATGGAGTTGATTTTCCTGGTAGTGTATTTTGGAGATAGCATGCGATGATAATTGCCTCCCCCCTCCCCAGTATGTGGTTGGCATATCTCCATCAAACAGCATGGTTCGACCACTCTCAGATAGAGTATGCTTCACTCGTTCTGCACCCCGTTTTTTGTTCTGGGTTGATTGGCACAGTACTTTGCATGCATAGTGATTTTCAGTTAATTTCCTTACGTGAGGACTTCTGTGCCCAAGTCGTTTGTGCCGTGTGTGAATGCAGAATGATTGTTTTTCCTCCTTGGCAATATTAACCACCACATTACAGTTCAGCTGATACAGTTCATCTGTAATTTTAGCCTTTGCAAGTAAGATATCCCCCTTTGTGATGACACAACTGTCATCTTGGAAGGTCACTACATTGTCTTGTTTTGTGAATTTCTTCACTGACAAAAGATTAGTTTCAAGAGCAGGGACATAGAGGACATGTTTCTGGTGACACTCTGGGAAATAAGACAGTAAAGAAAACCGTCTCCTATTCCTTCTGATTCCATTATTTGCCCATTAGCTGTGGTGATTATTTCTGTTTTACTCTGGTCAAGGTGAACAAAGAAATTTCTGTTGTGAGTCATGTGACTCATAGCTCCCGAATCAACCCATGGTTTAGATCAAAGCATATTCATGTGTTAGAATGGCCCAGTCACAGTCCAGACCTAAATCCCATTGAGAATCTGTGGCAAGACTTAAAAAATTGCTGTTCACAGACGCTCTCCATCCAATCTGACAGAGCTTGAGATATTTTACAAAGAAGAATTGGCAAAAATGTCCCTCTCTAGATGTGCAAAGCTTGTAGAGACACCCCCAAAAAGACTTGTAGAGAAAGGGGGTTCTACAAAGTATTGACTCCGGGGGGCGCCATACAAATGCCCCCCACACTTTTCACATATTTATTTGTATCATTTATCATTTTCCTTCCACATCACAATTATGTGACATTTTGTGTTGGCCTATCACATAAAATCCCAATAAAATACATTTACGTTTTTTGTTGTAACATGACAAAATGTGGGAAATTTCACGGGGTGTGAATACTTTTTCCAGGCACTGTAGATGTATGATGTTATCATCTTCTGTGCTAAGAGGGATTGGAGGAATGGAGATGGACCTTTCATATGGTGTACAGTATCTGAACTTTTTGGCCTTTCTCTATCCACTCATCTGAAGGGTGTCCTGGCCTGACTTCATTTATATATTTCTATGTACCTTCTCTTATTAGCATCTTGAATTTCCAAGAATGTCAGTTCTGTTTTTTTTCAGATTTGCAAATTAAAACTTTATTGCAGCTGTGTTACTGGCCATTTTCTTTTGATGTATATCTTGCACTTCTTTTTTGCTGTAGCTGGCTATGAATGGGACTCTGGGTGGGTATCTGGGCTATGCCTGGGCCCATAACTTGTAAGAAATTCTGTATATAGCCCTACAGACCAGACAGACAAGTGCACAGCTCACATGGGCTTTGCTGCTTAACTGCAAACAGGAACTTTTATAATGCAGAGAAAAGACATAGAGTTTACCATAGAGAAGCTACAAACTTCAAAAGACTGCCATCTACTGGCTGATGTAGTTGTTGCAAAAAAAAATTATAATACAAGAACATTGTATTCCAACACATCTACCTGATGATGGTGAGGGATGAAGTCATCTTCCTGTGTGGAATCCCAGGAATACAGAGGACGGGGACATCTCTCTGGTGGGTTCCCATTACTGGATCCATCTGTAGGAAACACACACACTGACTGAATACATTGTTTCTATGTGTTTATCAGATGATGGGGGATCTAGGTGGAGCCTCCGTACTGCTCTCTCCTTTACAATAAAGTCTCCTCTTACCCGGTGATGTGAGGGGCGGCTGATTGTCCATCATGACGTCCTTGTAGAGATCCTTGTGTCCGTCTAAATACTCCTACAAAGATAAATAGAAAGTGACACCTCTTAGGAACTTGACACACACACAATGATACAATCACCATCCCAACACATCCCTTGGCCAAGAAATCCCGGAACCGCTCACCTCTCCTTTCAGCAGCTCAATGATCTTGTTGGTGACTTCTAGAATCTTCTTGTCATTTTTTCTCCAAAATTTCAGGGAGGGAGTTGAAGGCACTGTGATGGTTACCTGACCACCCAACTCCACAGAAGGAAAACTCTGTATTGGGAAACCAACAGGAATGTCTTTTTAGGATCCCAGAATCCTCCTCACCTCTCCAGTCAGGTCTGTGTTTTATTAATAGAGATAAGAGTGATGTCATGTGACCTCCCAGAATCCTCCTCACCTCTCCGGTCAGGTCTGTGATTTATTAATAGAGATAAGAGGGATGTCATGTGACCTCCCAGAATCCTCCTCACCTCTCCGGCCAGGTCTGTGTATTATTAATAGAGATAAGAGTGATGCCATGTGACCTCCCAGAATCCTCCTCACCTCTCCGGTCAGGTCTGTGTTTTATTAATAGAGATAAGAGTGATGTCATGTGACCTCCCAGAACCCTCCTCACCTCTCCGGTCAGGTCTGTGTTTTATTAATAGAGATAAGAGTGATGTCATGTGACCTCCCAGAATCCTCCTCACCTCTCCGGTCAGGTCTGTGTTTTATTAATAGAGATAAGAGTGATGTCATGTGACCTCCCAGAATCCTCCTCACCTCTCCGGTCAGGTCTGTGTTTTATTAATAGAGATAAGAGTGATGTCATGTGACCTCCCAGAATCCTCCTCACCTCTCCGGTCAGGTCTGTGTTTTATTAATAGAGATAAGAGTGATGTCATGTGACCTCCCAGAATCCTCCTCACCTCTCCGGTCAGGTCTGTGTTTTATTAATAGAGATAAGAGTGATGTCATGTGACCTCCCAGAATCCTCCTCACCTCTCCGGTCAGCAGGTAGATGATCTCCAGGGTGAGGTTTAGTATCCTCTCGGTCATGTGACTCCGGTCCTCCTCCATCTTCATTGGTCATGTGATCTATACAGGTTTCCTGTAGACCAATAATTGATAAGAGAGAATGATGAGGACTGTACTAGTTATACAATATTAGGATGGGGGTAATATGAGGGTTTCTATCATGTAAAAACGGTCCCTAGTGGGATTACACACAGAGGAACATTTTTTTAACATTTGCTATGATTTTAGGGTCCAGGTAGGGTTGCTACCTCATCCCTTTGAACACATATTAATTACTCGGGTTCTGTGGCTGATTAAGGTGGTAATTAAACTCACTTTGTGTCTTATATGCATTAAATTAGCCTCAGAACCCGTGTAATTCATATGTCTTCGGGTTTAAAGGGTTGAGGTGGCAGCCTCTTTCCCTTTGCCCCTCATGTCTAAATAAAGACCCCTGTCCCCCTCCTCAGATCTCCAAAATGAAGGGAATGATCCAGCCCATAAGTGGGGGGATGTTCTGCCCCTGAAGGGGTTAATCTAGGTTTCCACACTATATATGTGTGTATCATCATCTGCTGGAGATAAAAGACATCACAGTGACTATGGAGGAAGAGGACGGACATGACGGGGGGTTACTGGGTGTAAATAGAAAATAAGATCTTATTACCTCTTCTGGTGCCACTTTCAACAATGTCTCCTCTCTACTTCCTCCCAACTCACCTCTCACCCGGAACTTCCTGTCTGCCCCTGACATCACTTCCTATCTTCCATAGAGACTTCCTGTCTGGGTCGAAGCTAGATCTCCATCTTGTGGAGTTCAGAGGAACTGCAGCCCAGAGAACCGTCTCTTGTAATGAGAATTTCTAAACAAAGGGACAGTTTATTGTCCTTCAGACTTGAGGGGGGCTGAACTGTGGTCAGCCGGAGTGCAGATTTTCCTGGCATCAGTGGAAGCAAACATCGCCACATTTGGTATAGGGTAGAGGAATAGTGCCCCATCATTGGGAGGCCCATTGTTGGTGTCAATGAGAGAAATGGTGCCCCATTGTTGACGTCAATTGGCAGAATACTTTCTCATATCAGTGGGAGAATAGTGCTTCAAGGGCCGAATAACGACAAGCAAAGGGCCGCATTTGGAGACCACTACTTTAGTGGAACAAATGTGGCATCACCAGCTCTCCCGATGCTGCCTACCAGCCCAACACGTCAGCCATGTTGGATGGGATCTCTATTATAGTTGGCAAAGTAAGGGGCAGAGTAAAAGGTAGAGCTAATAAAAGCACATGTACAGCCCTGGCCAAAAGTTGTCTGCTTCATCGGCATATATTCCAGAATGTTATGAAGAGTGATCAGATGAATTGCAATTAATTGCAAAGTCCCTCTTTTGCCATGAAAATTAACTTAATCCCATAAAAAATATTCTGCTGCATTTCTGAAAAAGGCTTCAGGGTGCCCAAGAAAGTCCAGCAAGTGCCAGGACCGTCTAGAGTTGATTCAGCTGCGGGATCGGGACACCACCAGTGCAGAGCTTGCTCAGGAATGGCTGCAGGCAGGTGTGAGGACATCGGCACGCACAGTGAGGAGAAGACTTTTGGAGGATGACCTGGTGTCAAGAAGGGCAGCAAAGAAGCCACTTCTCTCCAGGAAAACCATCAGAGACAGACTGATATTCTGCAAAAGGTTCAGGAATTGGACTCCTGAGGACTGGGGTAAAGTCCTTTTCTCTGATGATTCCACCTTTCCCATTGTTTGGGGCTTTAAGGAAAAAACCTTGTCCGGAGAAGAAAAGGTAAGCGCTACCATCAGTCCTGTGTCATGCCTCCTGAGACCATTCATGTGAGGGGTTGCTTGTCAGTCAAGGTAGTGGGGAGCTCACTCACAATTTGCCATGAATAAAGAATGTTACAAAAACATCCTCCGACAGCAACTTCTCCCAACCATCCAAAAAGAGTTTGATGAGGAACAATGCCTTTTCCAGGATAATGGAGCACCTTTCCATCGCTTCTCGGCCTTTTGGCTAAGATCAAGTGTAGTATCTGTTCTCATCAGTTGCCAGAGGAGGCGCTGTGCTGCTCCCATAAGGGAGGGCTGGCAAATCCAATGGTGTCATTGCACCCGGAAGGGTGGTTTTGGTAGTGACTACGCCGTGCTGCCCGACAGATACTGGGGGCCGGCCCATGGTTGAGTCTGAGCCGTCTGGAAGGGTGCTTCTGGTGAGGATGGGTGCTGCATTGGGTCTGGCCAGAGGGTCAGGTCCCCGGCCTAGATTGGGGTAGTTCTAGCGCCAGTCAGTTTTTCAGGAGAGAACACCGGACCCTCCTTGGGGGGGGGGGGGTTAGTATCTCCTGAATGTAATTAGGTAGGAGTGATGGGGGCGAGGGTTGAGTCTTTATCCAGGGCTCTCCCCAAGCTGCCAGAACTTCAGGCCTTCCTGCCTGGGGTGGGGGCTGCTCTGGTCTGGGCTGTTGGTCAGGATTGTGACGAAAATCCTGTGATGAATGTGCCCCTGAAGTGGCAGTTCAGGGGTGCCAGACAATCACTGTGAGTGAGGGTCACATTGGTTTATGGCACCATGGTCACTTCACTGTACACACTTTTTTTCACACCTGCCTCTAGGGCTGAGCCTTTTGGCTAGGACCAGGGGAAATTTTTATTCCTGGGCCATTGTATTGCACAATGGTCACTCTTTCACTTCTCCCACTTCATTCTCCCCACTTTCCTATTTATTTTGACCCCGTGTTTGTCACTTTTTTGTATATTTTTTTTTTTTGGTGTTCACGTTTGTCACTGTGTGATGGGTAGGATGTGGGTCCTCGGGCCTGCCCTGAACATCTTGGGATGGGGGTGGACATAGGCCTTTTGGCTTGGTTCACCCTCTCTCATGGGGTTTCCCTTTGGGGGAGTCCCACCGAGTACTTGGGTGGGTCTGTTTCGGCAGACCCTCCAGAGAAAGTGGGTCTGTCTGGTTTCGGCCAGATAGACCCAAGTGAACGCCCCGGGGGATCAGGGTAAGGTCCTTCCTAGGGAGTCCTTCTTCCTAGGGAGGACTAGTGTAACACCGTTCGCACGTTTCATACGCCCCACAGGCTTTTAAAAAAAAATGGAGCACCTTACCATAAGGCAAAAGTCATAACTAAGTGGCTTGGGGAACAAAACATGGAAATTTTGGGTCCATGGCCAGGAAACTCCCCAGACCTAAATCCTATTGAGAATTTGTGGTCAATACCCAAGAAGCAGGTGAACATAAAAGACCCCCACAAATTCTGACAAACTCCAAGCATTGATTATGCAAGAATGTGAGGGGGGGCAGCCATCAGTCAGAATGTGGCCCAGAAGATGAGTGACAGCGTGCCGGGGGCCAATTGCAGAGGTCAGGAAAAAGAAGGGCCACCACCGCAAATATTGACGCTTTGCATAAACTTCATGTCATTGTCAATAAAAGCCTTGGACACTTGTGGAATGCTTGTAATTATACTTCCATATCCCATAGTAACATCTGACAAAAAGATCTAACAACCTGGAGGCAGCAGACTTTGTGGAAATGAATAGTTGGGTTATTCTCAAGACTTTTGGCCCCGGTTGTAGAGCACCGCACAGAACTGAATTTTTCAAGCTGAAGGGCACTGACCTCTGCAGGGGAGGATGATTTCACCCCTCTTCTTGGTGCCACAGGGGGGAGTCCACCTTTTCGCCATCAGAGTCCTCCACTCACATTAAAGTGGAACGTCACTTTCAATCACCACTGACAATGTTTAATCGTTGTGACGGGAGTCACGTTTGGGCACAGGGTGAGTGAGAAAATATATCTTGGATTACTTAAAATGGGACAGTAATATTTATCCACAATATCTCCCAGGATATATGTAAAGACTATTCTTGGTTTGTTTGATTCTGAACTCAACATGTTAGTTGAGAGATCTGATCACATTGGCCTTTGTACAATGTAGGAGACGGGCCGACTCCTGCTGGAGCTCCTGCTATTGTGTGAAGGTGTCCTGTGTTTATACTTATGATAATGAATAATCTATTGTGTGAAGCTCGGTGACAACAAGTCTGATCTGTAGTGAAATCCTGATTAATCATAACAATGCTCAGGAGGGCACGGAGCCACATCGGCTGCTTTAAGGGATTAATTAGTTCATGTTAATTCTGTTTCTGGTTACAGTTGTATTGTTAGAGTAATATGAGCAGGAGGGGGACCTCCTCTTCTACTGTATATAAGACTTGTATTCTGGTTCTAATAAAAGAGTCAGATTCCTGTTTGACCCTCAGTAAAGAGCCTTGTCTTGTACTTGGGGGGGAAGAATTATTCGTATGGATTTCTTGTTCGGCTGATTGGAGTGTTCAGTAGCTGCCTTTCTGTTCGGAAATGGAACGTTCTAAACGGCTTTAACCCCTTTCATACTCGGGGTGTCGTTACAATCGTTATGCTGACGGTATTAGTAAATAGATAAGGAGGGTATAATATATTCACTTGTTTTAAACCTTTTTTTTTATTCCATTTCTTCAGTCACTTCCTGGTTTCTATGCCTAGGCAAATGATGTCATACAGCCCAGGAGTCTTTAGGAAGGGAGGAGGGGCTTTCTCAGCTACTGTAAAGGACACCCTCCTGCCTGCATACATGAGCTAAGGGCAGATGGATTCCAGGAAGTAAATGTTGCATGAATCATCTGCCCTTACTCAAGATGGCCACGGCCAGAAATGCTAGCAGTTTTTTTTAACCTGATTTCTCAGCAAAATAAAGCATGGAGGCATGGATGGATGGATGGATGGATGGACAGGGGGAGCTGGCTTTGTATTGAATGTTGTTTTTGTTTTGTGGTGTTCAGATACGGTGCAGATCAGCTTTAGAGTACCCCCTTCACATACGAGTTCTCAGTCACTCCTAATCTAAGCTCTGGATTGGGGTGGGGGGAGATCTGTACTGGTCTAAGTTCTGTACTGGGGAGAGATTGCTGCATGATCTTTACTCTTAGGGGGATCTTTATTGGGGGTGGGGAGAGATGTATACTGGGGGAGTTCTGTGTTGGAGGGAGAGACCTTTACTAGATGGAGAGATATGTACTGGGGGGGGGGGAGATTAGAGTCTTCAGTTCCCCCTCACATCAGAGTCTTCAGTTCCCCCTCACATCAGAGTCCTCAGTCCTCCTTCTCATCAGAGTCCTCAGTCCTCCTTCTCATCAGAGTCCTCAGTTCCACTTCTCATCAGAGTCCTCAGTTCCACTTCTCATCAGAGTCCTCAGTTCCACTTCTCATCAGAGTCCTCAGGTCCCCTTCTCATCAGAGTTCTCAGTTCCCCTTCTCATCAGAGTCCTCAGCTCCCTTTCTCATCAGAGTCCTCAGTTCCCCTTCTCATCAGAGTCCTCAGTTCCCCTTCTCATCAGAGTGCTCAGTTCCCTTTTTTATCGGAGTCCTCAGGTCCCCTTCGCATCACAGCCTTATACCTCCATCACATCAGATTCCTTAATCCCTCCTTCACATGAGGCTCCTTAGTCCAACCCCCCCCCCACACACACACACACACACACACCAGAGTCCTCACCCCCCACACATCAGTGTCCTCAGTTCCTTCTTTAACCCGAAAGTCCTCGTCCACCCTCCCCCCAGAGTCCTCAGTCCTCCTTCTCATCAGAGTCCTCAGTTCCCCTTCTCATCAGAGTCCTCAGTTCCCCTTCTCATCAGAGTTCTGTTCCCCTTCTCATCAGAGTTCTCAGTTCCCCTTCTCATCAGAGTCCTCAGTTCCCCTTCTCATCAGAGTCCTCAGTTCCCCTTCTCATCAGAGTCCTCAGTTCCCCTTCTCATCAGAGTTCTCAGTTCCCCTTCTCATCAGAGTTCTCAGTTCCCCTTCTCATCAGAGTCCTCAGTTCCCCTTCTCATCAGAGTCCTCAGTTCCCCTTCTCCTCAGAGTTCTCAGTTCCCCTTCTCATCAGAGTCCTCAGTTCCCCTTCTCATCAGAGTTCTCAGGTCCCCTTCGCATCAGAGTCCTCAGTTCCCCTTTTCATCAGAGTCCTCAGTTCCCCTTCTCATCAGAGTCCTCAGTTCCCCTTCTCATCAGAGTCCTCAGTTCCCCTTCTCATCAGAGTCCTCAGTTCCCCTTCTCATCAGAGTCCTCAGGTCCCCTTCTCATCAGAGTCCTCAGTTCAACTTCACATCAGAGTCCTCAGGTCCCCTTCGCATCACAGCCTTATACCTCCATCACATCAGATTCCTCGATCCCTCCTTCACATGAGGCTCCTCAGTCCACCCCTCCCCCCCACACACACACACACCAGAGTCCTCACCCCCCACACATCAGTGTCCTCAGTCCCTTCTTTAACCCGAAAGTCCTCACCCACCCTCCCCCCAATCAGAGTCCTCTATCCTCTCTTCACATCAGAGTCCTCAGTTCCAGGGCTGGCTATAAGGGGGTACCGCTGGCCCTCCTGTACCGGGACCGGGCCCCATCAGTTCAATAGGGGAACCCAGGAAGCTGAGTATAGTGAAGAGTACATTACATACTCCTGACTATACTGTGTACACTACGCTGTACATTCTTTTTACTGTTGTATCTTGCAATGTACTGCGGACAGGCAAAGTGACGTACCCAATGTGACGTACCCGTACATCGCTGCCTACTTCCAGGTATCGGGCGTGTGCATGCGTGCCCCCCTGACCCCCGGCCCGCACCCGGTGTGATTGTACACAACGGGAGCCTGTCAGCAAGTCCCGCCCAAAGATTCATGGCCAGGATCTGCTGTGTCCAATCACAGGCCGGAGCTCTGTGTTGACATACACAGAGGAAATGAGCGCTCTGCTTCTCATCCCTGCAAAGCAGGAATAAGAAACAAAGAGATCTGTCAGTAAAGAGCAGCACACAGTACACATGGTTAGGCACACCTTTAACCCCTTCATTGCCCCTAGATGTTAACCCCTTCCCAGCCGGTGTCGTTAGTACAGTGACAGTGTATAGTATTATCACTCATCACTGTAGTAGTGCCACTGGTGATGTCAGTGGCAGTTGGTCAGTTCTCCCCAGCGTCAGTTAGTGTCGGATTGTCGCAGTTCCTTTATAAGTCGCTGATCAAAAAAAAATTCCAGCATATATCCCATAGTTTGTAGACACGACAACTTTCACACAAACCAATCAATATACATTTATTGGGATTTTTTTTATTTTACCACAGATATGTAGAATAATACATATTGGCCAAAATTTATGAAGAAATCTGATTTTTTATTTTTTTTAGATGTTTTATAGTAGAAAGTAAAAAATATATATATATAAATATAATATGAATATAAATTTCTGTTTTTTTTTCATTCGTATGGCAAAAAAATTAAAAACCGCAGAGCTGATCAAATACCACCAAAAGAAAGCTCCATTTGTGGGGGGAAAAATGATAAACAGTAAATGTCGTTTGGGAAGAGTGTCGCACGATCGCGCAATTACCAGTTACAGTAGTGCAGTGCTGAACAACAAAAAAATGAAAGGGGGGGGGGGAAACCTTCCGGAAGTCAGGTGGTTAATGAAGAGCTCGGTCCATCTCCATGGTGTCCAAAACAAAACAAAAGTGGCCCAAGGAAGGCCTGCTGTCTGGGGTAGAAAGCTGAAGAAGGGTCCTGCTTAGCCGATTGCCGGGCCTGGCTTAAAGATAGGTCTGACGTCTGAGTTGCCTAATGGCCGTACCTCCCAACTGTCCCGGATTCACCGGGACCATCCCTAGATTTGATGCAAGTCCTGGTGAATCCATGCTGAGTCCAGGAGTGGAGGCGAGTGCTAGAACAAGTTCCAGCACTTGGATCCAGGGACTTGCCCAGCAGGAGCCCACGAGCCTCGGGCACCAGTAAGATCTGCCCGTGGCTTGTGCTGGGGTCACCTCTATTTGGCAGCCGGCATCTCTCACACGGGTGCCTCCCCCTCCCAGGCTGTGATGCTTTCCTGTACACAGACAGGAGGAGGAAGGAGGGACAGGGCTATGCAAATGCCGTGCTGATCTGAGGTCTGTGATTGGACACAGCCGTTCACGTGGTAAAGAGCTGCTGTGATTGGCTCTTTACTCCGACCAGTGAGGCACTGTGTCCGTAGGACCACTGATCACTATGCCGCGCGCCTGCATGGCAGGAATGGGGCGTCATAGGACGTCCTCCCAGAACTAGAGCAATCCGGCCTTGCCATCATTTAACAATACAGCGGGTGGGAACCGGTTAAAGTAGGCTCAATCAAAACCATCAAAGCTAATTTTATAGGTACAAGGAAGCCAGGCTTTTGTTCAACCTTAAGCTTCTTCCACTGTTAAGAGTTTGGCCACGCCCCACAATTTTGGCGTCACTTTCTCCCTCAAGTGTCCCTCATTCTGAAGTTCAAAAGTTGGAAGGTATGCTAATGGCTAATTACCCTGTATGAAGTCCTCCTTACTCAGTAGGAAAAAGAGTCCTGCTTAGCTAATTGCCAGTCCCAGCTTGAAGGCCCAGAACTACAAATTGCTGGTCTCGATATAAAGATACTTAAAAAAGGTAGCTTTCCGTCTAAGCTGCCTAATGGCCATCACCCTGTATGAAGTCCTCCTTACTTGGAAGAAGAGTCCTTCTTAGCTAAATTGCCAGTCCCGGCTTGAAGGCCCATAACTACAAATTGCTGGTCACAGACTAAAGGTCACGGCATAAAGATACTTAAAAGGTGGCCGTCTGTCTGAGCTGCCTAATGGCCATTTCTCTGTATGAAGTCCTCCTTACTCTGTAGGAAGAAGAGTCCTTCTTAGCTAATTGTCAGTCCCAGGTCAAAAGGCCCATAACTACAAATTGCTGGTCACAGCCTGAAGATACTTAAAGTAAACTTTCCATCTAAGCTGCCTAATGGCCATTACCCTGTATGAAGTCCTCCTTACTTGGAAGAAGAGTCCTTCTTAGCTAAATTGCCAGTCCCAACTTGAAGGCCCATAACTACAAATTGCTGGTCACCTCCTAAAGGTCACGGCATGAAGATACTTAAAAGTAGCCGTCTGTCTGAGCTGCCTAATGTCCATTACCCTGTAGGAAGTCCTCCTTCTTAGGAAGAAGAGTCCTTCTTAGCTAATTGTCAGTCCCAACTTGAAGGCCCATAACTGCAAATTGCTGATCACAGCCTGAAGATACTTAAAAGGTAGCTTTCCGTCTCAGCTGCCTAATGGCCATCACCCTGTATGAAGTCCTCCTTACTTGGAAGAAAAGTCCTTCTTAGCTAATTGCCAGTCCCAACTTGAAGGCCCATAACTACAAATTGCTGGTCTCGATATAAAGATACTTGAAAGGTAGCTTTCCGTCTGAGCTGCTTACTGGCCATCACCCTGTATGAAGTCCTCCTTACTTGGAAGAAGAGTCCTTCTTAGCTAAATTGCCAGTCCCGGGTCAAAGGCCCATAACTACAAATTGCTGGTCACCTCCTAAAGGTCACGGCATGAAGATACTTAAAAGTAGCCGTCTGTCTGAGCTGCCTAATGTCCATTACCCTGTAGGAAGTCCTCCTTCTTAGGAAGAAGAGTCCTTCTTAGCTAATTGCCAGTCCCAACTTGAAGGCCCATAACTGCAAATTGCTGATCACAGCCTGAAGATACTTAAAAGGTAGCTTTCCGTCTCAGCTGCCTAATGGCCATCACCCTGTATGAAGTCCTCCTTACTTGGAAGAAAAGTCCTTCTTAGCTAATTGCCAGTCCCAACTTGAAGGCCCATAACTACAAATTGCTGGTCTCGATATAAAGATACTTGAAAGGTAGCTTTCCGTCTGAGCTGCTTACTGGCCATCACCCTGTAGGAAGTCCTCCTTACTCAGTAGGAAGAAGAGTCCTTCTTAGCTAATTGCCAGTCCCAACTTGAGGGCCCAGAACTAAAAAATTGCTGGTCACAACCTTAAGGTCACAGTATGAAGATGCTTAAAGGTAGTTGTCTGAGCTGCATAATGGCCATTACCCTGTATGAAGTCCTCCCTACTAGGAATAAGAGTCCTTCTTAACTAATTTCCAGTCCCAGATTGAAGGCCCATACTACAAGGCCCAACTACAATTCTGGTCACAACCTAAAGGTCACGGCAGGAAGATGTCTAAGGGTAGCGGTCTGTCTGAGCTGCTTACTGGCCATCACCCTGTATGAAGTCCTCCCTACCAGGAAGAAGAGTCCTTCTTAACTAATTGCCAGTCCCGGCTTGAAGGCCCATAACTAGAAATTGCTGGTCACAGCTTAAAGGTCACGGTTTGAAGATACTTCAAGGCAGCTGTCTATCTGTCTGTCCAGCCCAACATTCATTAGCCTGTAGCCAATCTGTCTGTATGTCTGTCACTGTTGGTGTGTTGGTGAGCCTCTAGGTGATGGTACAGGACAAGTCACCAGTAGTCAGGCTAGGAGGGCCTGAAAAATCCACCAATTTTAAGGCTTGGCGTGTTTGGTATCTATATACGCGACACAACCCCGTCCTCTATATTTTCCCCATAAAATGAATATTTTATTGTATTTTTTCTTGAAAATGTAGACGTGATAAACAGTTGTGCAAATAGTGCAAAGTTGTGTACGACGTCAAAAAGAATCGTCAACGTTTTATTCCACGGGGTCTCTTCTCTCAGAAAATATAATATTGTTTGTAGGTTTCCATTTTCTGATAAAAAATTTAAAAAAATATGTAATATAAAATTTGAATACAAAGCAATTTGCTTAAAAAATATCCCTGAGCCGATACAATATTTTTTTTTTGGAGGAGCTTTTGGCCGAAACGCGTTGGGGGTTTTATGAGATGTTGCTGAAGAACCCTTAAAAGCATTTTGAACTCTTTACCTTTTGGCTTGCTGCTTCTGTTGTATTCTCCTTTTCAGTATAAAATGCTTTCAGAGCAGGAGAAAGCTCGCTGACCAGTGCGGCTTTTCCGGTGTCTACGGAGACGTCTCTTCTCAGTCTAAGATTTGTTTGAAACAGGGCGCCCCCTGGTGTGCCTGCTCTGGTGTGCAACAAGAGCATTTTTCACTAGAAAACTTTTCCCGCACACTGAGCACGGAAAAGGGCGTACTCCCGTGTGGCTTCTTAGGTGTTCAAGAAGCTGCGATTTCTGTGAGAAACTTTTTCCGCACTCTGAACAGGTGTAAGGTCGCTCACCCGTGTGGGTTCTCTGGTGTCTATGAAATTTTTCTTTATGAGAGAAACCTTTCCCGCACTCTAAACATGAAAAACGATATTTGCCCGTGTGACTGCTCATGTGTATATCAAGTTCACCTTTTTGCGTGAAGGATTTCCCGCACTCCGGACAGGAGAACGGCTTCTCCCCAGTGTGGATTTTCATGTGTTTATTCAGGTTCCCTTTTATGGAGAAACCTTTCCCGCACTCTGTACACGTATGCAGATGTTCCCCGGTGTGGATTTTCATGTGTGCTGTGAGTCTATCTTTCATTAAAAAACATTTCCCGCACTCTTCACATGGAAAAGTCACACCGGTGTGAACTCTCACATGTCTTTGCAGGCTAGTTCTCCATTTAAAACTTTCACCGCACTCCGAGCACAAAAAAGACCTTTCCTTCTGAGAATCTGTTCTGATTCCATCATCTTCTCCGACATGATCTGCAGAGGACATCCGAGACCCCTCCGAGGAATTCCCAACATCACATCCATCTGTGAGAGAGAAACTTCATCAAAGTATTTACATCGTTCATCTATCTCCTCATCATCTGTATATTGGAGGAATGGAGATGGACCTTTCATATGGTGTACAGTATCTCCTCCTCATTTGTTGGGGACATGACGTTATATTGGAGGAATGGAGATGGACCTTTCATATGGTGTACAGTATCTCCTCCTCATTTGTTGGGGACATGACGTTATATTGGAGGAATGGAGATGGACCTTTCATATGGTGTACAGTATCTCCTCCTCATTTGTTGGGGACATGACGTTATATTGGAGGAATGGAGATGGACCTTTCATATGGTGTACAGTATCTCCTCCTCATTTGTTGGGAACATGACATTATATTGAGGAATGGAGATGGACCTTTCATATGGTGTACAGTATCTCCTCCTCATTTGTTGGGAACATGACGTTATATTGAGGAATGGAGATGGACCTTTCATATGGTGTACAGTATCTCCTCCTCATTTTTTGGATGAGGGATCTAGGTGGAGCCTCCGTACTGCTCTCTCCTTTACAATAAAGTCTCCTCTTACCCGGTGATGTGAGGGGCGGCTGATTGTCCATCATGACGTCCTTGTAGAGATCCTCGTGTCCTTCTAAATACTCCCACTCCTCCATGGAGAAATAGACAGTGACATCCTGACACCTTATAGGAACCTGACACACACAATGATACAGTCACCATCCAGACACATCCCTTGTCTGTTACTGGATAATGTCCCAGAATCCTCCTCACCTCTCCTGTCAGCAGATGGACCATCATGGTGGTCAGTTCCAGGATCTTCTCCATGTTGTGTCTCTCAGATATGAGGGATGGAGGTGGGGGGATGGTGATGGGGTTCTGGTCTCTCCTCCTTCTTGTAGAGATTTGGTGATGTCTCCTCGGTGTGTCATGTTCAGGAGATTTCTTCATTACTACATCACAGTCCTGTGTTATACAATAGAAATGAAGGTCTCTGGTCAGGTCTATATTTACAGACTAGTAGAAGGGGTCATTTCAGCTCAGGAGGGACTATGACAATAAATGCAATGTGCTGTTTAGTACGGGGGGAGGAGGATCTACTGCAGGTATACACTACCGTTCAAAAGTTTGGGGTCACATTGAAATGTCCTTATTTTTGAAGGAAAAGCACTGTACTTTTAAATGAAGCTAACTTTAAACTAGTCCTAACTTTAAACAAATATACTCTATACATTGCTAATGTGGTAAATGACTATTCTAACTGCAAATGTCTAGTTTTTGGTGCAATATCTACATAGGTGTATAGAGGCCCATTTCCAGCAACTATCACTCCAGTGTTCTAATGATACAATGTGTTTGCTCATTGGCTCAGAAGGCTAATTGATGATTAGCAAACCCTTGTGCAATCATGTTCACACATCTAAAAACAGTCTAGCTCCTTCCAGAAGCTACAAAACTGACCTTCCTGTGAGCAGATTGAGTTTCTGGAGCATCACATTTGTGGGGTCAATTAAACGCTCAAAATGGCCAGAAAAAGAGAACTTTCATCTGAAACTCGACAGTCTATTCTTGTTCTTAGAAATGAAGGCTATTCCATGCGAGAAATTGCAAAGAAATTGAAGATTTCCTACAACGGTGTGTACTACTCCCTTCAGAGGACAGCACAAACAGGCTCTAACCAGAGTAGAAAAAGAAGTGGGAGGCCGCGTTGCACAACTAAGCAAGAAGATAAGCACATTAGAGTCTCTAGTTTGAGAAACAGACGCCTCACAGGTCCCCAACTGGCATCTTCATTAAATAGTACCCGCAAAACACCAGTGTCAACATCTACAGTGAAGAGGCGGCTGCGGGATTTTGGGCTTCAGGGCAGAGTGGCAAAGAAAAAGCCATATCTGAGACTGGCCAATAAAAGAAAAAGATTAAGATGGGCAAAAGAACACAGACATTGGACAGAGGAAGACTGGAAAAAAGTGTTGTGGACGGATGAATCCAAGTTTGAGGTGTTTGGATCACAAAGAAGAACGTTTGTGAGACGCAGAACAAATGAAAAGATGCTGGAAGAATGCCTGACGCCATCTGTTAAGCATGGTGGAGGTAATGTGATGGTCTGGAGTTGCTTTGGTGCTGGTAAGGTGGGAGCTTTGTACAGGGTAAAAGGGATTCTGAATAAGGAAGGCTATCACTCCATTTTGCAACGCCATGCCATACCCAGTGGACAGCGCTTGATTGGAGCCAATTTCATCCTACAACAGGACAATGACCCTAAACACACCTCCAAATTGTGCAAGAACTATTTACAGCAGAAGCAGGCAGCTGGTATTCTATCGGTAATGGAGTGGCCAGCACAGTCACCAGATCTGAACCCCATTGAGCTGTTGTGGGAGCAGCTTGACCGTATGGTACGCCAGAAGTGCCCATCCAACCAATCCAACATGTGGGAGCTGCTTCTAGAAGCGTGGGGTGCAATTTCTCCAGCTTACCTCAATAAATTAACAGCTAGAATGCAAAAGGTGTGCAATGCTGTAATTGCTGCAAAAGGAGGATTCTTTGATGAAAGCAAAGTTTGATGTAAAAACAATGTTATTTCAAATACAAATCATTATTTCTAACCTTGTCAATGTCTTGACTCTATTTTCTATTCATTTCACAACGTATGGTGGTGAATAAGTGTGACTTTTCATGGAAAACACAAAATTGTTTGGGTGACCCCAAACTTTTGAACGGTAGTGTATATCAGATAGCAGACTGCAGAGCAATGTGGTGTATGAAATATTCAGTTCTGAGTACAAAGAGGAGTATGAAACATACAGCACAGTATAGAGTGTGGACGGTGTCAGTAGAGCAGAGGACGGTGTCAGTAGGGCAGAGGATGGTGTCAGTAGGGCAGTGGACGGTGTCAGTAGAGCAAAGGACGGTGTCAGTAGAGCAGAGGACGGTGTCAGTAGAGCAGAGGATGGTGTCAGTAGGGCAGTGGACGGTGTCAGTAGAGCAAAGGACGGTGTCAGTAGAGCAGAGGACGGTGTCAGTAGGGCAGTGGACGGTGTCAGTAGAGCAGAGGATGGTGTCAGTAGAGCAGTGGACGGTGTCAGTAGAGCAGAGGATGGTGTCAGTAGGGCAGTGGACGGTGTCAGTAGAGCAAAGGACGGTGTCAGTAGGGCAGTGGACGGTGTCAGTAGAGCAGAGGACGGTGTCAGTAGGGCAGTGGACGGTGTCAGTAGAGCAGTGGACAGTGTCAGTAGAGCAGTGGACGGTGTCAGTAGGGCAGTGGACGGTGTCAGTAGGGCAGTGGACGGTGTCAGTAGAGCAGTGGACGGTGTCAGTAGAGCAGAGGACGGTGTCAGTAGGGCAGTGGACGGTGTCAGTAGGGCAGTGGACGGTGTCAGTAGGGCAGTGGACGGTGTCAGTAGGGCAGTGGACGGTGTCAGTAGGGCAGTGGACGGTGTCAGTAGAGCAGTGGACGGTGTCAGTAGAGCAGAGGACGGTGTCAGTAGGGCAGTGGACGGTGTCAGTAGGGCAGTGGACGGTGTCAGTAGGGCAGTGGACGGTGTCAGTAGGGCAGTGGACGGTGTCAGTAGAGCAGTGGACGGTGTCAGTAGAGCAGAGGACGGTGTCAGTAGAGCAGAGGACGGTGTCAGTAGAGCAGTGGAAGGTGCCAGTAGAGCAGTGGACGGTGTCAGTAGAGCAGTGGACGGTGTCAGTAGAGCAGTGGACGGTGTCAGTAGAGCAGAGGACGGTGTCAGTAGAGCAGAGGACGGTGTCAGTAGAGCAGAGGACGGTGTCAGTAGAGCAGAGGACGGTGTCAGTAGAGCAGTGGACGGTGTCAGTAGAGCAGTGGACGGTGTCAGTAGAGCAGAGGACGGTGTCAGTAGAGCAGAGGACGGTGTCAGTAGAGCAGAGGACGGTGTCAGTAGAGCAAAGGACGGTGTCAGTAGAGCAGTGGATGGTGTCAGTAGAGCAGTGGATGGTGTCAGTAGAGCAAAGGACGGTGTCAGTAGAGCAGAGGACGGTGTCAGTAGAGCAAAGGACGGTGTCAGTAGAGCAGTGGATGGTGTCAGTAGAGCAGTGGATGGTGTCAGTAGGGCAGTGGACGGTGTCAGTAGAGCAGTGGATGGTGTCAGTAGAGCAGAGGACGGTGTCAGTAGAGCAGAGGATGGTGTCAGTAGAGCAGTGGACGGTGTCAATAGAGCAGAGGATGGTGTCAGTAGAGCAGTGGATGGTGTCAGTAGAGCAGTGGATGGTGTCAGTAGAGCAGTGGATGGTGTCAGTACATCATGGCTCCCAATGCTGGACAGAAAGAGAGATCAGAAAATGCCCTCCTTCATTACACTCACCTCTCTGGTCAGCAGGCTGAGGATCTCCAAAATGGGGTTTAATATCGTCTCATTCTGGAGAAATTCCTTCTTCTCAGTCTTCATAAAACTCAAAGTCTGCTGATTGTCCATCATGACGTCCTTGTAGAGATCCTTGTGTCCTTCTAAATACTCCCACTCCTCCATGGAGAAATAGACAGTGACATCCTGACACCTTATAGGAACCTGACACACACAATGATACAGTCACCATCCAGACACATCCCTTGTCTGTTACTGGATAATGTCCCAGAATTCCCAGAATCCTCCTCACCTCTCCTGTCAGCAGCTCCATCATCTTCTTGGTGACTTCTAGAATCTTCTCCATGTTGTGTCTCTCAGGTTTTAGGGAGTCACATGGAGGCACTGTGATGGTCATATGATCACCTGACTTCACAAGAGGAAATCTCTGTATTGGAGAACCAATAGGAATATCATGTTAGAATCCCAGAATCCTCCTCACCTCTCCGGTCAGGTCTGTGTTTTATTAATAGAGATAAGAATGATGCCATGTGACCTCCCAGAATCCTCCTCACCTCTCCGGTCAGGTCTGTGTTTTATTAATAGAGATAAGAGTGATGTCAAGTGACCTCCCAGAATCCTCCTCACCTCTCCGGTCAGGTCTGTGTTTTATTAATAGAGATAAGAGTGATGTCATGTGACCTCCCAGAATCCTCCTCACCTCTCCGGTCAGGTCTGTGTTTTATTAAAAGAGATAAGAGTGATGTCATGTGACCTCCCAGAATCCTCCTCACCTCTCCGGTCAGGTCTGTGTTTTATTAATAGAGATAAGAGTGATGTCATGTGACCTCCCAGAATCCTCCTCACCTCTCCGGTCAGGTCTGTGTTTTATTAATAGAGATAAGAGTGATGTCATGTGACCTCCCAGAATCCTCCTCACCTCTCCGGTCAGGTCTGTGTTTTATTAATAGAGATAAGAGTGATGTCATGTGACCTCCCAGAATCCTCCTCACCTCTCCGGTCAGGTCTGTGTTTTATTAATAGAGATAAGAGTGATGTCATGTGACCTCCCAGAATCCTCCTCACCTCTCCGGTCAGGTCTGTGTATTATTAATAGAGATAAGAGTGATGTCATGTGACCTCCCAGAATCCTCCTCACCTCTCCGGTCAGCAGGTAGATGATCTCCAGGGTGAGGTTTAGTATCCTCTCAGTCATGTGACTCCAGTCCTCCTCCATCCTCATTGGTCATGTGATCTATACAGGTTTCCTGTAGACCAATAATTGATAAGAGAGAATAATCTGGACTGTACAATATTAGGATGGGGGGTGTACAGGGGGGGGGGGTAATATGAGGGGTTTTTATCAGAGAAGAACAGCCCCCAATGGGATTACACACAGAGGAATATTCTTTTTAGCATTTGCTGTGCTTTTGGGATCTGGGAGCCTCTCCCTTTGCCCCTCATTTCTAAATAAGACCCCCATACTCCTCCGCACATCTCCAATATGAAGAGAATGTTCCGGCCCCATAAGTGGGGGAATGTTCTGCCCCTGAAGGGGTTAATCTACATTCCCACACTATATATGTGTGTATCATCATCTGCTGGAGATAAAAGACGTCACAGTGACTATGGAGGAAGAGGACGGACATGACAGGGGGGGTTACTGGGTGTATATAGAAAATAACATCTTATTACCTCCTCTGCTGAAACTTCCACCAATGTCACCTCTACTTCCTCCCAACTCAACTTTAACCTGGAACTTCCTCTCTGTACCAGACATCACTTCCTGTCTTCCATAGAGACTTCCTGTTTGCAAAGAGGTTTGATCTCCATCTTGTGGAGCTCAGAGGAATTGCAGTCGCGAGAAACATCTCTTGTAAAGAGAATCGGTGTCCTTTAAGTGCAGTGGTCTCCAAACTACGGCCCAGGGGACAGGTTTGGCCCTTGTCTTGCTTTTATCCAGCCCTTGGGGCACTATTTTCTTCACTGACAGCAATGGGTACAGTTCCTCCCAAGGACACCAATGGTGGGGCACAATTTCTACCAGTGACATCAATGATGGGACACAGTTCCTCCCAATGACACCAACAATAGGGCCAAATGACACCAACGATGGGGCACTATTCCTCCCAATGACACCAACGATGGGGCACTATTCCTCCCAATGACACCAATGATAGGGCACAATTCCTACCAGTGACACCAATGATAGGGCACTATTCCCCCTAATGACGCTAATGATTGGGCACAATTCTACTGTAGCAGGTGCCTCTCCAGGCTGAAGAAATCCATGAGGGGGAGAGCTCCCTGCTAGAAGTTGCGTAAGCTTTTTCACCCCCCCCCCCCCCCTCTTCTCTTCTCACACACAGAGACACAGAACTGCTTGCTTTGTAGCCTCCCTATTGGAAGAGACTGAGAGCCAATCATCAGGGAGCAGCAGCAAAGCACTGTGGAATATGAAGTCCCAGCACAAAGCAGCCTGACTGACCGGTGAGGGGAGAAACCCCTCTGTTGCTGTGTGTGAGGGGGATTGCAGCCTACCAAGGGGCACACAGTCTGAGGCTCCAGCCCAGAGGAACAGAATCTGCATGCTTCCAGAAGGACGCTCTGCAGCCACCCGGAAGAGGCCGTTCCAACAGCTCAGAGACTGAACGCCATCATGACACACCTGCAGCCAGGAGAGTCGGTCGATCGCTCTGTGACGGGCCGCTAATTGCATATAGGATTGGTGAGAGAGCTTTGCCCAGGAACCTTATTGCATTCCATAAGAAACCACACTTGAACACTGTGCACAGACACTCATTATATAGATCATATAGAGGAGTGCTACATCACAGCACCAGCTACTTTACATTCCTCCTCATCACCCTGTTATACTGAGGGACCCTTGTCCACAGAGCTCCTACATGCCGGTAAAGAGAAAAAAACACAAAGCTTTGCTCATAGAACATTACTGTTATTGTTCTTAAAGGGGACACGCCACGGGTGTTTAAATTACTTCACTGTGTGTATTGGAGGTGTAGCGCTGGTAGATTTTTTAATCTACCGCTGATAGGTAAATCTTGTGGGTTACTTATTAGAGGAAGTTAGATTTGCCTCTGTTCCAGCTTGGCTGAGCTGCGTGTAGTTCCACACTGCGCCGGTGGGTGTCGTTGTCACCATGGGCTGGTGTTGGAAAGGCAGCGTGTTGAAGCATATGAGTGCTCCTCTGTCCCGGAGATAACTCGGTGGAGGTGGTCCTCCGAGTTGCATTCTGGGAGAGGGTATTTATGGGACAGACGCAATGTTTAGGGGTTCGACAGGTATGTGTTAGGAGTACCACCTCGTGGTCCTCCGATCCGGAGGCCCACGTTGCTGTGGCGTGTGGATGGGCCCAGAGGCTTGTCTGGGGCCTACCACAGCAGCCGAGGAATGGTCCTGAGCTGTCTATCCTGAGTGAAGAAGCTGGACAACCGAGGAGATCCCAGGGAGGACCCGTCATGGAAGGATCATGCAGAGTGCTGGTCTGGAGAGGGGCCTGGTGACTCGGTTGGAGGACGTATCCTGAAGTAATCTTACTGCATAGTACTGCCGGGTTGGCTTAAAGGTTCAAGTACTGTGTCTGACATTCATCTCAAACCAATACATCCTGTGGCAGAGGATCCTACGGGTTTTATTTCAAACAAGTCTGTGGCAGAGACTTTAGTTCGTGCTGCGTACTGGCTGCTAGGCAAGTGAGAGAGGCCTATCCAGGCGGGCAAAGATTGAATCCCACAAGGGTAGCGCATTCAACTACAAGTGTTCAATCCCAAAGAATGTTCTAAAGAATACTAAGGAAAGGTATTTGAGCTTCCCTGCAACTTTCCTTCTGCCTCTTTCCTGCTACTTCCTTTATTACTTGTTCATTAAAGCTTTGGAAAATATACTCAAGTGTTTGGTGCTTATATTGTCCAGAGGTAAACTCAATGGGACCCTAGACCCGGTGCCGGTGAAACAGAGGTATCGAGAGTGAAGGTAACAGCCCGCTTTAAACCAGCAACTCCACCGAGAGTTAGTGCTACAGAGGTATTATAGGCCAGCCTGGGTTTCCCCTGTAGCCATAGCATTCTACATATATCAGTAGCTTGTACTGGGAGTCCATTTACTCTGTGTATCTTGTTATTTACTCTTTATGTGTTGAAAAGTGTTATTGACTGTTTTTTTGAAAACTGTTTCAACCAAGTCCTGGCTACTTATACAGGACTTGGCTGACTAATATTAATCTAAGCTTTTCTCTGGTCCAAGTCAACTTGAGAGAACAGAACTGCGTTTGTGTCTTATTATTGGGTCATTCCATTAACCATCTTGCTAGGTGTGCCCAGAGGGGCTGGGACAGTTCTTTGGGGTTGAAAGGCAGAGCCTGAACCAATAAAAGCAGCTCCTTCGGGGGTGTTGCTACACGTGGGGGCTCGCATCCGGGATTTTCCGTTTCTCTGCAGTCAACTCCCCTACAAGCGTCAGGATGGACCTTGCCGCTGCCATCCAGCGGTGTAAGGAAGAAGGCGCCCGCTCAGAGTGGAGCATGGTGATCGAACTCCCAGGGGAGGCCTGGGCTGAGGAACAAATCAGTCAAGCTGTGAAGACGCTATCCCCAGACAGGAAGGCGTGGGTGATTGCTGTCAAAACAGACCGTGGGACCTCCCGCACATACACGCTGCTAAAGTGGAAGCAAGGGGTCCCTGACCGGTTCAGAGAGACACACGTGTACAATTGGCTAACAAGACTGAGCTTTGTCTAATTCAGCTGAAAGCATCAGATACATGTCCAGTAAGCTCCAGTCGAGCTGAGTCAACCACGGAAGAAGTTCTTCCCCCGTCACCCCTGGCCATGATCGGGCCGGAATTTTTCACCGCCGTGGGAGAATTTGTATCAAAAAAAATATCAGAAGGGCAATCCAGTGTGTTCTGGGGCTGGATACCGGAAGCTGAGGACCTTCTCTGGAAAACAGCCTGTGCCCACTGGAGAGGAAGAATATAAAGTCTGGATGGAACAGGCTATGCAGGCCCTAGTGAGAGTTTGCGGGGAGCCGCTGCTGAGGCTATCAGGAACTTGAGATTTAGTAACACAACCTGTATGGCTTATGACTACCTGGCCATGTTACAGGAGGAGTTTGGGCGGACAGAGAAAGCAGCTGACCTGATCTATCAATTTGAACATGGCCTTTAACGCCAAGGTGAACGCCTGTCTGAATACATCAGACGGCTGAATAAGATGCTATACCAGATTGTGCTTAAAAAGGGGATGATGCCTTCTGCCATAAACTAGGCCAGAATACAGCAACTCCTAAAGGGGGCCCTACGCTCCAAACCCAGTCTGGCTTCAGCTGAAGACCTCTGCGAGTGTTATGTCCCTAAAATCTCATCAAAGTAGTGAGAGAAGAAGAGACCATGTTCGATGACAAGCGAGTAGCTGTTCGTCCAGCCTCTACACCTCTGGCTGAAGTCGGGTCCGTGGGGCAGTGGAGCAAAACTCTGAAATAGCCACCCTCAAGTCTCAAATGGCACAGATAATGGAGATGATGACCTTGTTGGCAGAAAAAGTCACCAAGACAACTGGTGAGGGTGGCACAGAGACAGGAGTGCCTCCGAATCCATCTACTGACTCTGGCCAGAGTCTGATGAATAATGAAGTCTGCTTCAACTGCAGAGGAGATGGACATCATCGACAAGTATGCCTAAGCCCAATGAAGCCTGAAGCACAGCACCAAGCTGGCAGGAAACTCCAGAGGGCCCCGGTGAAGGGGTCAACCGGGTGCCCATCTACATTAGCTAGCTCCAGAAAAAACAATAAAGTAAAGAGACCGCAGCGGGAGTCCAAACTCTTGCAGAGGGCTCTCGTTGTTGCCTTCGAGCGACCCAGTGTGCCACTTCCTTTGACCCATGCTACCCAGCATCAGACAGTCAATGCACACCAGACTCCCAGAGCTCAACAGAGACTCAAGCCAGATCAGAACTCTACAAGCTACCCAACAGGCCAAGCTGGCCACTTCCAACAAATTCCCCACCAAGCTAGTGGGACCTTCTCCGATAGTCTCCATTTAAGTGGAGGGAATCTACACCAAGGCCCTCCTGGATACTGGAGCTCAAGTGACCCTCCTGTACAGAGACTTCTATAACAGGCACCTCAAGCACCTGCCATTACAGAAGTTAGAAGAGCTAGAGATATGGGGCATTGGGACTCAGAACTTCCCTTATGATGGCTATCTACCAGTACAGCTGACCTTCGATCCCTCCGTAGCTGGAAAAGCTGAGACCTTGGAAACTTTGGCAGTGGTCTGTCCTCGCCCACCAGGGGCTAGTAAAAGTTCTCTCATCATCGGGACTGATACTGATCTTGTCAGAAGACTGTTGGCACCTCTTCTCCAAGAGCAGGACCCTTCAACTACAAGTGTGCACCATATTATGACAAGCCTATCGGTGCCTGGTGCAAGAACAGAAGGCCCCAGCTGAAGGAGTGGGAAAGATCTGGCGTTTGGACTGAAATGAGAAGGTATTACAGCCTTAGGAAGTGACCTGTTTACGGACATCTATCAAGCTGAACTGGAAACAACCAGGCCCTTTCATCGTCCTTGAATCGGACAGACAGAAAGAAGACAGGGGAGTGGAGATGATTCCCGAGATGATTTCAACCAAAGCATTGCAAAGAAACCACGGGAGGATCTCGGTCAGTGTCCACAAAATAACGGCCTCACCAGTGAAGATGTCGGCTCGGATGTTGCTGGGACAAGTGAATCCAGCTACCCCAGTCTTACCATCTGATTTGGTGGGGGGAGAAAAATATGAGATCCCTGTTGAGGAGTTCTATCCGAAGAACACTCCTTCCTCACCGGAATGGAAGGAAAGAGCCAAGACTGCAAGAAGAGAGTCCGACTGATTATTTTAGGGGACTTTTAAGACCTGCGTGAATATTTGGCAGAAGTGAAGAGAGCTGGTATCATCCGAGAGTCCCGGAGTCCATGCGCTTCCCCGATAGTGGTGGTACAGAAGAAGAATGGTCCACTGAGGCTTTGTATCGACTACAGAACACTGAACAGGAGGATCATTCCCGACCAGTACACCACCCCACGGATAGAAGACGCTTTGCAGAGCCTGTCAGGGGCCAAGTGGTTCAGCGTACTGGACCTGAAGAGCGGGTACTATCAAATCCCCATGCATCCTGAGGGTAGGGAGAAGACCGCCTTTATTACCCCAGTGGGGTTGAGTTCTACCGCATGCCTCAGGGTTTGTCCTGTGCCCCAGCCACTTTCCAAAGGCTCATGGAGAAGACCGTGGGTGATATGAACCTGAAAGAGGTGTTGGTTTACTTAAGATGGCATCATTATCTTTGGGAAAACCTTAGAAGATCATCTGGAGAAGGTTCTGAAAAGACTCTATGATGAGGGGTTGAAGCTGTCCCTGGAGAAGTGCCAGTTTTATCAACCATCGGTCAACTACCTTGGTCATATTGTGTCTGCCGATGGAGTGGCCACTGACCCCCAGAAGCTGGAAGCCGTCATCTCCTGGCCGAAGCCCACTAATGTGACTGAACTCAGGTCATTTCTGGGATTCTGCTCCTATTACAGCAGATTAATTGAGGAATTCGCTAAGATAGCCTGCCCACTTAATGAGCTACTGAAAAGTGGGGAGGAAGACGATGACCCGACAAAGCCTGTCAGACCAGCTGGAGGGCCCAGAAAACCCAGAGAGTCCATTCAGGAACAGTGGTCTGCCCAATGTGAAGAGGCCTTTAGGCAGCTGAAATGGAGCC
Organism: Lithobates septentrionalis; assembly: GCA_037952835.1. NCBI lineage: Eukaryota > Metazoa > Chordata > Amphibia > Anura > Ranidae > Lithobates > Lithobates septentrionalis. Next base: position 1,090,379 of record JBBDGP010002436.1, read on the forward strand.
TAATGGCTGCTCCAGTCCTGGCCTATGCAGATACAACCAAGCCATATGAACTACACATTGACTCCAGTCGAGATGGATTAGGTGGGGTGCTGTATCAAGAACACGACGGCCACCTACGGCCGGTCGCCTATGTGAGTCGGAGCTTGGCACCCGCTGAGAAGAACTACCCCACACAAAAACTCGAGTTTCTGGCCTTGAAGTGGGCAGTAGTAGATAAACTGAGGGATTACCTATATGGAGCGGAGTTTGTGATTAACACCGACAATAATCCTCTCACCTACATCGCCACCGCTCATCTCTATGTCCTTGGAGGACCGGAGCGACGTTGATGTCACTTCCAGTTCTCGAGCCATGTCAACATGTTTTGTTTTTTTTCTTACAGCGATAGATATATATATTTTTTTTGATCTTTTGCTTTTAGGGGTAGAGGAGAGATTTGGGGTCTTTTATTGTTATCGCAAGGGATGTTAAAAGGGATCACATTTTTTTTTTAAAGCGTTGCCTATGGAGATTTTTAAGTACCGTAGTTTGTCGCCTTTCCACAAGTGTGACATGTTAGGTATCTATTTACTCGGCGTAACATTACCTTTCATATTATACAAAAAAATTTGGGGTATATATTATGTTTATTGTTTTTTTTTTAAAGTCATTCAAGTGTATTCTTTTCCAAAAAAATTGCATTTGAAAAGTCGCTGCGCAAAAATCGCGTGACATAAAAAATGTCCACGATCGCCCTTTTATTCTCTAGGGCAAGGATCTTCACACTACAGCTCTCCAACTGTTGCGGAACTACACATCTCAGGAGGCATTGAAAAGCTCTGATGTTCACAGACATGACTGGGCATGGTGGGAATCGTACTTCCTCAACAACTGGAGGGCCGTAGTTTGAAGACCCCTGCTCTAGGGTCTTTGCTACCAAAAAAAATATATACTGTATAATGTTTGGGGGTTTTAAGTAATTGTCTACCAAAAAATACAGATTTGTACTTGTAAGCAACAAAGATCAGAAAAAGGCTTGGTCAGCAAGTGGTTAAAAGGAAACTGTCTATCTGAGCTGCCTAATGGCCACCACCCTGTATGAAGTCCTCCTTACTCAGTAGGAAGAGGAGTCCTGCTTAGCTAACTGCCAGTCCCAGCTTGAAGGCCCAGAACTACAAGACCCAACTACAAATTGCTGGTCTCAACCTAATGGTCAGGGCATGAAGTCTAAATGTAGCGGTCTATCTGAGCTGCTTACTCGCCATTACCCTGTATGAAGTAGCCTTCCATCTGAGCTGCCTAATGGCCATTACTCTGTATGAAGTCCTCCTTACTAGGAAGAAGAATCCTTCTTAGCTAAGTGCCAGTCCCGGCTTGAAGGCCCATAACTTCAAATTGCTGGTCACAGCCTAAAGGTCAAAGTTTGAAGATACTTAAAATGGTAGCTTTCCGTCTGAGCTGCCTAATGGCCATCACCCTGTATGAAGTCCTCCTTACTGGGAAGAAGAATCCTGCTTAGCAAATTGTCAGTCCCGGGTCAAAGGCCCATAACTACAACTTGCTGGTAACAACCTTAAGGTCACAGTATGAAGATGCCTAAAGGTAGTTGTCTGTCTGAGCTGCTTACTGGCCATTACCCTGTATGAAGTCCTCCTTACTAGGAGGAAAAGTCCTGCTTAGCTAATTGTCAGTCCCAGCTTGAAGGCCCATGCTACAAGGCCCAAATACAAATTGCTGGTCATAACCTAAAGGTCACGGCATGAAGATGTCTAAATGTAGCGGTCTGTCTGAGCTGCTTACTGGCCATTACCCTGTATGAAGTCCTCCCTACCAGGAAGAAGAGTCCTTCATAACTAATTGCCAGTCCCGACTTGAAGGCCCATAACTAGAAATTGCTGGTCACAGCCTAAAGGTCACAGCATGAGGAAACTTAAAAGGTGGCTGTCTGCCTGAGCTGCTTACTGGCCATTACCCTGTATGAAGTCCTCCTTACTCAGTAGGAAGAAGAGTCCTTCTTAGCTAATTGTCAGTCCCAGCTTGAAGGCCCATAACTACAAATTGCTGGTCACAGACTGTCTGAGCTGCTAACTGGCCATTACCCTGTATGAAGTAGCCTTCCATCTGAGTTGCCTAATTGCCATTACTCTGTATGAAGTCCTCCTTACTACCCTGTTTCCCCGAAAATAAGACCTAGCGTGATTGTCGGTGATGGCTGCAATATAAGCCCTACCCCCCAAATAAGCCCTACCCTGTTTCCCCGAAAATAAGCCCTACCCTGAAAAGAAGACCTGCAAGGACTTTAACTAGGGCTTATTTGAGCAGTAGGGCTTATATTGCAGCCATCACCGACAATCACGCTAGGTCTTATTTTCGGGGAAACAGGGTAGGAAAAAGAGTCCTGCTTAGCTAATTGCCAGTCCCAGCTTGAAGGCCCATGCTACAAGGTCCAACTACAAATTTCTGGTCACAACCTAAAGGTCACGGCATGAAGATGTCTAAATGTAGCGGTCTGTCTGAGCTGCTAACTGGCCATCACCCTGTATGAAGTCCTCCCTACTAGGAAGAAGAGTCCTTCTTAACTAATTGCCAGTCCCGGCTTGAAGGCCCATAACTACAAATTGCTGGTCACAGCCTAAAGGTCACAGTTTGAAGATACTTAAAAGGTGGCTTTCCGTCTGAGCTGCCTAATGGCCATTACCCTGCATGAAGTCCTCCTTACTGGGAAGAAGAGTCCTGCTTAACTAATTATCAGTCCTGGCTTGAAGACCCATAACTTCAAATTGCTGGTCACTGCCCAAAGGTCACTGCATGAAGATACTTAAAAGGCAGCTGTCTATCTGTCTGTCCAGCCTGATGTTCATTAGCCTGTAGCCAATCTGTCTGTATGTCTGTCACTGTTGGTGAGCGTCTGGTTGATGCTACAGGACAAGTCACCAGTAGTCAGGCTAGGAGGGCCTGAAAAATCCACCAATTTTAAGGCTTGGTGTGTTTGGTATCTATTTACGCGACACAACCCCGTCCTTTATTTTTTTTCCCCATAAAATGAACATTTTATTGTATTTGTGTGCACTAAAAATCATTTTATTGCATTTTTCCTAGAAATGTAGACGTGATAAACAGTTGTGCAAATATTGTGTTCGACATCAAAAAGAATCGTAATTGTCAACGTTTTATTCCACGGGGTCTCTTCTCTCAGAACATATATGATTGTTTGGAGGTTTCCATTTTCTAGCAAAAAAAAAAAAAAAAAAATGGGGTAATATACATTTGAATATGAAGCATTTTGCTTAAAAAATATCCTTGAGTCGATACAATATTTTTTTTTATTTGGAGGAGGAGCTTTTGGACGAAACGCGTTGGTGGTTTTATGCAATGTTGCTTAAGAACCCTCAAAACACTTTGGACTCTTTACCTTTTGGTTTGCTGATTCTGTTGTATTCTTCTTTTAGTATAAAATACTTTCAGAGCACGGGAAAGCCCGCTGACCCTTGTGAATTCTCTGGTAAATAGCAAATAAACATTTCCTGCACTTTGGTCAGGAAAGAGGACGCTGGCCAGTGCGACTTTTGCGGTGTCTATGGAGGCGTCTAAGATTTGTTTGAAACAGGACGCCCCCCGGTGTGCCTGCTCTGGTGTTTAACAAGAGAAGATTTCCGTGCAAAACATTTCCCGCACATTGAGCACGGAAAGGGGCGTTCTCCTGTGTGGCTTCTTAGGTGTTTGAGAAGATCTGCATTTTCTACGTACTTTTTTCCGCACTCTAAACAGGTGTAAGGTCGCTCACCCGTGTGGGTTCTCTGGTGTCTGTGAAGTTTTCCTTTATGAGAGAAACCTTTCCCGCACTCTGAGCATGAAAAACGATGTTGGCCCGTGTGACTGTTCAGGTGTATACTAAGTTCATTTTTCCAAATGAAAGATTTCCCGCACTCTGGGCAGGGGAACGGCTTCTCCCCAGTGTGCACTTTCACGTGTTCAGTTAAGTTCCTGCGTCGCGTGAAACCTTTCCCGCACTCTGGGCATGAAAATGGCATCTCACCGTTATGACTTCTCTGGTGTATGGTAAGTTCTGACTTTATTCTGAAGGATTTCTGGCATTGGGAGCACGAGAACGGCTTCTCACCGGTGTGGCTCCTCTGGTGTACAATAAGGTGGGATTTACTTATAGACAGTTTCCCACACTCTGAGCATGGAAACAGCTTTCTGGGGTGGGCTCTCTCATGTATGGTAGGTTCCGTTGTCATAATAAAAGGTTTTCCGCACTCCAGAAATGACAAGGAACTCGTATCTATGTGAAGTTTCTGATGGCTCCAAAGATTGCTTTTCTGACTGAAGCGTTTCCCGCAGTCTGGACAGGAAAACGGCTTCTCACCCGTGTGGATTTTCAGGTGTTTAACGAGGCTCTCTTTGTGCGAAAAGCATTTCCCGCACTCTGTGCAAGTCGGCAACTTTTCTCCGGTGTGGATTCTCAGGTGTGATGTGAGCTTATCTTTCTGCATAAAACATTTCCCGCACTCTTCACAGGGAAAAGTCTCACCGGTGTGAATTCTCATGTGTCTTCGCAGATGATCTTTCCGTTTAAAACTTTGACCGCACTCCGAGCACAAATAAGTCTTCACTGCCCGAGAATCTGTTGTGATTCCATCATCTTCTCCGACATGATCTGTAGAAGAAATCTGGAGCCCCTCCGAGGAATTCCCAACATCACATCCATCTGTGAGAGAGAAACTTCATCAAAGTATATACATCGTTCATCTATCTCCTCATCATCTGTATATTGAGGAATGGAGATGGACCTTTCATATGGTGTACAGTATCTCCTCCTCATTTGTTGGGAACATGACATTATATTGAGGAATGGAGATGGACCTTTCATATGGTGTACAGTATCTCCTCCTCATTTGTTGGGAACATGACATTATATTGAGGAATGGAGATGGACCTTTCATATGGTGTACAGTATCTCCTCCTCATTTGTTGGGAACATGACGTTATATTGGAGGAATGGAGATGGACCTTTCATATGGTGTACAGTATCTCCTCCTCATTTGTTGGGAACATGACATTATATTGAGGAATGGAGATGGACCTTTCATATGGTGTACAGTATCTCCTCCTCATTTGTTGGGAACATGACATTATATTGAGGAATGGAGATGGACCTTTCATATGGTGTACAGTATCTCCTCCTCATTTGTTGGGAACATGACATTATATTGAGGAATGGAGATGGACCTTTCATATGGTGTACAGTATCTCCTCCTCATTTGTTGGGAACATGACATTATATTGAGGAATGGAGATGGACCTTTCATATGGTGTACAGTATCTCCTCCTCATTTGTTGGGAACATGACGTTATATTGAGGAATGGAGATGCACCTTTCATATGGTGTACAGTATCTCCTCCTCATTTGTTGGGAACATGACGTTATATTGAGGAATGGAGATGGACCTTTCATATGGTGTACAGTATCTCCTCCTCATTTGTTGGATGGGGGATCTAGGTGGACCCTCCGTACTGCTCTCTCCTTTACAATAAAGTCTCCTCTTACCCGGTGATGTGAGGGGCGGCTGATTGTCCATCATGACGTCCTTGTAGAGATCCTTGTGTCCTTCTAAATACTCCCACTCCTCCATGGAGAAATAGACAGTGACATCCTGACACCTTATAGGAACCTGACACACACAATGATACAGTCACCATCCAGACACATCCCTTGTCTGTTACTGGATAATGTCCCAGAATCCTCCTCACCTCTCCTGTCAGCAGATGGACCATCATGGTGGTCAGTTCCAGGATCTTCTCCATGTTGTGTCTCTCAGATATGAGGGATGGAGGTGGGGGGATGGTGATGGGGTTCTGGTCTCTCCTCCTTCTTGTAGAGATTTGGTGATGTCTCCTCGGTGTGTCATGTTCAGGAGATTTCTTCATTACTACATTACAGTCCTGTGTTATACAATAGAAATGAAGGTCTCTGGTCAGGTCTATATTTACGGACCAGCAGAAGGGTTTTCATTTCCGTTCAGGAGGGACTATGAAGATGAATGCAAATTGTTGTTTGGCAAAGGGGGAGGGGGGTCTGCAGAGCAGACTGTGGAGCAATGTGGGATGTACAGCACAGTGCACACTGAGTGCAGAATGGAGGAATGAATGATGAAATCTCATGGGGTAAATGTAACATGAGATTATTTCACAATTTCCTATCTCTATAATATACATATTACACAGTGTGGTGGGAGAGGAGGATGCTGAGGGTTGGAGTAATGGGAGTAGAAGATGTTGGGGGGGGGATGCATCATGGCTCCCAATGCTGGACAGAAAGAGAGATCAGAATATTCCCCCCTTCATTACACTCACCTCTCCAGTCAGCAGGCTGAGGACCTCCAGGGTGAGGTTCATTATCTTCTCATTCCGGGGAAATTCCTTCCTCTCATTCTTCACAAAATGTAACGTTTTCTGATTGTCCATCATGACGTCCTTGTAGAGATCCTTGTGTCCTTCTAAATACTCCCACTCCTCCATGGAGAAATAGACAGTGACATCCTGACACCTTATAGGAACCTGACACACACAATGATACAGTCACCATCCAGACACATCCCTTGTCTGTTACTGGATAATGTCCCAGAATTCCCAGAATCCTCCTCACCTCTCCTGTCAGCAGCTCCATCATCTTCTTGGTGACTTCTAGAATCTTCTCCATGTTGTGTCTCTCAGGTTTTAGGGAGTCACATGGAGGCACTGTGATGGTCATATGATCACCTGACTTCACAAGAGGAAATCTCTGTATTGGGGAACCAATAGGAATATCATGTTAGAATCCCAGAATCCTCCTCACCTCTCCGGTCAGGTCTGTGTTTTATTAATAGAGATAAGAGTGATGTCATGTGACCTCCCAGAATCCACCTCACCTCTCCGGTCAGGTCTGTGTTTTATTAATAGAGATAAGAGTGATGTCATGTGACCTCCCAGAATCCTCCTCACCTCTCCGGTCAGCAGGTAGATGATCTCCAGGGTGAGGTTTAGTATCTTCTCAGTCATGTGACTCCGGTCCTCCTCCATCCTCATTGGTCATGTGATCTGTACAGGTTTTCTGTAGACCAATAATTGATAAGAGAGAATGATCTGGACTGTACAATATTAGAATGGGGGGTGGACGGGGGGGGGGGGGGGGTAATATGAGGGGTTTTTTTTATCAGAGAAGAGCCCCCAATGGGATTACACACAGAGGAACATTCTTTTTAGCATTTGCTGTGCTTTTGGGGTCTGGGAGCCTCTCCCTTTGCCCTTAATGTCTAAATAAGACCCCCATACTCCTCCGCACATCTCCAATATGAAGAGAATGTTCTGGCCCTGTAAGTGGGGAAATGTTCTGCCCCTGAAGGGGTTAATCTAGGTTTCCACACTATATATGTGTGTATCATCATCTGCTGGAGATAAAAGACATCACAGTGACTATGGAGGAAGAGGACGGACATGACGGGGGGGGTTACTGGGTGTAAATAGAATTTTTTTTTTTACCTCTTCTGCTGCCAGTTCCACCAATGTCACCTCTGTACTTCCTCTCAACTCAACTTTAACCTGGAACTTCCTGTCTGTACTGGACATCACTTCCTGTCTGTACCTGACATCACTTCCTGTCTTCCATAGAGACTTCTTGTTTGCGAAGAAGTTCGATCTCCATCTTGTGGAGCTCAGAGGAACTGCAGTCGCGGGAAACATCTTTTGTAAAGAGAATTGGTTTTCTTTAAGTGCAGTGGTCTACAAACTAGGGCCCGGGGGCACCATTTTCTTCACTGACAGCAATAAAGGGTACAATGCCTCCCAATGACACCAATGATGGGGCACAATTCCTCCTAATGACACCAATGATGGGGCACAATTCCTCCCAACGACACCAATGATGGGGCACAATTCCTCCCAATGACACCAACAGTTGTGCACAATTCCTCCCAATGACACCAACAGTGGTGCACAATTCCTCCCAATGACACCAATGATTGGGCACAATTCCTTCCAATGACATCATTGATGGGGCACAATTACTTCCAATGACATCAGTGATGGGGCACAATTCCTCCAATTGACACCAATGATGGGGCACAATTCCTTCCAATGACACCAACGATTATGGAAAATTCCTTACAATGACACCTATGATGGGGCACAATTCCTCCTAATGACACCTGTGATGGGGCACAATTCCTCCCACTGTCACCAATAATGGGACGCAGTTTAATTCCACTGATGCTCGGACATTTTGTACTCTCGATGGCCAGAGTCCGGCCCCCCTAAAGTGTGAAGGACAGTAAACCTTCCCTTTGTTTAGAAAGTTTGGAAACCCCCGATTTAGTGCAAGAAATGTGCCGTCACCACCCCTCGAGATGCTACCAGCCCAGCACGTCAAGCATGTTGGATGGGATCTCCATTATAGTTGCTTACCTTGTTCTGGCAAAGTAAGGGACAGAGGGGCGGAGTAGAGGGTGGAGCTAATAGCAGCACATGTAGTGCACCACACAGAACTGAATTTTTGGAGCTGAAGGACACGGACCCCTGCAGTGGAGGATGTTCTCACCCCTCTTCTTGGTGCTACAGGGGGAAGTTCCGTTCAGTAAGCCTGGGAACCACCCGGCGTCGGCTGTGTTTTTGCAAAGAGATAAGTGATGGCAAGATGGCCACCGCTCATCTCTATGTCCTTGGAGGACCGGAGCGACGTTGACTTCACTTCCAGTTCTCCAGTCTTGTCAACATGGTTTTTTTTTTTCTTACAGCAATAGATATTTTTTTTTGATCTTTTGCTTTTAGGGGTAGAGGAGAGATTTGGGGTCTTTTATTGTTATCGCAAGGGATGTTAAAAGTGATCAGATTTTTTTCTTAAAGCGTTGCCTATGGAGATTTTTAAGTACCGTAGTTTGTCGCCTTTCCACAAGCGTGACATGTTAGGTATCTATTTACTCGGCATAACATTATCTTTCATATTATAGAAACAAATTTGGGTATATATTATGTTTATTGTTTTTTTTTTTTTAATTCATTCGAGTGTATTCTTTTACTCAAAAAATTGCATTTGAAAAGTCGCTGCGCAAAAAAACGCGTGACATAAAAAATGTCCACGATCGCCCTTTTATTCTCTAGGGCAAGGATCTTCACACTACGGCCCTCCAACTGTTGCAGAACTACACATCTCATGAGGCATTGAAAAGCTCTGACGTTCACAGACATGACTGGGCATGATGGGAATCAGTGGCGTTGTTAGGTGGGTGCGGGGGGTGCGATCTGCACCCGGGTGACACCCGCCTGAGGGGTGACACCCGTAGGTAGCGGCACGCACCTCTAACACTGCCCGCTGACCTGATCTGCTCCTCAGGTCTTGCGCTGTGTCCTTCAGTGCAGTGGACTGAAGCCGCCTCCCCCTCCTCTCTGTTTACATCCACACAGGTGGAGGAGGAGCCCGAGGGACACACACGGCTGCGTGCATCTGTCCGCGCTGTTCTGAGGTCTGTAAACTTTATGTATATGTGGGTGGACATGTGCAGGGGGGATTCTATATTAATGGGGGCTCTGCACTGAGGGGGGATTCTATACTAATGGGGGGTCTGCACTGAGGGGGATTCTATATTAATGGGGGCTCTGCACTGAGGGGGGATTCTATACTAATGGGGGCTCTGCACTGAGGGGGGATTCTATACTAATGGGGGCTCTGCACTGAGGGGGGATTCTATACTAATGGGGGCTCTGCACTGAGGGGGGATTCTATACTAATGGGGGCTCTGCACTGAGGGGGGATTCTATACTAATGGGGGCTCTGCACTGAGGGGGATTCTATATTAATGGGGGCTCTGCACTGAGGGGGGATTCTATACTAATGGGGGCTCTGCACTGAGGGGGATTCTATACTAATGGGGGCTCTGCACTGAGGGGGGATTCTATACTAATGGGGGCTCTGCACTGAGGGGGGATTCTATACTAATGGGGGCTCTGCACTGAGGGGGGATTCTATACTAATGGGGGCTCTGCACTGAGGGGGGATTCTATACTAATGGGGGCTCTGCACTGAGGGGGGATTCTATACTAATGGGGGCTCTGCACTGAGGGGGGATTCTATACTAATGGGGGGCTCTGCACTGAGGGGGGATTCTATACTAATGGGGGGCTCTGCACTGAGGGGGGATTCTATACTAATGGGGGGGTCTGCACTGAGGGGAGATTCTATACTAATGGGGTCTGCACTGAGGGGGGATTCTATACTAATGGGGGTCTGCACTGAGGGGGGATTCTATACTAATGGGGGCTCTGCACTGAGGGGGATTCTATATTAATGGGGGGTCTGCACTGAGGGGGGATTCTATACTAATGGGGGCTCTGCACTGAGGGGGGATTCTATACTAATGGGGGCTCTGCACTGAGGGGGGATTCTATACTGATGGGGGCTCTGCACTAAAGGGGATTTTATACTAATGAGGGCTCTGCACTGAGGGGGGATTCTATACTAATGGGGGGCTCTGCACTGAGGGGGGATTTTATACTAATGGGGGTCTGCACTGAGGGGGGATTCTATACTAATGGGGGGTCTGCACTGAGGGGGGATTCTATACTAATGGGTGGCTCTGCACTGAGATGGGATTCTATACTAATGGGGGCTCTGCACTGAGGGGGATTCTATACTAATGGGAGGTCTGCACTGACGGGGGATTCTATACTAATGAGGGTCTGCACTGAGGGGGGATTCTATACTAATGGGGGTTCTGCACTGAGGGGGGATTCTATAATAATGGGGGCTCTGCACTGAGGGGGGTGTCTATACTAATGGGGGCTCTGCACTGGGGGGGATTCTATACTAATGGGGGGTTTGCACTGGGGGGGATTCTATACTAATGGGGGTTCTGCACTGAGGGGGGATTCTATACTAATGGGGGTTCTGCACTGAGGGGGGATTCTATAATAATGGGGGTTCTGCACTGAGGGGGGATTCTACATTAATGGGGGGTCTGCACTTAGGGGGGATCCTATACTAATGGGAGGGGGTTGCACTGAGGGGGGATTCTATACTAATGGGGGTTCTGCACTAAGGGGGGATTCTATATTAATGGGGGTCTGCGCTGAGGGGGGATTCTATACTAATGGGGGGTTTGCAATGAGGGGGGATTCTATACTAATGGGGGTTCTGCACTGAGGGGGAATTCTATATTAATGGGGGGTCTGCACTGAGGGGGATTCTATACTAATGGGGGGTCTGCACTGAGGGGGAATTCTATATTAATGGGGGGTCTGCACTGAGGGGGATTCTATACTAATGGGGGCTCTGCACTGAAGGGGATTCTATACTAATGGGGGCTCTGCACTGAGGGGGGATTCTATTTCTATACTAATGGGGGCTCTGCACTGAGGGGGATTCTATACTAATGGGAGGTCTGCACTGAGGGGGGATTCTATACTAATGGGAGCTCTGCACTGAGGGGGGATTCTATACTAATGGGGGGTCTGCACTGAGGGGGGATTCTATACTAATGAGGGGTCTGCACTGAGGGGGGATTCTATACTAATGGGGGCTCTGCACTGAGGGGGGATTCTATACTAATGGGGGCTCTGCACTGAGGGGGGATTCTATATTAATGGGGGGTCTGCACTGAGGGGGGATTCTATACTGATGGGGGCTCTGCACTGAGGGGGGTTCTATACTAATGGGGGTTGGCACTGAGGGGGGGGGGATTTTTTACTGATGGGGGTCTGCACTGAGGGGGGATTCTATACTGATGGGGAAGTCTGCACTGAGGGGGGATTCTATACTAATGGGGGGGGGGCTGCACTAAGAGGGGGATTCCATATTGATGGGGGTCAGCACTGAGGGGGGTGTGTGTACTGATGGGGGGGTCTGCAATAAGGGAGGGGAGTCTGTACTGAGGGAGGGGGTCAGTACTTAGTGGGGGGTCCATACTGAGGAAGGGGGTCTGCACTGAGCGGGGGTCTGTACTGATGGAGGGGGGTCTGTACTCAGGGGGGGTCTATATTGATGGAAGGGGGTCTGTACTGAGGGAGGGGGGCTATATTGATGGAGTGGAGTCTGTAGTTAGTGGAAGGGGGTCTGTACTGAGGTCGTTGATGGAGGAGGGGTGACACTAATTTTTTCGGCACCAGGTGACACCAACCCTAGTGACACCACTGATGGGAATCGTACTTCCTCAACAACTGGAGGGCCATAGTTTGAAGACCCCTGCTCTAAAATATATACTGTATAATGTTTGGGGGTTCTAAGTAATTGTCTAGCAAACAATACAGATTTTTACTTGTAAGCAACAAATGTCAGAAAAAGGCTTGGTCAGCAAGTGGTTAAAGGAAGCTTTAATACTATACTCTATACTAATGGGGGCTCTGCACTGAGGGGGGATTCTATACTAATGGGGGTCTGCACTGAGGGGGGATTCTATACTAATGGGGGGTCTGCACTGAGGGGGAATTCTATATTAATGGGGGGTCTGCACTGAGGGGGATTCTATACTAATGGGGGCTCTGCACTGAGGGGGATTCTATACTAATGGGGGCTCTGCACTGAGGGGGGATTCTATTTCTATACTAATGGGGGCTCTGCACTGAGGGGGATTCTATACTAATGGGAGGTCTGCACTGAGGGGGGATTCTATACTAATTGGGGCTCTGCACTGAGGGGGGATTCTATACTAATGGGGGGTCTGCACTGAGGGGGGATTCTATACTAATTAGGGGTCTGCACTGAGGGGGATTCTATACTAATGGGGGCTCTGCACTGAGGGGGGGATTCTATATTAATGGGGGGTCTGCACTGAGGGGGGATTCTATACTGATGGGGGCTCTGCACTGAGGGGGGTTCTATACTAATGGGGGTTGGCACTGAGGGGGGGATTTTATACTGATGGGGGTCTGCACTGAGGGGGGATTCTATACTGATGGGGAAGTCTGCACTTAGGGGGGATTCTATACTAATGGGGGGGGCTGCACTAAGAGGGGGATTCCATATTGATGGGGGTCAGCACTGAGGGGGGTGTGTGTACTGATGGGGGGGTCTGCAATAAGGGAGGAGAGTCTGTACTGAGGGAGGGGGTCAGTACTTAGTGGGGGGTCCATACTGAGGAAGGGGGTCTGCACTGAGCGGGGGTCTGTACTGATGGAGGGGGGTCTGTACTGAGGGAGGGGGGTCTGTACTCAGGGGGGGTCTATATTGATGGAAGGGGGTCTGTACTGAGGGAGGGGGGCTATATTGATGGAGTGGGGTCTGTAGTTAGTGGAAGGGGGTCTGTACTGAGGTCGTTGGTGGAGGAGGGGTGACACTAATTTTTTCGGCACCAGGTGACACCAACCCTAGTGACACCACTGATGGGAATCGTACTTCCTCAACAACTGGAGGGCCATAGTTTGAAGACCCCTGCTCTAAAATATATACTGTATAATGTTTGGGGGTTCTAAGTAATTGTCTAGCAAACAATACAGATTTTTACTTGTAAGCAACAAATGTCAGAAAAAGGCTTGGTCAGCAAGTGGTTAAAGGAAGCTTTCCGTCTGAGCTGCCTAATGGCCAACATGGCTACATGAAGTCGTCCTTACTAGGAAGAAGAGCCCATCTATGCTAATTGCCAGTCCCGGGTCAAAGGACCATAACTACAAATTGCTGGTCACAACCTTAAGGTCACAGTATGAAGATGCTTAAAGGCAGCTTTCCATCTGAGCTGTCTAATGAACATCACCCTGCATGAAGTCCTCCTTACTAGGCAGAAGAGTCCTGCTTAGCTTATTGTCAGTCACAGCTTGAAGGCCCATAACTTCAAATTTCTGGTCACAGCCTAAAGGTCATAGCATGAAGATACTTAAAAGGTGGCTTTCCGTCTGAACTGCCTAATGGCCATTACCCTGTATGAAGGTCTCTTTACTCAATAGGAAGAAAAGTCCTTCTTAGCTAATTGCCAGTCCCGACTTGAAGGCCCATAACTACAAATTGCTGGTCTTGGCATGAAGATATTTAATAGATAGCTTTCCGTCTGAGCTGCCTAATGGCCATTGCCCTGTGTGAAGTCCCCTTTTTCACAATAGGAAGAAGAGTCCTTCTTATCTAATTCCCAGTCCCGGCTTGAAGGCCCATAACTACAAATTGCTGATCACAGACTAAAGGCCACGGCATGAAGATACTTAAAAGGTAGCTTTTCGTCTGAACTGCCTAATGGCCATCACCCTGTATGAAGTCCTCCTTACTCGGTAGGAAGAAAAGTCCTTCTTATCTAATTGCCAGTCCCGGGTCAAAGGCCCATAACTACAAATTGCTGGTCACAACCTAAAGGTCATGGCATGAAGATACCTAAAGGTAGTGGTCTGTCTGAGCTGCTTACTGGCCATTACGCTGTATGAAGGTCTCTTTACTCAGTAGGAAGAATACAGTAAGTCCTGCTTAGCTAATTGCCAGTCCCGGCTTGAAGGCCCATAACTTCAAATTGCTGGTCAGAGCCTAAAGGTCACTGCATTTAGATCCTCCTTACTAGGATTAAGAGTCCTTCTTAGCTAATTATCAGTCCTGGGTCAAAGGCCCATAACTTTAAATTGCTGGTCACTGCCTAAAGGTCACGGCATGAAAATACTTAAAAGGCAGCTGTCTGTCTGTCCAGCCTGATGTTCATTAGCCTGTAGCCAATCTGTCTGTATGTCTGTCACTGTTGGTGAGCGTCTGGTTGATGCTACAGGACAAGTCACCAGTAGTCAGGCTAGGAGGGCCTGAAAAATCCACCAATTTTAAGGCTTGGTGTGTTTGGTATCTATTTACACGACACAACCCCGTCCTTTATATTTTCCCCATAAAATGAATATTTTATTGTATTTGTGTGCACTAAAATTAATTTTATTGTATTTTTCCTGGAAATGTAGACGTGATAAGCAGTTGTGCAAATATTGTGTTTGACATCAAAAAGAATCACAATCGTCAATGTTTTATTCCAGAGTCTCTTCTCTCAGAACATATATGATTGTTTTCAGATTTTCATTTTCTAGCAAAAAAAAAAAAAAAGGGGTAATATACATTTGAATACAAAGCATTTTTCTTAAGAATATCCTTGAGTCGATACTAGTTTTTTTTTATTTGGAGGAGGAGCTTTTGGACGAAACGCGTTAGTGGTTTTATGCAATGTTGCTAAAGAACCCTTAAAACACTTTGGGCTCTTTACCTTTTGGTTTGCTGATTCTGTTGTATTCTTCTTTTAGTATAAAATACTTTCAGAGCACGGGAAAGCCCGCTGACCCTTGTGAATTCTCTGGTAAATAGCAAATAAACATTTCCCGCACTTAATTCAGGAAAGAGGACGCCGGCCAGTGCGGCTTTTGCGGTGCCTAAGATTTGTTTGAATCAGGACGCCCCCCGGTGTGCCTGCTCTGGTGTTTAACAAGAGCAGATTTCCGTGGAAAACTTTTCCCGCACACTGAGCATGGAAAAGGGCGTTCTCCTGTGTGGCTTCTTAGGTGTTCAAGAAGGTGCGAATTTTGTACAAAACTTTTTCCGCACTCTGAACAGGTGTAAGGTCGCTCACCCAAGTGGGTTCTCTGATGTGTATGAAATTTTCCTTTATGGGAGAAACCTTTCCCGCACTCTGAGCATGAAAAACGATGTTGGCCCATGTGACTGTTCAGGTGTATAGCAAGTTCGTTTTTCCGAATGAAGGATTTCCCGCACTCCGGGCAGGAGAACGGCTTCTCCCCAGTGTGCACTTTCACGTGTTCAATTAAGTTCCCGCGTCGCGTGAAACCTTTCCCGCACTCTGGGCATGAAAACGGCATCTCACCACTATGACTTCTCTGGTGTATGGTAAGTTCTGATCTTACTACGAAGGATTTCTGGCATTGGGAGCACGAGAACGGCCTCTCACCGGTGTGGCTCCTCTGGTGTACAATAAGGTGGGATTTACTTATAGACAGTTTCCCACACTCTGAGCATGGAAACAGCTTTTTGGTGTGGCCTCTCTCATGTATGGTAGGTTCAGTTGTCATAATAAAAGGTTTTCCGCACTCCAAAAATGACAAGGAACTCGTATCTATGTGAAGTTTCTGATGGTTCCAAAGATTGTTTTTCTGACTGAAGCGTTTCCCGCAGTCTGGACAGGAAAACGGCTTCTCACCCGTGTGGACTCTCAGGTGTTTAATGAGGCTTCCTTTGTGCGAAAAGCATTTCCCGCACTCTGTACAAGTCAACAGCTTTTCTCCGGTGTGGATTTTCAGGTGTGATGTGAGCCTGTGTTTCCGCATAAAACATTTCCCGCACTCTTCACAGGGAAAAGTCTCACCGGTGTGAATTCTCATGTGTCTTCGCAGATGATCTTTCCGTTTAAAACTTTGACCGCACTCCGAGCACAAATAAGTCTTCACTGCCCGAGAATCTGTTGTGATTCCATCATCTTCTCCGACATGATCTGTAGAAGAAACCTGGAGCCCCTCCGAGGAATTCCCAACATCACATCCATCTGTGAGAGAGAAACTTCATCAAAGTATATACATCGTTCATCTATCTCCTCATCATCTGTATATTGAGGAATGGAGATGGACCTTTCATATGGTGTACAGTATCTCCTCCTCATTTGTTGGGAACATGACGTTATATTGAGGAATGGAGATGGACCTTTCATATGGTGTACAGTATCTCCTCCTCATTTGTTGGATGGGGGATCTAGGTGGACTCTCCGTACTGCTCTCTCCTTTACAATAAAGTCTCCTCTTACCCGGTGATGTGAGGGGCGGCTGATTGTCCATCATGACGTCCTTGTAGAGATCCTTGTGTCCTTCTAAATACTCCCACTCCTCCATGGAGAAATAGACAGTGACATCCTGACACCTTATAGGAACCTGACACACACAATGATACAGTCACCATCCAGACACATCCCTTGTCTGTAGGGTTGTCCCGATACCGATACTAGTATCGGTATCGGCACCGATACCGAGCATTTGCCCAAGTACTTGTACTCGGGCAAATGCTCCCGATGCTTCCGCCGATACTATGACAGTCAGCGGTGATCGGCGTGTGGGGGAGTTACAAGATTCCCCCCCGCGGCTTTCAGTGACATACAGCGGTGATCGGTGCTTGTAACTTCCCCACGCGATCACCGCTGACTGTCACTGCATCCTCCTCCATGCCCCCTCTGTTCCTCTGTCCCCCTCTCCTCTGTCCCCCTCCGTTCCGTTCCTCTGTCCCCCTCTCCTTATCTGTCCCCCTCCGTTCCTCTGCCTCTCCGCTGTCCCCTCCGTTCCGTTCCTCTGTCCCCCTCCTCCGTTCCTCTGTCTCTCCGCTGTCCCCTCCGGTCCGCCGTCCTCCTCCTCCCTGTGTGAATGGAGAGAGTCAGCTGACACTGTCCATTCACATAACTGAAACATTGTAATCTCCTGTGATTACGATGTGTCAGTTTATGAATGGAGAGGAGCCGCTGTCTTCTCCATTCATTCTCAGTGCAGCTGAGGCTGCAGAGAAAGGGACTGGGGAATCTCTATCCTCGGTCTCTTTCTCTGTCTCAAGGGGGAGATATCAGGGGTATGTTAAGACCCCTGATATCTCACCAAAGCCCCCCAACAGGGCTGATTTAAAAAAAAAAAAAAAAAAAAAAAAAAAAAAACACATATTGCAAAAATGAATAAAAAAATTATTATTGTAAAAAATAAAAATTGTAAATAAAAAAAAAAAAAAAAAAAAAAAAACACACAGACACCGTTCACCCCCCCCCCCCCCCGAAAAAAGAAAGCATTGTTAAAAAAAAAAAAAAAAAAAAACACACAGACACCGTTCACCCCCCCCCCCCCCCCCCCCCGAAAAAAGAAAGCATTGTTAAAAAAAAAAAAAAAAAAAAAACTGTCACGTGACATTAAAAAAAAGTATCGGTAATCGGTATCGGCGAGTACTTGAAAAAAAGTATCGGTACTTGTACTCGGTCCTAAAAAAGTGGTATCGGGACAACCCTACTTGTCTGTTACTGGATAATGTCCCAGAATTCCCAGAATCCTCCTCACCTCTCCTGTCAGCAGATGGACCATCATGGTGGTCAGTTCCAGGATCTTCTCCATGTTGTGTCTCTCAGGTATGAGGGATGGAGGTGGGGGGATGGTAATGGGGTTCTGGTCTCTCCTCCTTCTTGTAGAGATTTGGTGATGTCTCCTCGGTGTGTCATGTTCAGGAGATTTCTTCATTACTACATCACAGTCCTGTGTTATACAATAGAAATGAAGGTCTCTGGTCAGGTCTATATTTACGGACCAGTAGAAGGGTTTTCATTTCAGTTCAGGTGGGACTATGAAGATGAATGCAATCTGTTGTTTGGCAAAGGGGGAGGGGGGTCTACAGTATGGGATGTACAGCACAGTGTACAGTATAGAAGGTACAGCACAGTGTACAGTATAGAAGGTACAGCACAGTGCACAGTATAGAAGGTACAGCACAGTGTACAGTATAGAAGGTTCAGCACAGTGTACAGTATGGGGTGTACAGCACAGTGTACAGTATGGGGTGTACAGCACAGTGTACAGTATGGAATGTATAGCACAGTGTACAGTATGGGATGTATAGCACAGTGTACAGTATGGGTTGTACAGCACAGTGTACAGTATGGGGTGTACAGCATAGTGTACAGTATGGGATGTATAGCACAGTGTACAGTATGGGTTGTACAGCACAGTGTACAGTATGGAATGTATAGCACAGTGTACAGTATGGGATGTATAGCACAGTGTACAGTATGGGTTGTACAGCACAGTGTACAGTATGGGGTGTACAGCATAGTGTACAGTATGGGATGTATAGCACAGTGTACAGTATGGGTTGTACAGCACAGTGTACAGTATGGGGTGTACAGCATAGTGTACAGTATGGAATGTATAGCACAGTGTACAGTATGGGGTGTATAGCACAGTGTACAGTATGGGGTGTATAGCACAGTGTACAGTATGGGGTGTATAGCACAGTGTACAGTATGGGATG
Source organism: Lithobates septentrionalis (assembly GCA_037952835.1). Taxonomy (NCBI): domain Eukaryota; kingdom Metazoa; phylum Chordata; class Amphibia; order Anura; family Ranidae; genus Lithobates; species Lithobates septentrionalis. The sequence goes on from JBBDGP010002436.1 coordinate 1,109,319, forward strand.
TATAGCACAGTGTACAGTATGGGATGTATAGCACAGTGTACAGTATGGGGTGTATAGCACAGTGTACAGTATGGGGTGTATAGCACAGTGTACAGTATGGGATGTATAGCAGTGTACAGTATGGGGTGTATAGCACAGTGTACAGTATGGGGTGTATAGCACAGTGTACAGTATGGGATGTATAGCAGTGTACAGTATGGGGTGTATAGCACAGTGTACAGTATGGGGTGTATAGCACAGTGTACAGTATGGAATGTATAGCACAGTGTACAGTATGGGGTGTATAGCACAGTGTACAGTATGGGGTGTATAGCACAGTGTACAGTATGGGATGTATAGCACAGTGTACAGTATGGGATGTATAGCACAGTGTACAGTATGGGGTGTATAGCACAGTGTACAGTATGGGGTGTATAGCACAGTGTACAGTATGGGGTGTATAGCACAGTGTACAGTATGGAATGTATAGCACAGTGTACAGTATGGGGTGTATAGCACAGTGTACAGTATGGGGTGTATAGCACAGTGTACAGTATGGGATGTATAGCACAGTGTACAGTATGGAATGTATAGCACAGTGTACAGTATGGGGTGTATAGCAGTGTACAGTATGGGGTGTATAGCACAGTGTACAGTATGGGGTGTATAGCACAGTGTACAGTATGGGATGTATAGCACAGTGTACAGTATGGGGTGTATAGCACAGTGTACAGTATGGGGTGTATAGCACAGTGTACAGTATGGGATGTATAGCAGTGTACAGTATGGGGTGTATAGCACAGTGTACAGTATGGGGTGTATAGCACAGTGTACAGTATGGGATGTATAGCAGTGTACAGTATGGGGTGTATAGCACAGTGTACAGTATGGGGTGTATAGCACAGTGTACAGTATGGAATGTATAGCACAGTGTACAGTATGGGGTGTATAGCACAGTGTACAGTATGGGGTGTATAGCACAGTGTACAGTATGGGATGTATAGCACAGTGTACAGTATGGGATGTATAGCACAGTGTACAGTATGGGGTGTATAGCACAGTGTACAGTATGGGGTGTATAGCACAGTGTACAGTATGGGGTGTATAGCACAGTGTACAGTATGGAATGTATAGCACAGTGTACAGTATGGGGTGTATAGCACAGTGTACAGTATGGGGTGTATAGCACAGTGTACAGTATGGGATGTATAGCACAGTGTACAGTATGGAATGTATAGCACAGTGTACAGTATGGGGTGTATAGCACAGTGTACAGTATGGGATGTATAGCACAGTGTACAGTGTGAACTGAGTACAGACTGAACACAATGCGGCAGAGAGGAATGAATTGATGGAATCTTGTGGGGTAAATGTAATGAAGATCAGAATATTCTGGGGTCGGGAGGGATGGAAGTAAACCTGTCTGATAAGCAAAGCACAAGTTCCTGGAGCCTGACGCTTAATTTGACTCAACACGGAAAACCTCACCCGGCCCGGACACGGAAAGGATTGACAGATTGATGGCTCTCTCTCGATTCTGTGGGTGGTGGTGCCGTTCTTAGTTGGGGGGGCGATTTGTCTGGTTAATTCCGATAACGAACGAGACTCCTATGTGAATCTGAGCAAATCACGTCCCAGTATACAATAGAGTCAAATATTCCCCCCTTCATTATACTCACCTCTCCAGTCAGCAGGCTGAGGACCTCCAGAGTGAGGTTCAATATCTTCTCATTCTGGGGAAATTCCTTCTTCTCAGTCTTCACAAAACTCAAAGTCTGCCGATTCTCCATCATGACGTCCTTGTAGAGATCCTTGTGTCCTTCTAAATACTCCCACTCCTCCATGGAGAAATAGACAGTGACATCCTGACACCTTATAGGAACCTGACACACACAATGATACAGTCACCATCCAGACACATCCCTTGTCTGTTACTGGATAATGTCCCAGAATCCTCCTCACCTCTCCTGTCAGCAGATGGACCATCATGGTGGACAGTTCCAGGATCTTCTGCTCTTTGTTCCTCTCAGGTATGGGAGAAGGAGGGGGAGACACCATGGTGGAGCTCTGGGTCCTGCTCCATCCTTCTAAGATTGGCTCCCCACTAGACTTCTTCACTACAACATAATCCTACAGATCAGGAGAAAGATAAACCGATATCAATCATCTGACATCATCTAAATGTCTACAATAAGAACATGGTCTAATGACCACACTAGACAAGAGTGATGTCATGTGACCTCCCAGAATCCTCCTCACCTCTCCGGTCAGGTCTGTGTTTTATTAATAGAGATAAGAGTGATGTCATGTGACCTTCCAGAATCCTCCTCACCTCTCCGGTCAGGTCTGTGTTTTATTAATAGAGATAAGAGTGATGTCATGTGACCTCCCAGAATCCTCCTCACCTCTCCGGTCAGGTCTGTGTTTTATTAATAGAGATAAGAGTGATGTCATGTGACCTCCCAGAATCCTCCTCACCTCTCCGGTCAGGTCTGTGTTTTATTAATAGAGATAAGAGTGATGTCATGTGACCTCCCAGAATCCTCCTCACCTCTCCGGTCAGGTCTGTGTTTTATTAATAGAGATAAGAGTGATGTCATGTGACCTCCCGGAATCCTCCTCACCTCTCCGGTCAGCAGGTAGATGATCTCCAGGGTGAGGTTTAGTATCCTCTCGGTCACGTGACTCTGGTCCTCCTCCATCCTCACTAAGGTGATCTGTCATGTGATCTATACAGGACTCTTCTTTCTGTAGACAGATGATATAATGAGAAATATCTTACTGTAATAAACCACGGTCACTGCACCATATCACACTTTTCTTCCACCTGCCTCCTGGGCCGGGCCTTTTGGCTGGGACCGGAGGAGATTTTGATTCCTGGCCGGAGGGCCTGGTCATTGTTTCACACAATGACCACTTTTCACTCTCCTCTCCTCCTCCCCCACTTTCTTTTATTTAAGCCCTTTGTCACTTTTTGTATTTTTATGTTTGTACACGTTTTTTGCACGTGTGACTGGTAGGGTGTAGGTCCTCGGAGATTGCCCTGAAAGTCTTGGACATGGCCTTCTGGCTCAATTCACCCTCTCTCATGGGATCTCCCTTCGGGGGGAGCCCCACCAAGTACTTGGGTGGGTCTGTTTCGGGCAGACCCTCCAGAGGAGGGGGTCCGTCTGGTTTCAGCCAGATAGACCAAGTGTAAAGTACCCCAGTCCCTGTCTGGAGCCTCACGCCCCGGGTGGGATCAGGGCAAGGCCCTCTGATTTTAGAGGGTTGTGTACACCCGTCTGCACGTTTTTGTGTTTCACTCTTTATGTGTGTGCACATTTTTGTGGCACCGGGTGAAGTTTTTGAGTGCGTTAAAAAGAAAAAAATAAATAAATATCGTACTCTAATAATTAATGTCCCTCCAGGAATGTCTCCTTCTAGATGAGCTCTGCACCCGTCTTCCACATCTTATCTGCATTGCCAGGTTCTTACTGGCTAGGAGAGATCAGCAAAGGGATGGTCACCAGTTTCCTTCCATTCTAGTTGGGGACACCCGCTGTGCCAGTCCCAGGTCCAAAGGTGGAATAGTGATGCTTGGGAAACATGTCAGGGAGGTCCATGAGAGCGATCTGGTGACTGCCCAGGTTTCCGATTGCTTCCTCCCAAAAGTCACTTTGTTGGTTTCAACCTGCTTGTATGTAAATACCCCACCCCCCTGCCAACACATAACATACATTGTTGGCAGTAAAAGGGTTAATAGACAGATGAAACCTCCGATCACTGATCCCCGTGTTCCACCAATGATAACTGCCATAACTTACACCCCCTAATCCGATCGCCGGGGTCAGTCCGGGTTCCCTTCACCCAGTTCCGGGTGTGTAGAGGAAAAACACTCCGGATTTAGACTACGCCCCTTATTATTTATATATATATATATATTCTATTATGCTATATATGTGTGTATCGTCATCTGTTGGAGATAAAAGACATCACAGTGACTATGGAGGAAGAGGACGGACATGACGGGGGGTTACTGGGTGTAAATAGAAAATAAGATCTTATTACCTCCTCTGCTGAAACTTCCAGCGACGTCTCCTCTCTACTTCCTCCCGACTCACCTCTCACCCGGAACTTCCTATTTATAACCTGACGTCACTTCCTGTCTTCCATAGAGACTTCCTGTCTAAGTAGAAGTGGGATCACCACCTTGTGGAGCTCAGAGGAATTGCAGCCTCGATAAACGTCCAGCTTTGCTATCACTTTAAAGCGGGGTTCCACTCAAATTTTTAACTTAATCTTACCCCCTTCAGTTAATTGCATAGATATTCAAATGCCACACGAAGTTTTTTTTATCGCTGTAATTACCTTTATATTGTACTTTACTGTGGCACTTCCTGTCTCTCCTCCCATGGGAGTAGGCGTGTTTATTGCCTTTCCCCGGCACTGTCTCCTGGGAGCTTAGTGTCAGGCTTCCCAAGATTCAGTGCGGAAACAATGATCATGCGCGTGAACAAGCTGTGAATGAACAGCATTCACCGCATCCAGGAAATCAATGCTTGTGGGCTTCACATGCCCACAAGCAAGATGGAAACAGCCAGCATCATATTTTTTAAGTTATTCTTCAGTACGAAAACAAAGGCGGAAATATTACACCTAAACTGTGAGTATTATTTTGGGGTTAGCAAAGTGTCTCAATGACCTAAAAAAAAAAAAAAAGATTGGTTGCCAGACTCCCGCTTTAACCACTTGCCGTCCGCGCTATAGCCGAATGACGGCCACATCACGGACCTGAATTTCCGGGAGGCCGTCATATGACTTCCTCCCCCTTGCGTGCTCCCTGCATGCGCAGCGTGCGCTGTGATCACCCAGTCACTGAAACTCGGGTGATCACAGATCCAAGTAAGGGGCCAATCCCGGCCCCTTACCACGTGATCAGCTGTCAGCCAATGGCAGCTGATCACATGATGTATTGCTTATGTGCAAGGGACATTGGTCCCCAAGAGGAGGAGGCAATTCTGCCTCATCTGTGCCCACCAGTACCCCCTGCCAGTGCCACCTGCCAGTGCCCACAATGCCCACCCATCACTGCCACCCATCAGTGTCCATCACTGCCACCTATCGGTGCCCATCAGTGCCGCCTTATCAGCGTACATCAACAAAGGAGAAAAATTACCTGTTTGCAAAATTTTATAACAAAATATAAAAAAATATAAACATTTTTTTTTTTTAATTCGGTCTTTTAAAAAATTTTTAACAAAAAATAAAAACCGCAGAGGTGATCAATTGCCACCAAAAGAAATCTCTATTTGTGGGAAAAAATTATAAAAATTTCATATGTGTACAGCGTTGTATGACCGCGTAATTGTCATTCAAAGTGCATCAGCGTTGAAAGCTGAAAATTGGTCTGGACAGGAGGGGGGTTTAGGTGGTTAAAGAATTTGTTTGGGCAATGCCCAGACAAATGATTTCCTTTAATAATACGGGTGCCTGCTGTCAATACTGTACAAACAGCAAGGAGCCTCAGCTGCGTACAGCTTACAGCTGTATTTTATGGGAGTTGGATTTGAGTCCAGCCACTCACAGTCACTCACAATAAGCCTTGTTTTTTTTTTTAGCAATGAATATAAGGCTTCCTCTCTGACTGGCTATGGTGAAGATTATCCTCCCACCTCAACAAATAAGAGGAAGCCTTTTATTCATTGATAAATAAAAAAAACAAGGCTTATTGTGAGTGGTTGGACTCAAATCCAACTCCCAGAAAATACAGCTGTAAGCTGTACGCAGCTGAAGCTCCTTGCTGTTTGTACAGTATTGACAGCAGGCACCCGTATTATTAAAGGAAATCATTTGTCTGGGAATTGCCCAAACGCTTTAAAGTGATAGCAAAGCTGGACGTTTATGGAGGCTGAAGTTCCTCTGCAAAGCTTCCTGGGAATGGCTGAGTAGTCCTCACTTCACAAGCAGTGTTCATTTTAGCAGCAAATAAATTTACTGGGGAAAGATCTGTAATGGATAGGGGGTCTGTACTGGGGGGAGAGCTCTGTACTCAGGGGAAAGATCTATCTGGATAGGGGGTCTGTACTGGGGATAGAGATCTGTACTGGATAGGGAGTCTATACTGGGGTGAGAGATCTGTACTGGATAGGGGGTCTGTACTGGGGGGAAAGATCTGTACTGGATAGGGGGTCTGTACTGGGGGGAGAGATCTGTACTGGATAGGGGGTCTGTACTGGGGGGAAAGATCTGTACTGGATAGGGGGTCTGTACTGTGGGGAGAGATCTGTACTGGATAGGGGGTCTGTACTGGGGGGAAAGCTCTGTACTCAGGGGAAAGATCTGTACTGGATAGGGGGTCTGTACTGGGGGGAGAGATCTGTACTGGATAGGGAGTCTATACTGGGGTGAGAGATCTGTACTCAGGGGAAAGATCTGTACTGGATAGGGGGTCTGTACTGGGGGGAGAGATCTGTACTGGATAGGGAGTCTATACTGGGGTGAGAGATCTGTACTGGATAGGGGGTCTGTACTGGGGGGAGAGATCTGTACTGGATAGGGGGTCTGTACTGGGGGAGAGATCTGTACTGGATAGGGGGTCTGTACTGCGGGGAGAGATCTGTACTGGATAGGGGGTCTGTACTGGGGGGAGAGATCTGTACTGGATAGGGAGTCTATACTGGGGTGAGAGATCTGTACTGGATAGGGGGTCTGTACTGGGGGGAGAGATCTGTACTGGATAGGGGGTCTGTACTGGGGGAGAGATCTGTACTGGATAGGGGGTCTGTACTCAGGGGAAAGATCTGTACTGGATAGGGGGTCTGTACTGGGGGGAGAGATCTGTACTGGATAGGGAGTCTATACTGGGGTGAGAGATCTGTACTCAAGGGAAAGATCTGTACTGGATAGGGGGTCTGTACTGGGGGGAGAGATCTGTACTGGATAGGGAGTCTATACTGGGTTGAGAGATCTGTACTGGATAGGGGGTCTGTACTGGGGGGAGAGATCTGTACTGGATAGGAGGTCTGTACTGGGGGAGAGATCTGTACTGGATAGGGGGTCTGTACTGGGGGGGGAGAGATCTGTACTGGATAGGGGGTCTGTACTAGGGGGAGAGATCTGTACTGGATAGGGGGTCTGTACTGGGGAGAGAGATCTGTACTGAATAGGGGGTCTGTACTGGGGGGGGAGATCTGTACTGGATAGGGAGTCTATACTGGGGTGAGAGATCTGTACTCAAGGGAAAGATCTGTACTGGATAGGGGGTCTGTACTGGGGGGAGAGATCTGTACTGGATAGGGAGTCTATACTGGGGTGAGAGATCTGTACTGGATAGGGGGTCTGTACTGGGGGGAGAGATCTGTACTGGATAGGGGGTCTGTACTGGGGGGAGAGATCTGTACTGGATAGGGGGTCTGTACTGGGGGGAGAGATCTGTACTGGATAGGGGGTCTGTACTGGGGGAGAGATCTGTACTGGATAGGGGGTCTGTACTGGGGGGGAGAGATCTGTACTGGATAGGGGGTCTGTACTAGGGGGTGAGATCTGTACTGGATAGGGGGTCTGTACTGGGGGGAGAGATCTGTACTGAATAGGGGGTCTGTACTGGGGGGAGAGATCTGTACTGGATAGGGGCTCTGTACTGGGGGGAAAGATCTGTACTGGATAGGGGCTCTGTACTGGGGGGAGAGATCTGTACTGGATAGGGGGTCTGTACTGGGGGGAGGGCTCTGTACTCAGGGGAAAGATCTGTACTGGATAGGGGGTCTGTACTGGGGGGAGAGATCTGTACTGGATAGGGAGTCTATACTGGGGTGAGAGATCTGTACTGGATAGGGGGTCTGTACTGGGGGAAGAGATCTGTTCTGGATAGGGGGTCTGTACTGGGGGGAAAGATCTGTACTGGATAGGGGGTCTGTACTGGGGGGAGAGATCTGTACTGGATAGGAGGTCTGTACTGGGGGGAGAGATCTGTACTGGATAGGGGGTCTGTACTGGGGGAGAGATCTGTACTGGATAGGGGGTCTGTACTGGGGGGGATCTTTACTGGATAGGGGGTCTGTACTGGTGAGAGAGATCTGTACTGGATAGGGGGTCTGTACTGGGAGGAGAGATCTGTACTGGATAGGGGGTCTGTACTGGGGGGAGAGATCTGTACTGGATAGGGGGTCTGTACTGGGGGGAAAGACCTGTACTGGATAGGGAGTCTGTACTCTGGGAAAGATCTGTACTGGGGGAGGTCTGTACTGGATAGGGAGTCTTCATTGGGGGAAAGATCTGTACTGGATAGGGGGTTTGTACTGGGGGAGAGCTCTGTACTGGAGGGAAAGCTCTGTAGTCACAGGAAAGATCTGTACTGGATAGGGGGTCTGTACTGGGGGGAGAGATCTGTACTGGGGGCAGGGAGAGATTTGTATGGGGGAGCTCTGTACTCAGGGGAAAGATCTATACTGAATAGAGGGTCTGTACTGGAGGAAGAGCTCTGTACTCGGGGTGGGGGGTGAAGATCTGTACTGGATAGGGGGTCTGTACTCAGGGGAAAGATCTGTACTGGATAGGGGGTCTGTACTGGGGGGAAAGATCTGTACTGGATAGGAGGTCTGTACTGGGGGGAGAGATCTGTACTGGAGGGAAAGCTCTGTAGTCGTGCGAAAGATCTGTACTTGATAGGGGGTTTGTACTGGGGGGGTAGATCTGTACTGGGGGGCAGGGAGAGATTTCTATGGGGGAGCTCTGTACTCAGGGAAAAGATCTGTACTGGATAGGGGGTCTGTACTGGGGGGAAATATCTGTACTGGATAGGGAGTCTGTACTCAGGGGGAAAGATCTGTACTGGAGGGAGAGCTCTGTACTGGGGGGGGGGGGGGATCTGTACTGGATAGGGAGTCTGTACTGGGGGGAGGTCTGTACTGGATAGGGAGTCTGTACTGGATAGAGAGTCTGTACTGGGGGGAGGTCTGTACTGGATAGGGAGTCTGTACTGGGGGGAGGTCTGTACTGGATAGGGAGTCTGTTCTGGGGGGTCTGTACTGGATAGGGGGTCTGTACTGGGGGGGTCTGTACTGGAGGGAAAACTCTGTACTCTGGAGAAAGATCTGTAGTGGATAGGGAGTCTGTACTGGGGGGGGATCTGTACTGGGAGGAGGTCTGTACTGGGGGGAGGTCTGCACTGGATAGGGAGTCTGTACTGAAGGGGGTCTGTATTGGACAGGGAGTCTGTACTGGGGGGAGGTCTGTACTGGGGGGAGGTCTGTACTGGATAGGGAGTCTGTACTGGGGGGGTGGGGTCTGTACTGGATAGGGAGTCTGTACTGGGGACAAGATCTGTACTGGATAGGGAGTCTGTACTGGATAGGGAGTCTGTACTGGAGGGAGGTCTGTACTGGGGGAAAGATCTGTACTGGGGGGGAGGTCTGTACTGGGGGAAAGATCTGTACTGGGGGGAGGTCTGTACTGGATAGGGAGTCTGTACTGTGGGAGGTCAGTACTGGATAGGGAGTCTGTACTGGGGGGTGGTCTATACTGGGGGAAAGATCTGTACTGGGGGGAGGTCTGTACTGGGGGAAAGATCTGTACTGGAGGGAGGTCTGTACTGGGGGGAGGTCTGTACTGGATAGGGAGTCTGTACTGGGGGGAGGTCTGTACTCGGGGGAAAGATCTGTACTGGGGGAGGTCTGTACTGGATAGGGAGTCTGTACTGAGGGGAGGTCTGTATTGGATAGGGAGTCTGTACTGGGGGGAGGTCTGTACTGGATAGGGAGTCTGTACTGGGGGGAGGTCTGTATTGGATAGGGAGTCTGTACTGGGGGGAGGTCTGTATTGGATAGGGAGTCTGTACTGGGGGGAGGTCTGTACTGGAGGGAAAGATCTGTTCTGGGGGAGGTCTGTACTGGATAGGGAGTCAGTACTGGGGGGAGGTCTGTATTGGATAGGGAGTCTATACTGGGGGGAGGTCTGTACTAGGGGGAAAGATCTGTACTGGGGGAGGTCTGTACTGGATAGGGAGTCTGTACTGGGGGGAGGTCTGTATTGGATAGGGAGTCTGTACTGGGGGGAGGTCTGTACTGGGGGGAGGTCTGTACTGGGGGGAAAGATCTGTACTGGATAGGGAGTCTGTACTGGGGGAGGTCTGTACTGGGGGAATTTACTTGACACAACCCATCTTTTATATTTTTCCCCAAAAATTTATATTTTATTTCACAAATATGTCTCGATATAAAAGATACAAATAAACAAAGAACATTGGTAATGTAGCGCAGAAGATCATCAAATAAAATACAATATAACGGCGGTCATTTTACTGTATTTCTCCTTAAAACTAGAGATGTGATAAACAGTTGTGCGAATATTGTGTACAGCATCACAAAATCGCAATTGTCAGCTTTTTATTCCCCGGGGTCTCTTCTCTCAGAAAATATATAATTGTTTTCAGGTTTTCATTTTCCATCAGAAAATGGGTTACTATACATTTGACTACAGAGCATTTCGCTACAAAAATATACATTTTTTTTCAGTCTTTAAGCCCTGATGAAGGAGGAGCTCTTGGCCCCCGAAACGCGTTGGCTGTCTAATTTCATGTTGCTAAGGAACCATTAAAGCATTTTGGACTCCTTGGTCAGGAAAGTGGACGCTGACCGGTGTGACTTTTCCGGTGTCTACGGAGGCGTCCTTCATCAGTCTAAACAGGACGCCCCCCAGTGGGCCCGCACCGGTGTTTAACAAGACGAGATTTCCTTGGGAAACATTTCCCGCACTCTGAGCACAGAAAAGGGTATTCTCCCGTGTGGCTTCTCAGGTGTTGAAGAAGATGTGAGTTTTCAAGGTACGTTTTTCCGCACTCTGAACAGGTGTAGGGTCGCTCGCCTGTGTGGGTTCTCTGGTGTCTATGAAGTTTTCCTTTATGAGAGAAACCTTTCCCGCACTCTGAACATAGATAAGGGCGTTCTCCCGTGTGCCTTCTTAGGTGTTGGAGAAGATCCGCATTTTCTAAGTACGTTTTTCCGCACTCTGAACAGGTGTAAGGTCGCTCACCCGTGTGGGTTCTCTGGTGTCTGTGAAGTTTTCCTTTATGGGAGAAACCTTTCCCGCACTCTGAGCATGAAAAACGATGTTGGCCCGTGTGACTGTTCAGGTGTAAAACTAGATCATTTTTCCGTATGAAGGATTTCCCGCACTCGGGACAGGAGAACGGCTTCTCCCCAGTGTGCACTTTCACGTGTTCAATTAAGTTCCCGTGTCGTTTGAAGCCTTTCCCGCACTCTGGGCATGAAAACGGCATCTCACCGGTGTGACTTCTCTGGTGTATGGTAAGTTCTGACTTTATGATGAAGGATTTCTGGCATTGGGAGCACGAGAACGGCCTCTCACCGGTGTGGCTCCTCTGGTGTACAGAAAGATGGGATTTACTTATAAACAGTTTCCCACACTCTGAGCATGGAAACAGCTTTCTGGGGTGGGCTCTCTCATGTATGGTAGGTTCAGATGTATTGATAAAAGGTTTTCCGCACTCCAAAAATGACAAGGAACTCGTATCTAGATGAACTTTCTGATGGCTCCAAAGATTGCTTTTCTGATTGAAGCGTTTCCCGCACTCTGGACAGGAAAACGGCTTCTCGCCCGTGTGGATTCTCAGGTGTGTGATGAGGCTCTCTTTCCGCAAAAAGCATTTCCCGCACTCTGTACAAGTCGGCAACTTTTCTCCGGTGTGGATTCTCAGGTGTGATGTGAGCCTGTCTTTCCGCAAAAAACATTTCCCGCACTCTTCACAGGGAAAAGTCTCACCGGTGTGAATTCTCATGTGTCTTCGCAGATGATCTTTCCGTTTAAAACTTTGACCGCACTCCGAGCACAAATAAGTCTTCACTGCCCGAGAATCTGTTGTGATTCCATCATCTTCTCCGACATGATCTGTAGAAGAAACCTGGAGCCCCTCCGAGGAATTCCCAACATCACATCCATCTGTGAGAGAGAAACTTCATCAAATCATCGTTCATCTATCTCCTCATCATCTGTATATTGGAGGAATGGAGATGGACCTTTCATATGGTGTACAGTATCTCCTCCTCATTTGTTGGGAACATGACATTATATTGGAGGAATGGAGATGGACCTTCCATATGGTGTACAGTATCTCCTCCTCATTTGTTGGGAACATGACATTATATTGAGGAATGAAGATGGACCTTTCATATGGTGTACAGTATCTCCTCCTCATTTGTTGGATGAGAGATCTAGTTGAACCCTTCGTACTGCTCTCTCCTTTACAATAAAGTCTCCTCTTACCCGGTGATGTGAGGGGCGGCTGATTGTCCATCATGACGTCCTTGTAGAGATCCTTGTGTCCTTCTGGAAACTCCTCCAACACACCATCCTCCTCTTCTTTAACTACAATATTATAATCCCAAAGGTTTCCACTCTGAATATATAATAAAACATTCATTGTAACAAACAAGCTTGTGCATAAACCACCACTGCCAATGACTCTTTCTCATCTACCTGATGATGATGAGGGATGGTGTGATCTTCCTGTGTGGAATCCCAGGAATACAGAGGACGGGGACATCTCTCTGGTGGGTTTCTGTAGCTGGATGACTCCACTATGGTGTCCTGGTACAGATCTTTGTGTTCTTCCTCCATCACCCCATCCTCATCATCCTCCTCTTTTATCTCTTCATTAACCTTAAATTTAGAATGCCTCAGCCTTCCACTCTGAATATATAATAAAAATGACATCAATGGTAACAATGCAGATAATGTACAGATCCTAATGATACTATCAGTGATTGTTCCTCATCTACCTGATGATGGTGGGGGATGGTGTGACCTTCCTGTGTGGAATCCCGGGAATACAGAGGACGGGGACATCTCTCTGGTGGGTTCCTGGTATTAGGTGGCTCCATCATATCCTTGTGTCCTTCTGAAAACTCCTCCATCACTCCATACTCCTCATCCTCCTCTTTATACTCTTCTTTAACAACAATATTATTATCACCGCGACATCTCTCTGGTGGGTTCCCATTACTGGATCCATCTGTAGGAAACACACACACTGACTGAATACATTGTTTCTATGTGTTTATCAGATGATGGGGGATCTAGGTGGAGCCTCCGTACTGCTCTCTCCTTTACAATAAAGTCTCCTCTTACCCGGTGATGTGAGGGGCGGCTGATTGTCCATCATGACGTCCTTGTAGAGATCCTTGTGTCCTTCTAAATACTCCCACTCCTCCATGGAGAAATAGACAGTGACACATCTTAGTAACTAGACACACACAATGATACAATCACCACCCAGACACATCTCTTGACCAAGAATTCCCAGCTCTGCTCACCTCTTCTGTCAGCAGCTCCATCATCTTCTTGGTGACTTCTAGAATCTTCTCCATGTTGTGTCTCTCAGGTTTTAGGGAGTCACATGGAGGCACTGTGATGGTCATATGATCACCTGACTTCACAAGAGGAAATCTCTGTATTGGAGAACCAATAGGAATATCATGTTAGACTCCCAGAATCCTCCTCACCTCTCCGGTCAGGTCTGTGTTTTATTAATAGAGATAAGAGTGATGTCATGTGACCTCCCAGAATCCTCACCTCTCCGGTCAGGTCTGTGTTTTATTAATAGAGATAAGAGTGATGTCATGTGACCTCCCAGAATCCTCCTCACCTCTCCGGTCAGGTCTGTGTTTTATTAATAGAGATAAGAGTGATGTCATGTGACCTCCCAAAATCCTCCTCACCTCTCCGGTCAGGTCTGTGATTTATTAATAGAGATAAGAGTGATGTCATGTGACCTCCCAGAATCCTCCTCACCTCTCCGGTCAGGTCTGTGTTTTATTAATAGAGATAAGAGTGATGTCATGTGACCTCCCAGAATCCTCCTCACCTCTCCGGTCAGGTCTGTGTTTTATTAATAGAGATAAGAGTGATGTCATGTGACCTCCCAGAATCCTCCTCACCTCTCCGGTCAGGTCTGTGTTTTATTAATAGAGATAGGAGCAATGTCATGTGACCTCCCAGAATCCTCCTCACCTCTCCGGTCAGGTCTGTGTTTTATTAATAGAGAAAAAAGTGATGTCATGTGACCTCCCAGAATCCTCCTCACCTCTCCGGTCAGGTCTATGTTTTATTAATAAAGAAAAAAGTGATGTCATGTGACCTCCCAGAATCCCCCTCACCTCTCCGGTCAGGTCTGTGTTTTATTAATAGAGAAGAAAGTGATGTCATGTGACCTCCCAGAATCCTCCTCACCTCTCCGGTTAGCAGGTAGATGATCTCCAGGGTGAAGTTTAGTATCTTCTCCATGCTGTGACTTTGGTTCTCCTCCATCCTTATTGAGGTGGTCATGTGGTCTGTACAGTATTCTCCTCTTCATGGATGGTTCATAAACTGAAAATTTTATTGTCTCCAAGAATCAGTGCTCTCCAGAATGAAAAGAAAGCTCTTGGTGTTAATACTCATACCTGATGGAGATGATGTAACAAGGGAATAGGAGAGCCCCAGGATGGAGGACTTCATAGAGCTCAAACAAACTTTATTTTTATATGTGAAGCTGAAAATTATTTAGACTATATTAGTATATATTTTTGTTCCTCACTGAGACAGTCCATGTTTTTATGTGTTCTGATCATAAGTGTGACTAAGGATGGAGAAATTAGTGTCACCTGCTCACCTCTTGGCTCCATGGAAAGCCACCACCTAGATGGACAGCAACCGGTACCAACCTCAACCAATCTCCACACAAACGTAGCATCATCTACCCCATCCCACCCAGCACAGCCCAGACAACCGGAGACTTGTACAGTCTCAAAGGCTGACCACATGAACGGTAAGTGTGCTGGATGGTTGACGTGTCCTTTGTGATACAGTGATATGTTCAGTCATACGTAGTCATGTCATATGGTGGCTTCTTCCATGTACCGACACAGCCGTCGTAGGGCAGATTCAGACGAGTCTTCTATATATCAGTTTCATGTTCCTAACACTCAGTAAATTGGCTCCCGGTGCTGGTAGATCCATATAACAACGATAAACCCAGACGTATTGTGTAGGATCTTTATTGGCTCCAATATTGGATCTGATTGTTATATTTATTGATTATGTAATATTTATCGCTATCTGTGTGTATATGTATGTGTACAGAGGTGGATATCAGATTTATATATATTCATTATTACTTCTATAATATCTTATTACCTCCTCATCTGTCCCAGCAACGTTTCCTCTCTACTTCCTTCCAACCTACTTCCGACCCGGAACTTCTTATTTATAGCTGACATCACTTCCTGTCTGTACCTGACATCACTTCCTGTCTGGGGTGGTCATAGAGACTTCCTGTATGCGTTCCATTGCATATATTACCGACATTGCCACCTTGTGGAGCCGATAGGGACTGCGGCCTTCGGTCATTCTTTTTGGCCCCCTGTACATCTTGCAGGACTTTTTTTTCTCCCTATATCCCCAGAGCTTTTTTGTCTTCCACACTTTTTTTTACTGTAATAATATATTATACATCATTTTTTTGGCTCAGATGGGGCTTTAATTTGCTAGAACATTTGAATTGATCCATATTGTATATTAATGACACATTAATTGAATGCAATCTTCCCACTTTTAGGATCACATGGAGGGAAGATAGAGATACGATCTAAAATCCAAAAGAACATTTTAAAAGTATTAACTCATCCAGAAGACATGTGAAGAGGCTTTTCTGATCAATTCCAAGCTCTATATAAAGAACTCCATCCAAATGTGTATTCATTGCTTTGGATAAATTTGGGAAGGGTGAGAACCTCTGAGAACCCGGGAACCAGGGAATTTAGTAGACCAGACTGTGTGGACTGCACAGAGGAAACCAGAAACACATGTAAGTGAAAAAATAAGGGTGTTTATTATAAAATGGGTGACAAATAGGTGAAATATATACAGTGCAAACAACCACAGACCCACAAACAAATGGTATATACAAATGGATGGGAAATACCGTAATTGTAACAAAAGCCGGGCCGAGGTCATACACAAGGAGGTCAGTCAGATGGGAAAGGATGGGGAACCAACAGGACAGGGAGAGGATGGATGGATAGGCTGCAGTGCAGGGATCCAGGGAAACCAGGAAACCGGAGGGACAAGAGCAGGATGGGCTCAGGATAGGGATCGGATCAGGCCAGGACAGATACAGGCTCATGGTCAAGATACAGGCAACAAGATCAGGGCACAGGTAGAGAGATACCAAGGCAAGCATGTGAGGGCTTGCCGGGTATTTATAAGGCTGCAGTAATTGACCTCATGTTACACCTGAGCGCAGAGGGTGCTGTCTGCTCCACACTGCCGGAGTATACCCGCTGGTGGACACCGGTACTACGGCCCAAGGATGTAGCTCCACAAGGTGGCATTTAGGGTATTTATAAGGCTGCAGTAATTGACCTCATGTTACACCTGAGCGCAGAGGGTGCTGTCTGCTCCACACTGCCGGAGTATACCCACTGGTGGACACCGGTACTACGGCCCAAGGATGCAACAGTGCCACCAGCAGGTGAGTCCTCTTACTACAGGTCCTAGGTGTTGGAAGACACCTGCTAGTGGACACTGGTACTGCGATCCAAGAGACCGAAAGCACCACCAACGGGTAAACCTTCTCATGACAGAACCTCTGTGGGGGGGGGGTTATTGATCTCCATGTCCCCCTCGGAGTAATCTTCCTCCCAATTTCCTGTCCCATAGACATAGTGTGAAGAGAGAGGAGACCTCCCCGAAGTGATGGGAAAACCCATTCTTGTCATTGGAACAGATTGTCCCTCTTTAGAGAGCCCCCCCTTTGCCTTCTATTCTATTAAATTCTGGGTATCCCTTTAGCTTCTGTCCTATTGACAACTGTCATTGGGACAGAAAGTGATGGTGGACCTCCCACAATGGATATGGAGACTGTAAAAGAGATCTCATACTGGTCACTGGAAGTACAACATGGCACCTCATGGCAAAGAACTCTCTGAGGATCTGAAAAAAAGAATTGTTGCTTTACATAAAGATGGCCTAGGCTATAAGAAGATCGCCAAGACCCTGAAACTGAGCTGCAGCACGCTGGCCAAGACCATACAGCGGTATAACAGGACAGGTTCCACCCAGAACAGGCCTCGTCATGGTCCACCAAAGAAGTTGAGTGCACATGCTCAGTGTCATATCCAGAGGTTGTCTTTGGGAAATAGACGTATGAGTGCTGCCAGCATTGCTGCAGAGGTTGTAGGGGTGGGGGGGTCAGCCTGTCAGTGCTCAGACCATACGCCGCACGCTGCATCAAATTGGTCTGCATGGCTGTCGTCCCAGAAGGAAGCCTCTTCTAAAGATGATGCACAAGAAAGTCCACAAACAGTTTGCTGAAGACAAGCAGACTAAGGACTAGGGATGAGCCGAACACCCCCCTGTTCGGTTCGCACCAGAACATGCGAACAGGCAAAAAATTTGTTTGAACACACGAACACAGTTAAAGTCTATGGGACACGAACATGAATAATCAAAAGTGCTAATTTTAAAGGCTTATATGCAAGTTATTGTCATAAAAAGGGTTTGGGGACCCGGGTCCTGCCCCAGGGGACATGGATCAATGCAAAAATAAGTTTTAAAAATGGCTGTTTTTTCGGGAGCAGTGATTTTAATAATGATTAACGTGAAACAATAAAAGTGTAATATTCCTTTAAATTTCGTAGCTGGGGGGTGTCTATAGTATGCCTGTAAAGGGGCGCATGTTTCCCGTGTTTAGAACAGTCTGACAGCAAAATGACATTTCAAAGGAAAAAAAAGTCATTTAAAACTACTCGCGGCTATTAATGAATTGCCAGTCCGACAATACACATAAAAGTTCATTGATAAAAACGGAATGGGAATTCCCCACAGGGGAACCCCGAACCAAAATTTTAACAAAAAATGACGTGGGGGGTCCCCCTAAATTCCATACCAGGCCCTTCAGGTCTGGTATGGATTTTAAGGGGAACCCCGCGCCAAAATTTAAAAAAAAAAAGGGGAGGGTCCCCCCTAAAAATCCATACCAGACCCTTATCCGAGCATGCAACCTGGCAGGCCGCAGGAAAAGAGGGGGGGACGAGAGAGTGCCCCCCCTCCTGAACCGTACCAGGCTACATGCCCTCAACATTGGGAGGATGCTTTGGTAGCCCCCCAAAACACCTTGTCCCCATGTTGATGAGGACAAAGGTCTCATCCCCACAACCCTTGGCTGGTGGTTGTGGGGGTCTGCGGGCAGGGGGCTTATCGGAATCTGAAAGCCCCCTTTAACAAGGGGACCCCCAGATCCTGGCCCTCCCCCCTGTGTGAAATGGTAAAGGGGTACAGAAGTACCCCTACCATTTCACAAAAAAACTGTCAAAAATGTTAAAAATGAAAAGAGACAGTTTTTGACAATTCCTTTATTTAAATGCTTCTTCTTTCTTCTATCTTCTTTCTTCTATCTTCCTTCGGTTTCTTCCTCCATCTTCTTCTTCTTCTGGTTCTTCCTCCGGTGTTCTCGTCCGGCATCTTCCTCCACGGCGTCGGCGTCTTCTTCCCTTCTTCACCTAGGGCCGCTCCGCATCCATGATGGCATGGTGGGAGTCTCCCGCTGTGTGACGCTTCTCTCTTCATCTTCTTCTCTTCATCTTCTTTTCGGGCCGCTCCGCATCCATGGTGGCATGGAGGGAGGCTCCCGCTGTGTGACGCTTCTCCTCTTCTGACGGTTCTTAAAGAACGGGGGGTGGGGCCACCCAGTGACCCCGCCCCCTCTGACGCACGGGGACTTGACAGGGACTTCCCTGTGGCATTCCCAGTGATGTCAGAGGGGGGTGGGGTCACCCGTTACGTAACCCCGCCCCCTTCTGACGTCACGGGGAATGCCACAGGGAAGTCCCCGTCAAGTCCCTGTGCGTCAGAGGGGGGCGGGGTCACTGGGTGGCTCCCCCCTCGTTATTTAAGAACCGTCAGAAGAGGAGAAGCGTCACACAGCGGGAGCCTCCCTCCATGCCACCATGGATGCGGAGCGGCCCGAAAAGAAGATGAAGAGAAGAAGATGAAGAGAAGAAGATGAAGAGAGAAGAGTCACACAGCGGGAGCCTGCCTCCATGCCATCATGGATGCAGAGCGGCCCGAGGAGAAGAAGGGAAGACGCCGACGCCGCGGAGGAAGATGCCGGACGAGAACACCGGAGGAAGAACCAGAAGGAGAAGAAGATGGAGGAAGAAACCGAAGGAAGATAGAAGAAAGAAGAAGCATTTAAATAAAGGAATTGTCAAACTGTCTCTTGTCATTTTTAACATTTTTGACATTTTTATTGTGAAATGGTAGGGGTACTTTTGTACCCCCTTACCATTTCACACAGGGGGGAGGGCCGGGATCTGGGGGTCCCCTTGTTAAAGGGGGCTTCCAGATTCCGATAAGCCCCCCACCCGCAGACCCCCACAACCACCGGCCAGGGTTGTGGGGATGAGGCCCTTGTCCTCATCAACATGGGGACAAGGTGTTTTGGGGGCTACCCCAAAGCACCCTCCCAATGTTGAGGGCATGTGGCCTGGTACAGTTCAGGAGGGGGGGCCGCTCTCTCCTCCCCCCTCTTTTCCTGCGGCCTGCCAGGTTGCGTGCTCGGATAAGGGTCTGGTATGGATTTGTGGGGGGACCGCACGCCGTTTTTTAAAAAAAAATTGGCGCGGGGTTCCCCTTAAAATCCATACCAGACCTGAAGGGTCTGGTATAGATTTTTAGGGGGTCCCCACGCCATTTTTTGTTTTTAATTTTGGCCGGGGTTCCCCTTAATATCCATACCAGACCTGAAGGGCCTGGTATGGAATTTAGGGGGACCCCCCCACGTCATTTTTTTTTTTTGGTTCGGGGTTCCCCTGTGGGGAATTTACATGCCGTTTTTATCAATGAACTTCTATGTGTATTGTCGGACCGGCAATGCATTAATAGCCGCGAGTAATTATTTTTTTTCCCTTTGAAATGTCATTTTGCTGTCAGACTGTTCTAAACACGGGGAAACATGCGCCCCTTTACAGGCATACTATAGACACCCCCCAGCTACGAAATTTAAAGGAATATTACACTTTTATTGTTTCACTTTAAGCATTATTAAAATCACTGCTCCTGAAAAAACAGCCGTTTTTAAAACTTTTTTTTGCATTGATACATGTCCCCTGGGGCAGGACCCGGGTCCCCAAACACTCCCCTGGGGCAGGACCCGGGTCCCCAAACACTCCCCTGGGGCAGGACCCGGGTCCCCAAACACTTTTTATGACAATACCATGAATATAAGCCTTTAAAATTAGCACTTTTGATTTCTCCCATAGACTTTCAAAGGGTGTTCTGCGGCATTCGAATTTGCCGCGAATACCCCAAATGTTCGAGTCGAACATGAGTTTGACTCGAACTCGAAGCTCATCCCTACTAAGGACATGGATTACTGGAGCCATGTCCTGTGGTCTGATGAGACCATGTCCTGTGGTCTGATGAGACCATGTCCTGTGGTCTGATGAGACCAAGTCCTGTGGTCTGATGAGACCAAGATAAACGTATTAGGTTCAGATGGTGACAAGCATGTGTGGCGGCAACCAGGTGAGGAGTACAAAGACAAGTGTGTCTTGTCTACAGTCAAGCATGGTGGTGGGAGTGTCATGGTCTGGGGCTGCATGAGTGCTGCCGGTGTCTTGCCGAATAAGTTCCTTCGGCGGATAGGTTCTCCCCCTGTACTGCGCAGGCGCAGCGCCTGCGCAGTACGTACTACTGTCGGCCGCCGGAGATAGCCGAAGCTCAAACGCTTCGATCAGCTGTACACGGCGCCTGCGCTCTGGGTCCAGGTTCCTTCCCCTCTATCCAAGTGGACCTAGAGGGGGAATCTAAAAGTGCCGAGCGCAGCGAGGCCGTGCCCGAAGCGTGGCGAGCGAAGCGAGCCCGCGAGGGGCCCTCTTACAGGTGCCGTGTACAGCTGATTTTCAGCTGTTCCGCTTCGGCTATTTCCGCCGGCTTCTACTGCGCATGCGCAGTAGAGGGGGAACTAATCCGCCGAGCGGAACTTTCTCGGCAGAACACCGGCAATGGGGAGCTACAGTTCATTGAGGGAACCATGAATGCCAACATGTACTGTGACATACTGAAGCAGAGCATGATCCCCTCCCTTCAGAGACTGGGCCGCAGGGCAGTTTTCAAACATGATAACGACCCCAAACACACTTCCAAGACAACCACTGCCTTGCTAAAGAAGTTGAGGGTAAAGGTGATGGACTGGCCAAGCATGTCTCCAGACCTAAACCCTATTGATCATCTGTGGGACATCCTCAAACGGAAGGTGGAGGAGCGCAAGGTCTCTAACATCCACCAGCTCCATGATGTCATCATGGAGGAGGGGAAGAGGACTCCAGTGACAACCTGTGAAGCTCTGGTGACCTCCATGCCCAAGAGGGTTAAGGCAGTGCTGGAAAATAATGGTGGCCACACAAAATATTGACATTTTGGGCCCAATTTGGAGATTTTCACTTAGGGGTGTACTGACTTTTGTTGCCAGCGGTTTAGACATTAATGGCTGTGTGTTGAGTTATTTTGAGGGGACAGCAAATTTACACTGTTATACAAGCTGTACACTCACTACTTTACATTGTAGCCAAGTGTCATTTCTTCAGTCTTGTCACATGAAAAGATAGAAGAAAAAATCTACACAAATGTGACTGACGGGGTGTACTTACTTTTGTCAGATACTGTACATGTCTGACAGGCTGCACTAACCAGTAAGATAAGCATTGCAGTGAGTCAGTGTGTTGAGCAGTGAAAGAAAAATCTTACCCGATTAATAGAGCGGCGGTGGCTGCAGTAGCCTTAAGAACTTCTTGTTGAACTTATGGTGGTGAGCCTTGGACAAGAGGAGTGGGTTTGGGGTGTGCAGAGGTGGCCGTAGACAGTGGAGTGCTGGGAGCACAGGTGAGAGGTGAGGAGGGAGTGTGGGGAGAGCTGTGGATGTGGTGGGGGGGTGTAGAGGTTACAGCTATGGATAAAGAAGGTGGGGGGCTCATCCCAGCCCCCTGCTCAGGTTTTGACTAACCAATGGCTCCTGCTGCTCTCAGCCAAGCCATTGACAGAGGGGTAGGGGAAAAGATCTGCTGCAGATGGGCACAGCATTGGATCAAGATCGGGACTCAGGAAAGTATTTAGGGGGGCCTGGGGGGAGCTACTATTGAAATGGGGTTCAATGCAGATAATGCATTAAGGTAGAAACTCTTTTAGAACCACTTTCTGCCCACCCACTGTCAAATGACGGTGGGGCGGCTCTCGTTCTGGGACGGTGTCGTACGATGCCATCCCAGAACGGCAACTCTCGCGTGCCCACGGAGGCGCGCAGCATGGTAATCGCGCTGTGTTGCTAGAACATGGCGCGCCCCGGATCTCTGTAAAGAGCCGCGGCTCTTTAACCATGTGATCGGCTGTGTCCAATCACAATCACAGCAGGTTACATGTAAACACGGAGATGCCGGTAATCGTCTGTCCTCACCTCACAGTGACAGAGTGTGAGGAGAGCCGATCAGCGGCATCTCCACACAGGAGATATGTAATCAGGGCACTGATCATCAGCAATCAGTGCCCATCAGTACCCACCACTGCCAGTAATCAGTGTCCACAAGTGCCACCAATCAGTGCTGCCCATCAATGCCGCCCATCAGTGCCACATATCAGTGCCCATAAATGCGGCATATTTGTGCCTTCTCATCAGTGCCCATAAGTGCCACCTCATCAGCACCCATCAGTGAAGGAGAAAAATTACTTATTTACAAAATTTACTGACAGAAACTGAGAAAAAAAAATTTTTTTCAATATTTTCAGTCTTTTTTTTTTTTAGGAATAAAAAATAAAACCAAGCAGTGATTAAATACCACCAAAACAAAGCTTCTATTTGTGTGAAGAAAATGATAAAAATGTCACATGATTACAGTGTAGCATGACCGCGCAATTGTCATTCAAAGTGTGACAGCGCTGAAAAATGGCCTGGGCAGGAAGGGGGTGAAAGTGCCCGGTATTGAGGTGGTTAAAAGGTCACGGCCTAAAGATACTTCAAGATGGATGTCCATCTGGCCTGCCTAACATGCCTTAGTTTGCAGGAAGGTCCACCACCAGCACGGTAGAGGGGCTGAAGATGCTTAAAAAGGTAGCTGCCCACCTGCCTTGGATAACGTGCATTAGCCTGTAGTAAGTCCTCCTTACCCAACTAGAAGAAGAGTCCTGATGAATCCTGTCTCGGCTGGAAGGTCCATAACTGCAAATATCTGGTCACTGCTTAAAGGTCACGACCTGAAGATACTTCAAGGTGGCTGTCCATCTTGCCTGCCTAACGTGCTTTGCCCTGTAGCGAGTCCTCCTTACCCAACAGGAAGAAGAGTCCTGCTGAATCCTGTCCCAACTTGAAGGCCCATAACTACAAATTGCTGGTCACAGCTTAAAGGTCACGACCTGAAGATACTTCAAGGTGGCTGTCCATCTGGCCTGCCTAACGTGCTTTGCCCTGTAGCGAGTCCTCCGTGCCCAACTAGAAGAAGAGTCCTGATGAATCCTGTCTCGGCTGGAAGGTCCATAACTACAAATTGCTGGTCACAGCTTAAAGGTCACGACCTGAAGATACTTCAAGGTGGCTGTCCATCTTGCCTGCCTAACGTGCTTTGCCCTGTAGTGAGTCCTCCGTGCCCAACTAGAAGAAGAGTCCTGCTGAATCCTGTCCCGGCTTGAAGGGCCATAACTACAAATACCTTCACTGCCATGACCCCCCACTGTCACAATTAGTTTTTTGCACTAGTTTTGTACAATCCTCCATACCACCTTCTCTTTTTTAACAACTCACCCACACATTTAGATTTTTCATTAGCCATTCTTTAATTAGATTCCCCTTACCACACGATCTCCGCCACATCACTCACCAACACTCTGTATATATAGGCATTCCTGGATACATCATTTATACTTTATTATACGTAATCTTTTCATTTTTATTTAATTAACATATAACTCACACATTACTTCCAGTATTTTATTATTTTTTTCCCAGACATCCCTCCTCTTCTTTCTGACTAGTCATGTTACATTGTTGCCCTTACAAATACTTCTTTATTCAGACTTTTTCCATTATAAATTCCATTATACTAGCTACCAGCACTCTCCATTTACGAGTATCTCTGGGTATATTTACATATTACTCTATGTAATCTAATTTATTTATTCCATAATATATACTGATATACTATTTTCTAATATCCATTCCCAGATTTTTTCTCTCTTTGTGACAATTTACGTTCCATCAATGGAGATCATCTCACTACTCATATAGTGTCACTTCACTACCTGATGCCATTCAGACACCACATGCTGCCTCAGCTCCCGCCGCGAGGCCCGCTGCCCCCGGCCTATTCCATGCCATCCGCCATGCGCTGCGCCCTATGTCAGGGTTGGTAAGTGTAATTTTGGGCCAAACTTTTCCAACATTTTTTCAATTCCTCCCCTACGGATTGAGGTTGATTATATATACATATCTTACAGGATTATTATGCATCAGCTCCTGATGAGTGGAAAAGATCACCCACGAAACGCGTCGAGCTATACTTGATGCCTACTCTATCCATTGTACCTTGATGCCATCATTGTTCAATATTATGATTACATTATTCCTGTGTGCAACATTGTCAGTCTCCGGGCATGCCACCATTAGCATCTACAGGCTATATGCTTTGTTCTACCAATACCATTTTGACTACCATCTACTTTGTGGAATCATGTATTCGACTGTGTGTACCTGCCCATCGATTATGTTTACATTTTTTATGCCAATTATTTGTATATGTGTATATATATGAAATTCCTTTACTATATCTACTATGACCAATAAATGTACTATTTTAACCCTCCGCATTTCAACTGCTTCATTTTAAAGTCCCAATCCCTTTCTATATACGCCTGTCGGCAATACCGGGATGGAGGCGACTAGTGCGCCTCATTTAAAGTCCCAACCCCCCTCCATTGTATAACTACAAATATCTGGTCACAGCTTAAAGGTCACGGGATGAAGATACTTCAAGGTGGCTGTCCATCTGGCCTGCCTAACGTGCTTTGCCCCGTAGTGAGTCCTGCTTACCCAACAGGAAGAAGAGTCCTGCTGAATCCTGTCCCGGCTTGAAGGCCCATAACTGCAAATTGCTGGTCACAGCTTAAAGGTCACGGGATGAAGATACTTCAAGGTGGCTGTCCATCTGGCCTGCCTAACGTGCTTTGCCCCGTAGTGGGTCCTGCTTAGTCAGTAGAAAGATAAGTACTGTTTTAGTCCTGCTTAGTTGATGACCGGTCCCGGCTTAAAGGCCCAAAACTAGCCTGTAGGCGGGGCTGGATAGATGTCCGTCTGGCCTACCTAATGTGTTGCTGCATTGGTGAGGGTCAGGGTGATACTACAGGGCAAGTCACCAGTAGGCAGACTAGGAGGGCCTGGAAAATCCACCAGTATTGAAGCTTGGCACGTTTGGCATCTATTTACTCGACACAAACCAATCTTTTACATTTTATTCCTAAAAAAATGGGTACGTTATTGTATTTGTATGCACTAACATTCATTTTATTGTAATTTTCCTAAAAAAACAATAGTTATTAATCGCGGTGCAACATAAAAAAAAAAAAAGACATTTGCAAAGTTTAATTGTACAGATTCTTTTCTTTCAGAAAATATAAAGAGGTTTCCATTTCCTAACGAAAAAAAAAGCAGGTTTTAACATGTGTGGGAGACATTGCTCCGGACGTGAAGTGGTTAATATACATTTGAATACAGAGAATTTTGCTACAAAATATCCTTGAGTCGGTAAAAGCTTCCTTCAGTCTTAAGTCCTGATGAAGGAGGAGCTTTCGGCCTCTGAAACGCGTTGGATATTCAATGTGATGTTACTGAAGAATCACTAAAGCATTCTGGACTCTTTACCTTTTTGGCTTGGTGCTTCCGTTGGATTCTTGTAGTCCCCTATGATATCAGTGAAGGGATCCTGGGACTAGTAGTCCCCCTATGATATCAGTGAAGGGATCCTGGGACTAGTAGTCCCCCCATGATATCAGTGAAGGGATCCTGGGACTAGTAGTCCCCCTATGATATCAGTGAAGGGATCCTGGGACTAGTAGTCCCCCTATGATATCAGTGAAGGGATCCTGGGACTAGTAGTCCCCCCATGATATCAGTGAAGGGATCCTGGGACTAGTAGTCCCCCTATGATATCAGTGAAGGGATCCTGGGACTAGTAGTCCCCCCATGATATTAGTGAAGGGAACCTGGGACTAGTAGTCCCCCTATGATATCAGAGAAGGGATCCTGGGACTAGTAGTCCCCCATATCAGTGGAGGGATCCTGGGATTAGTAGTCCCCCCGTGATATCAGTGGAGGGATCCTGGGACTAGTAGTCCCCCCGTGATATCAGTGGAGGGATCCTGGGACTAGTAGTCCCCCCGTGATATCAGTGGAGGGATCCTGGGACCAGTAGTCCCCCCATGACATCAGTGGAGGGATCCTGGGACTAGTAGTCCCCCCATGATATCAGTGGAGGGATCCTGGGACTAGTAGTCCCCCCAAGATATTAGTGAAGGGAACCTGGGACTAGTAGTCCCCCCATGATATCAGTGAAGGGATCCTGGGACAAGTAGTCCCCCCATGATATCAGTGAAGGGATCCTGGGACTAGTAGTCCCCCTATGATATCAGTGAAGGGATCCTGGGACTAGTAGTCCCCCTATGATATCAGTGAAGGGATCCTGGGACTAGTAGTCCCCCTATGATATCAGTGAAGGGATCCTGGGACTAGTAGTCCCCCCATGATATTAGTGAAGGGAACCTGGGACAAGTAGTCCCCCCATGATATCAGTGAAGGGATCCTGGGACAAGTAGTCCCCCCATGATATCAGTGAAGGGATCCTGGGACTAGTAGACCCCCCCATGATATCAGTGAAGGGATCCTGGGACTAGTAGTCCCCCTATGATATCAGTGAAGGGATCCTGGGACTAGTAGTCCCCCCATGATATTAGTGAAGGGAACCTGGGACAAGTAGTCCCCCCATGATATCAGTGAAGGGATCCTGGGACTAGTAGTCCCCCTATGATATCAGTGGAGGGATCCTGGGACTAGTAGTCCCCCCATGATATCAGTGAAGGGATCCTGGGACTAGTAGCCCCCCCCCATGATATCAGTGGAGGGATCCTGGGACTAGTAGTCCCCCCATATCAGTGGAGGGATCCTGGGACTAGTAGTCCCCCCCATGATATCAGTGGAGGGATCCTGGGACTAGTAGTCCCCCCCATGATATCAGTGGAGGGATCCTGGGACTAGTAGTCCCCCCATATCAGTGGAGGGATCCTGGGACTAGTAGACCCCCCCATGATATCAGTGGAGGGATCCTGGGACTAGTAGTCCCCCCATATCAGTGGAGGGATCCTGGGACTAGTAGTCCCCCCATGATATCAGTGGAGGGATCCTGGGACTAGTAGTCCCCCCATATCAGTGGAGGGATCCTGGGACTAGTAGTCCCCCCATATCAGTGGAGGGATCCTGGGACTAGTAGTCCCCCCATGATATCAGTGGAGGGATCCTGGGACTAGTAGTCCCCCCATGATATCAGTGGAGGGATCCTGGGACTAGTAGTCCCCCCATGATATCATACTTTGTTCAGGAAAGGGACCGCTGACCCGCGTGACTTTTTTTCCGCTGCCTTCGGAGTCGTCCTTTATCAGCATTTGATTTATTTGAAGCGGGACGCTCCCCGGTGTGCCTGATCTGGTGTTTATCAAGAGCAGATTGCAGTGGGAAACTCTTCCCGCACACTAAGCACGGGTACGGGCATACTCCGGTGTGCCGTCTTAGGTGTTCAAGAAGGTGTGAATTCTGTTGGTAGCCTTTTCCGCACTCTGAACAGGTGTAAGGTCGCTCGCCCGTGTGGGTTCTCTGGTGTCTGCGAAATTTTTCTTTGTGAGAGAAGCCTTTCCCGCACTCTGAGCATGAAAAGCGATGTTGGCCCGTGTGACCGTTCAGGTGTATACCGAGTTCACTTTTCCGGCCGTAGGATTTCCCGCACACCGGACAGGAGAACGGCTTATCTCCAGTGTGCATTTTCATGTGACTAGTTAAGCTCCCTTGTCGGGAGAAACATTTCCCGCACTCCGGGCATAAAAATGGCATCTCGCCGGTGTGACTTCTCTGGTGTATGGTGAGTTCAGATTTACTTACACACAGTTTTCCACATTCCGAGCACGACAACATCTTACTGGCTTGGGCTCTCTGATGTATGGGAAGTTCAGATGCATAATCAAGAGAGTTCCCGCACTCCGAAAATGACATGGAACTCTTCTCTATGTGAACTTTCTGATGGCTCCAAAGATTGCTTTTCTGAGTGAAGCATTTCCCGCAGTCTAGACAGGAAAACGGCTTCTCCCCTGTGTGGATTCTCAGATGTCTGATGAGTGAATCTTTCCACACAAAACATTTCCCGCACTCCGTACAAATATGCAGCTTTTCCCCCGTGTGGATCCTCAGGTGTGCCTTGAGTCTGTCCTTCTGCCTAAAACGTTTCCCGCACTCTTCACATGGAAAAGTCTCACCGGTGTGAACTCTCATATGTCGTTCCAGGCTGGTTTTCCATTTAAAACTTTGACCGCACTCCGAGCACAAAAAAGGTTTTTCGTTCTGAGAATCTGCTGGGATTCCATTATCTTCTCCGTCATAATCTGCAGAGGACATCGGAGACCCCTCCGAGGAATTCCCAACATCATATCCATCTGTGAGAGAGAAACTTCATCATCAACAAACGTATTTCAATTATTCTACAGTCAGTCATTGTGTATGGTGGTCATCAGTGTAACCTAAACCTGAGGAATGAAGATGGACCTTTCATATGGTGTACAGTATCTCCTCCTCATTTGTTGGGAACATGACGTTATATTGAGGAATGGAGATGGACCTTTCATATGGTGTACAGTATCTCCTCCTCATTTGTTGGGAACATGACGTTATATTGGAGGAATGGAGATGGACCTTTCATATGGTGTACAGTATCTCCTCCTCATTTGTTGGGAACATGACATTATATTGAGGAATGGAGATGGACCTTTCATATGGTGTACAGTATCTCCTCCTCATTTGTTGGGAACATGACGTTATATTGGAGGAATGGAGATGGACCTTTCATATGGTGTACAGTATCTCCTCCTCATTTGTTGGGAACATGACATTATATTGGAGGAATGGAGATGGACCTTTCATATGGTGTACAGTATCTCCTCCTCATTTGTTGGGAACATGACATTATATTGAGGAATGGAGATGGACCTTTCATATGGTGTACAGTATCTCCTCCTCATTTGTTGGGAACATGACGTTATATTGGAGGAATGGAGATGGACCTTTCATATGGTGTACAGTATCTCCTCCTCATTTGTTGGGAACATGACGTTATATTGAGGAATGGAGATGGACCTTTCATATGGTGTACAGTATCTCCTCCTCATTTGTTGGGAACATGACGTTATATTGAGGAATGGAGATGGACCTTTCATATGGTGTACAGTATCTCCTCCTCATTTGTTGGGAACATGACGTTATATTGAGGAATGGAGATGGACCTTTCATATGGTGTACAGTATCTCCTCCTCATTTGTTGGGAACATGACATTATATTGGAGGAATAGGGAGGAGTTCGATGTTCACCGAAGAACGAACATTATGGGGCGTTTGCGGGAAAGTCGAGCGCCCGCGGAATGCCCCATAATGCACTGCGAGATCGCAGTGCATTGCTGTATGATGATTGGTCAAAGCATGCACCCGACCTGCATGCTTTGGCCAATCCCACCGCCCTCTGCTAAGAGAGCCATAATTGGTCAAAGGCAGGGTGACTTTGGCCAATCATGGCTCAAGGGGACTAAGTCCACGCCCCACACTATATAAGGCTGCCTACATGGCAGCTCTGTGTAGTGTTAACTAACTAACTATAACTAAGCCGTCCTCATCTTCTGTCACCCAGGCTCAGAGTAGTTTGCCTGCCAATGCAGCTGCCAAAGCGGCCTATTCCATCGGCTCCTTGTCCACAGTCACTCCTTCCGTAGCCCCACCATCATGCATGGAGGAGTCCCCTAAACTATTCGAACACAGTGTTGGGTACATGCTGCTGGAGGATGCGCAGCGATTTGAAGGCTCCGATTATGGTACCCAGGTTGGGGAAGGGAGTAACGTGAGCCTAGAGAGAAGGGGTGCCCAAGAAGGATAAGAAACTGGCAGCCATGTTCCCCCAGCCGCAGCATACTGCCAAGTTTGCTCCAGTGACGAGGATGGAGGGGATGATGAGGTCACTGACTCTACTTGGGTGCCTGATAGAAGAGAGGAGGAGGAGGCACAACTCCAATGAGGCAGGATGTCCTCTAGGGGGCAGATTAAGGGCAGCCACCCTACTGCATCACACCACAGAGCTCCGCAGTTGCAGGGCGCTGCTGACTCCCAGCTGATTTTGAAAAGTTCTTTGGTGTGAGCCTTTTTTGACACGTGCAGCAGATCACACCATTTCTGTTTGCAACCTATGTCTGAAGCGGATCAAGCGTGGCCAGAACAGCAGCCGTTTGGGCACCACTTGCTTGACCAGACATATGACGACCTCCCATGCAGTCCGTTGGCAACTGCACTTGAAAGACCCACATCAAAAAAAAAAAGGCGAACTTCTCCTTGCTCCTCATCTGGGATCTCCAACCCCACTATACCTCCAGTCCTCTCAAAAACCTGCACAGAGAGGAATGAAGGTGTAGAATTAGGTGTGCCAAGTACTTGCAGCCAATCTGCTAGCAGTACACCTCCATCTGATTTTAGCAGGCAAATTTCCCTACCCCAGTTGCTAAATTGTAAAAAGAAATTCGGTCCCAGCCATCCACATGCTCAGCGTCTAAATGCTAGCTTGGCCAAATTGCTAGCACTGCAACTGCTGCCTTTTCAGCTGCTAGACTCTGCCCCCTTTTGTGAATTTGTGGAATGTTCTGTACCACAGTGGCAGGTTCCAAAATGCCATTTCTTTTCACGGAAGGCCATTCCGGCTCTCAACTGGCATGTGGAAGGCAATGTTTTGGCCTAGTTGGACAGGGCAGTCAGCAATAAGGTGCATATTACCGCTGACTCAAGGTCTAGCAGGCATGGGCAGGGACATTACCTTTCCTTCACGGCGCACTGGGTAAGTCTGTTGGCAGCTGGAAAGGATGCAGGACAGGGTGCAGTAGTGTTGGAGCTTGTTCCGCCACCACGCCTCCAAAATGCTAGTGGTGATTTTGCCACAGCTCTCTCCTCCACCCCCTCTTCTTCTTCCTCTATGGCCTCTTCTTCTGATTTCTCCTCTGAACCAGCGGTGCTCCGTAAGCATTCAAGGGCCCACGCAAGCACTCAGGCAAAAAGATGCCATGCGGTGCTTGAGTTGGTCTGCTTAGGGGACAGGAGCCACACTGGGGCAGACACTCTGTCAGCTCTGCAGGGGCAGGCTCAGAGGTGGTTGACGCCACGCCAGCTTCAGCCAGCAATGGTTGTATGTGACAATGGCACCAACCTTCTCTCTCCCTCCGACAGGGTCACTTGACCCATGTTTGGCACACATCCTGAATTTGGTGGTCCAGCGGTTCTTGAGCAGGTACCCAGGCTTACAGGATCTCCTGAGGCAGACCAGAAAAGTCTGTGGTCATTTCCGCTGGTCATACAATGCTAGTGCTCGGCTGGCTGACATTCAAAGGGAATGCAACCTGCCCACCAACCGCCTCATTTGTGACATGCCCACCAGGTGGAATTCAACGTTGGCAATGCTGCAACAGCTTTACACATAGCAATGAGTACCTGTGTAAGTATGGCACCAGGACAAGGTCAGGGGAGCTTGGCTTTTTTTTGCCATGCCAGTGGCTACTGGTTAAGAATGCATGCACTGTCCTGTCACCATTTGAGGAGGCCACGAGGATGGTGAGCAGCAACAATGCATGCATCAGCGATACTGTCCCTCTTGTCTTCCTGTTGGAGCACACGCTTCGTGGAATAATGGACAGAGCACTTGAGGCAGAACAGCGGGAGGAAGAGGACTTACTTACCTTTCAAGACCTCCTTTATCCAGATTGTATTCCTGCGGGCCCACCAAACACACAGGAAGAAGAGGAGGATTGTGTCAGCATGGACATGGAGGATAACACTCAGCAGCAGTCTTCAAGGGATGGTTTTCAGTCCCCAGAAACCCAAGGAGTTGTATGTGGCTGGGAGGAGGTTGTTACGGATCATGTGATCCTTAGTGACCCAGAGGACTCAGAATCGAATGCCTCTGCAAACTTACGCTGCATGGTCTCCCTGATTCGTGGTATCAAGGAGAGGGATCATTACTGGCTGGAAACCCTTCTTGATCCACATTACAAGGGTAAGGTTGCAGAACTCATCCTGCCTTTGCAGAGGGAGCAGAGGATGAAACATCTTCAGGAGGCCTTGAAGAAAGGTTTGTGCAATGCGTTTCCAGACCCTGGGAGGTTACAGTATCCTGGTGCTGGTCAACGTGTTGCTGAGGCTTCGTTAACTCAGAGGAAGAGCGGTGGAGAAGGTGGTCGGCTGACCGATGCCTTTAGACAATTTTTCAGTCTTCAGCGCCAAGTTCTGATCGGTTCAAGCAACCATCGCCAGCGTCTGCATTACATGGTGCATGAATATCTAGGGGCATGAGAAGACTTGGAGACTTTTCCAACAGACCATCCACTGGGTTACTGGGTCTTGAGGATGGACCACTGGCCAGAACTTGCTCAATATGCAATTAAACTACTGGCCTGTCCTGCATCCAGTGTTATTTCTGAACACACATTCAGTGCTGCTGGAGGGTTTGTAACGGATCATAGAGTGCGCCTGTCCACAGACTCCATTGATAGGCTCACATTCATAAAAATTAATCAGTCTTGGATCAGCAGCTATCAAGCACCTGATGCTGATGTAACTGATTGATTTTTCTATGGATGTGGGATCTCTTGAAGACTGCCTATGCTGAGCGACTATCCTATACCTCCTCAATCTTGATCATGCTAGCTTCCAACAATATTTTTGGTTTAGGGCACCACCACTGTCTAAGGCCCAGTTTTACTGCCCCTGTTTAACGAGGACATGTAATTACAATTTTTGATCTAATATTTCACAGCAGGGCCCGTTCCTGCGCCCAACAAGAGTAACTGTGAGGGCTTACAGTGTTGTGGCATCACCACCCCCAAAGGCCCAATTTTTCTGCCCTGTTTAATAGGGGCATGTAATTACGATTCTTGATCTAATATTTCACAGCAGGGCTCGTTCCTGCGCCCACCAAGAGTAATGCCGCCTACACACGATCGGAAATGCCGCCAGCAAAAGACCGATGTGAGCTTTTGGTCGGAAAATGGGACCGTGTGTATGCTCCATCGGACATTTGCTGGCAGAATTCTAGCCAGCAAAATATTGAGGGCAGGTTCTCAAATTTTCGGTCGGAAAAACTTCCTATCCGAAAAAATGCGTTTGTATGCAATTCAGATGCGCAAAAAATCACGCATGCTCTTAAACAATTAGACGCATGCTCGGAAGCATTGAACTTAATTTTCTCGGCTCGTCGTAATGTTGGACGTCACCGCGTTCTTGACGGTCGAAAGTTCAGAGAACTTTTGTGTGACCGTGTGTATGCAAGCCAAGCTTGAGCGGAATTCTGTCAGAAAAACCATCCAAGATTTTTCAGATGGAAAAACCCCCCGTGTGTATGGGGCATTACTGTGGGGGCTTACAGTGCCGTGGCACCACCACCAAAGGCCCAATTTTTCTGCCCCTGTTTAACAGGGGCATGTAATTACAATTCTTGATATAATATTTCACAGCAGGGCCCGTTCCTGAGATCACAAAGAGTAACTGTGAGGGCTTACAGTGTTCTGGTACCACCTAAGGCCCAATTTTCTGCCAAGTATATAGGGCAGGCTGTAAAGTATATACTTCTGTTCAGAGTATATAGTGCCTGGAGGCCCCCCACGCAAATTTTTCTTTTATTTGGTGTGCGGGATTCCCCTTAATATCAATAACAGACCCAAAGGGCCTGGTAATGGGCTGGGGGGACCCATGCCGTTTTTCTCAATGATTTCCATTTATATTGCCGAGACCCGACAATACATTACAGCCGCGATCAGTTTTTAATGACTTTTTTTCCTTTAGAAATGTCATTTTGCTGTGGTATTGTTCTAAACACGGGAAAAATGCGCACTTTACAGGCATACTATAGACACCCCCCAGGCACGATATTTAAAGGAATATTTCATTTTTATTGTTTCACTTTAAGCATCATTAAAATCACGGCTCCCGAAAAAACTGCCGTTTTTTAAAACTTTTTTTTGCATTGATAC
This sequence comes from Lithobates septentrionalis, assembly GCA_037952835.1. NCBI lineage: Eukaryota > Metazoa > Chordata > Amphibia > Anura > Ranidae > Lithobates > Lithobates septentrionalis. Next base: position 1,143,675 of record JBBDGP010002436.1, read on the forward strand.
ATGTCCCCTGGGGCAGGACCCGGGTCCCCAAACACTTTTTATGGCAATAACTTGCATATAAGCCTTTAAAATGATCACTTTTGTTTTTTCACGTTCGTGTCCCATAGACTTTAACGGTGTTCGCACAAACTTTTAGCATGTTCGAATGTTCTGCTGTGAACCAAACCGGGGAGTGTTCGGCTCATCCCTTTTGAGGAATGGAGATGGACCTTTCATATGATGTACAGTATCTCCTCCTCATTTGTTGGGGACATGACGTTATATTGAGGAATGGAGATGGACCTTTCATATGGTGTACAGTATCTCCTCCTCATTTGTTGGGAACATGACATTATATTGAGGAATGGAGATGGACCTTTCATATGGTGTACAGTATCTCCTCCTCATTTGTTGGGAACATGACATTATATTGAGGAATGGAGATGGACCTTTCATATGGTGTACAGTATCTCCTCCTCATTTGTTGGGAACATGACATTATATTGAGGAATGGAGATGGACCTTTCATATGGTGTACAGTATCTCCTCCTCATTTGTTGGGAACATGACATTATATTGAGGAATGGAGATGGACCTTTCATATGGTGTACAGTATCTCCTCCTCATTTGTTGGGAACATGACATTATATTGAGGAATGGAGATGGACCTTTCATATGGTGTACAGTATCTCCTCCTCATTTGTTGGGAACATGACATTATATTGAGGAATGGAGATGGACCTTTCATATGGTGTACAGTATCTCCCCCTCATTTGTTGGGAACATGACATTATATTGGAGGAATGGAGATGGACCTTTCATATGGTGTACAGTATCTCCTCCTCATTTGTTGGGAACATGACGTTATATTGAGGAATGGAGATGGACTTTCATAGGGTGTACAGTATCTCCTGCTCATTTAATTCATAACCTAGTCTCCTCTTACCGGTGATGTGAGGGGTGGCTGATTGTCCATCATGACGTCCTCGTAGACAGTGGACATCAACCCTGTCCTCAGTGCCCACTAACAGGCCAGGTTTGCAGGATAACTGAAATACATGACAGGTGATATAATTTGCTGCTCAGTGATTGCAGTATTCTAGTTTGCATCTCCCCCCAGGTAATACATAAAAACCTAGCCTGTTAGTGGGCCCTGAGGACAGGGTTGATGACCACGGCTTGACATCCTGACATCCTGACACCTTATAGGACACCTATTACTGTTCGGTGGTTCCTACCTGCGCTAGCCTCTGGAAGAGTTTCCTCCTCTTTATAAGACGGGTTGTTCGGTGACGACTTCCGATTTTTTTCCCTTTTTTCTTCTATTTTAGAACTATGATCTTCATCCTGAAAAACATCAAACACAAAAATGCAAATGTATTTACAAACTGTACAATATACAGTAATGACATGTTTTTTCTTTTATAGTTTTATGATTTGTCGAGTCAATATACCTCAGAATCCTGATCTTCCTGTGTGGAATCCCAGGAATACAGAGGATGAGGACATCTCTCTGCTGGGTTCCTGGTATTAGGCGAGTCCATCATATCCTTGTGTCCACCCAAAAACTCCTCCATCTCTCCATACTCCTCATCATACTCATCTTTAACAACAATATTATAGTTCTCAACGTTTTCACCCTGAATATATAATAAAACATTAATTGTAACAAACATGCTTCTGTATAAATCATAACTAGCAATAATGGTCAATTATCTACCTGATGATGGTGAGGGATGGTGTGATCTTCCTGTGTGGAATCCCGGGAATACAGAGGACGGGGACATCTCTCTGGTGGGTTCCTATTGATGGATGTCTCCACCACGGTGTCCTGGTACAGATCTTTGTGTCCTTTTGGAATCCCTGACTCCTCCATCACCCCATCATCATCATCCTCCTCTTTTATCTCGTCTTCTTCTTCTTCTTCTGCTTTAACCTCAACTTTAGAATCTCTCGGGTTTCCACTCTGAATATATAATAAAAATGACATCAATGGTAACAATGCAGATAATGTACAGATCCTAATGATACTATCAGTGATTGTTCCTCATCTACCTGATGATGGTGGGGGATGGTGTGACCTTCCTGTGTGGAATCCCGGGAATACAGAGGACTTCTCTCTGGTGAGTTCCTGGTATTAGGTGGTTCCATCATATCCTTGTGTCCTTCAGAAAGCTCCTTCATCACTCCATACTCCTCATCCTCCTCTTTGTACTCTTCTTTAACCACAACATTATCATCCCCGTGACATCTCTCTGGTGGGTTCCCATTACTGGATCCATCTGTAGGAAACACACACACTGACTGAATACATTGTTTCTATGTGTTTATCAGATGATGGGGGATCTAGGTGGAGCCTCCGTACTGCTCTCTCCTTTACAATAAAGTCTCCTCTTACCCGGTGATGTGAGGGGCAGCTGATTGTCCATCATGACGTCCTTGTAGAGATCCTTGTGTCCGTCTAAACACTCCTATATAAAAGAAATAGACAGTGACATCCTGACACCTTATAGGAACCTGACACACACAATGATACAGTCACCATCCAGACACATCCCTTGTCTGTTACTGGATAATGTCCCAGAATCCTCCTCACCTCTCCTGTCAGCAGCCCCATTATCTTCTTGGTGACTTCTAGAATCTTCTTCTCATTTTTTTTACAAGGTGTCAGGAAGGGAGGTGAAGGCACTGTGATGGTTACCTGGCCACCAAACTCCACAGAAGGAAATCTCTGTATTGAGGAACCAATAGGAATATCATGTTAGAATCCCAGAATCCTCCTCACCTCTCCGGTCAAAGAGTGATGTCATGTGACCTCCCAGAATCCTCCTCACCTCTCCGGTCAGCAGGTAGATGATCTCCAGGGTGAGGTTTAGTATCCTCTCAGTCATGTGACTCCAGTCCTCCTCCATCCTCATTCGTGCCGTCATTTGATCTATACAGGTTTCTGCCTAGACAGGTACGGATGATAAGAGATAATTAAGATATATATATATTCTGCCCCTGAAGGGGTTAATCTAGGTTTCCACACTATATATGTGTGTATCATCATCTGCTGGAGATAAAAGACGTCACAGTGACTATGGAGGAAGAGGACGGACATGACGGGGGAGGGTTACTGGGTGTAAATAGAAAATAAGATCTTATTACCTCCTCTGGTGCCACTTCCAGCGACCTCTCCCCTCTACTTCATCACGACTCACCTCTCACCCGGGAACGTCCTATTTATACCTGACATCACTTCCTGCTTACCATAGAGACTTCCTGCCTGGGTTGAAGTGAGATCACCACCTTGTGGAGCTCAGAGGAACTGCAGCCCTTAGAAATATCAATGGTAAGAAGTGAAGCTCCTTTAGAGCTCATACACAGCATTGCAGTGGGTTGAATGAACATGTTAACGTGTGCTGCGTTAAGAAAGTCCAATTATTTAAATATGCTGCCAACTTACCGCAGTAGCCTGAAAAATTGGTTTTACAGCTTTTTTGGTAACGTGGCACCTCACAATGTATAATAGTGCATTACCATTCGGTGTAGTGGTCCTCAGACCAGGTGTGTTGGTTTGGTGTGTGCCGATGCCAGTAAAAATGGATGACACCACAAGGAACTGATACCCATACACTGGACTGTCCCACCATGAGCGAGACCTTAGAGACCAGACACTTCCAAGACGCAACTCGCCAAGGCTGAATTCACATCTATACATCTTTTTTTTGATGTGCAATGCATGGAGCTGTGGAGCCACTGGTTACTGGTTCCCCCTACTCCTGCACAGCCAGGCAACACGCATTTCCAACTCGCATCTAGACACAAGACATCAGTCCCTGGGTTTGTTTTTGTTGTTTTGTTGGGGAAGACAACTTGGATAGGGTATAGGGATTATTCGATGCCCAACTTGACTTGAAGAACAACAGAGGAGGACAAACTTCCTTAGTCCTTTACGGAACGGGAACTCTCAGGCCCCTTCAGAAAATAGCACAAAATGTTGCAAAAGTGCATGCAAGAGTATCTCCCCTCCTCCCATAAAACTGCTCCCAGCTCCACCGCCTGCAGGTACTACTAGCCGTCCTGGCTACTTGTCTACCAGCCCACCTGGCTGCTCCGAAGATCTCCCAGGACAAGGATTAAAGAGTTAAGCACAGCGCTGTCCTTTGAAAGCTTGATACATGTGGCAGTCTCTCTGTGAATCCCTGGGTGTGCTGATGTATTCATTCTCCCTTCGTTGCTCCTGGGCAAGATTCCTCCTGAAACCGGATGCTGAAAGGTTCCTTCCAAGCCAGCTTGAGCCCCCCTTTAAACCTAGGGTCCCTTCCTAGGCCACCAACAGCCTCCTTGGCACTCTATCTTCCACCCAACCCCTCCTGCTGGCCAGGCTCTCCCATATTTAAGGGCTGACCCAGCCACCCTGCCAGGCCCTCTGCCTAGGAATTGGCCAGATTCCCTCAAGTATGCAGATCAGGATTTCCTGGCCTCTGCCCACTAACTTCCTGAAGCTTCTCCAAGCCTCTGGATCCAGGGGGAGGTACCAGAGACCTGCATCTGTACAGCCATCCAGCCTGACCTGCAGTAAGCCAACCTAATTACAGACTCACATAACTTACCATGAGACATACCAAATAAATGTACCTACACTAGATGTACACTAGAGAGTGCTACAGAACATTGCAACACGCCATTACAATTCACGTTGATATGAGTGCCTATGGAGGTCTGTAGTGTTGTGACCATAGTGTTGACCTAGTTCTATTTATACAGGATCAATACTCCTGCTTGTATCCAGCTCCTGTGACCCCAGTGTACTTGACCCTGCGCACTCCAGTCTGTATTCTGTTCCACTGACCCCGTGCACGCCAGCCTGTATTCTGTTCCGGTGACCCCGTGCACGCCAACCTGTATTCTGTTCCGGTGACCCCGTGCACGCCAGCCTGTATTCTGTTCCGGTGACCCCGTGCACGCCAACCTGTATTCTGTTCCGGTGACCCAGTGCACGCCAGCCTGTATTCTTTTCCGGTGACCCCGTGCACGCCAACCTGTATTCTGTTCCGGTGACCCTGTGCACTCTCCAGCCTGTATTCTGTTCCAGGGACCCTGTGCACGCCAACCTGTATTCTGTTCCGGTGACCCCGTGCACTCCAGCCTGTATTCTGTTCCGGTGGCCCCGTGCACTCCAGCCTGTATTCTGTTCCGGTGGCCCCGTGCACTCCAGCCTGTATTCTGTTCCGGTGGCCCCGTGCACGCCAACCTGTATTCTGTTCCGGTGAACCCGTGCACTCCAGCCTGTATTCTGTTCCGGTGACCCCGTACACGCCAACCTGTATTCTGTTCCGGTGACCCCGTGCACTCCAGCCTGTATTCTGTTCCGGTGGCCCCGTGCACTCCAGCCTGTATTCTGTTCCGGTGGCCCCGTGCACGCCAGCCTGTATTCTGTTCCGGTGACCCCGTGCACGCCAGCCTGTATTCTGTTCCGGTGACCCCGTGCACGCCAGCCTGTATTCTGTTCCGGTGACCCCGTACATGCCAACCTGTATTCTGTTCTGGCGACCCCGTGCATGCCAACCTGTATTCTGTTCCGGTGACCCCGTGCACGCCAGCCTGTATTCTGTTCCGGTGACCCCGTGCACGCCAGCCTGTATTCTGTTCCGGTGACCCCGTGCACTCCAGCCTGTATTCTGTTCCGGTGAGCCCGTGCATGCCAGCCTGTATTCTGTTCTGGTGACCCCGTGCATGCCAGCCTGTATTCTGTTCCGGTGACCCCGTGCACTCCAGCCTGTATTCTGTTCCGGTGACCCCATGCACTCCAGCCTATATTCTGTTCCGGTGACCCCGTGCACTCCAGCCTGTATTCTGTTCCGGTGACCCCATGCATGCCAGCCTGTATTCTGTTCCGGTGACCCCGTGCACGCCAGCCTGTATTCTGTTCCGGTGACCACATGCACGCCAGCCTGTATTCTGTTCCGGTGACCCCGTGCACGCCAGCCTGTATTCTGTTCCGGTGACCCCGTGCACGCCAACCTGTATTCTGTTCCGGTGACCCCGTGCACTCCAGCCTGTATTCTGTTTCGGTGACCCCGTGCACTCCAGCCTGTATTCTGTTCCAGTGGCCCTGTGCACGCCAGCCTGTATTATGTTCCGGTGACCCCGTGCACGACAGCCTGTATTCTGTTCCGGTGACCCCGTGCACACCAGCCTGTATTCTGTTCCGGTGACCCCGTGCACACCAGCCTGTATTCTGTTCCGGTGACCCTGTGCATGCCAGCCTGTATTCTGTTCTGGTGACCCCGTGCACGCCAGCCTGTATTCTGTTCCGGTGACCCCGTGCACGCCAGCCTGTATTCTGTTCCGGTGACCCCGTACATGCCAACCTGTATTCTGTTCTGGCGACCCCGTGCATGCCAACCTGTATTCTGTTCCGGTGACCCCGTGCACGCCAGCCTGTATTCTGTTCCGGTGACCCCGTGCATGCCAGCCTGTATTCTGTTCCGGTGACCCCGTGCACTCCAGCCTGTATTCTGTTCCGGTGAGCCCGTGCATGCCAGCCTGTATTCTGTTCTGGTGACCCCGTGCATGCCAGCCTGTATTCTGTTCCGGTGACCCCGTGCACTCCAGCCTGTATTCTGTTCCGGTGACCCCATGCACTCCAGCCTATATTCTGTTCCGGTGACCCCGTGCACTCCAGCCTGTATTCTGTTCCGGTGACCCCATGCATGCCAGCCTGTATTCTGTTCCGGTGACCCCGTGCACGCCAGCCTGTATTCTGTTCCGGTGACCACATGCACGCCAGCCTGTATTCTGTTCCGGTGACCCCGTGCACGCCAGCCTGTATTCTGTTCCGGTGACCCTGTGCACTCAAACCTGTATTCTGTTCCGGTGACCCCGTGCACTCCAGCCTGTATTCTGTTTCGGTGACCCCGTGCACTCCAGCCTGTATTCTGTTCCAGTGGCCCTGTGCACGCCAGCCTGTATTATGTTCCGGTGACCCCGTGCACGACAGCCTGTATTCTGTTCCGGTGACCCCGTGCACACCAGCCTGTATTCTGTTCCGGTGACCCTGTGCATGCCAGCCTGTATTCTGTTCTGGTGACCCCGTGCACGCCAGCCTGTATTTTGTCCTGGTGACCCTGTGCACTCTAATCTGTACCTTGTTTCAGTGTACCCATGCAGCAGCCTATATCAAGCTCCAGCTATAGGACACCCTTCCCTATGTTCTGTTGCCCTTGGCATGCTTGCCTTCCATTGACTTATTATTTATTGTTGACCCGGGTTCCATATACTGCAGGAGACTCTTTCCTGCACATCCTTACTCTGTCTCCAGTAGCTGCCCACTCAGCTCAGTCAAAGGGCTGCAACCTGCGAGCCACCAGCAGCAAACCCATCAGCCCTTGTGGGGGTGCTCTGGTGAAATCCAGGTGACCCCCTTAGACCCTGTGCTTTAGTACTTCCAAGGGCCCTAACCTTCACCAAACATGCAGGCTTACTATTCCTATTCCTTCAGTGTCACCAGGTATCCTGCTCCTCCAAGACTCCACTGGGGCTCTGTGACTCATCCATGGCCTAAGCCATGACAGCTTCCTGCTCAAGGCTCTGGTTGCTAGGAGGCCAACAGGTGCTGGCCTCCTAGCAACCAGTGATTATTCCTCACGCCTATTCAGCTGATTTTAAACAGAAGGGCTGGGAACAAAACCTGATGCTATTGACTAAATATGCCCATGGGGCCATATTTGTTCATTGATGTCAGGCCAGAGGTGAATAGGGCCGGGACTGAGTCATTGGTTGTTAGGTGTCAGCAACTAATATCCCACTGTGAAGGACAGCATTGAAGCTTGGCTGTCATTGGCCTTAAGAGGATTGGTGGGAGAGAATCTTCCTGGGGCATTTACTTTGTAGAACATTATTTGGATCATTATCTGCTATGGCACCCTTTTCACATTGAGGACATGTGGCTTTGTAACATTCAGAAGAGGGGCTCCATGCTATCTGTCCAACCAGGCTCTACGGTCAGATAAGGGTCCGGTATAGATTTTGGGGGGATCCCTCACTGTGTTTATTTTTTGTATGGTGTATCACCTTAAAATCTGGATCTGGTATGTATTTTAGGAGGACCCTATGTTTTTTTTAGCATGAAGCCCCCCCACTTCCCTCCTGCAATCCATACTAGACATTTATTGTTGATAAGGGTCTGGTATAGACGTTGAAGGGCACTTTAACCTTTAAGAGTTTTCCAGGGGTGGACTGTTGAACTGAGATCATACAGACAGAGACAGTGTACTTTTCTATTGTTAAGCTGGACACCCATATCCTCATGGGAGCCAAGAGGGTGATAGTCCCAAACATTACCCTTCAAAGAATTCAAGCATCGGGGTTCTCATCTTATGTTCTGTGTATTCTTTGAGAAACTTTCAGATAAAGAAACTGACACCATGAAAAAATTTCAAATGGTTTGGGTATGGTGGGCCAAGTCCTACCTTCCTCCTACTTCTCATGGAGACTCTCTGACAATCTGAACTGTACCTGGTTTGAACGCCTTCCCATTTCCAACTAAATGTCAGCCACCCGGCCTTCATCACTGTCCCCCACCCCATTCCTCCCTTCCCTCTCCCCCAACTGAGGGTCAGCCACCAGGCCTTCATCACTGTCCTCCACCCCATTCCTCCCTTCCCTCTCCCCCGAGGGTCAGCCACCCGGCCTTCATCACTGTCCCCCACCCCATTCCTCCCTTCACTCTCCCCCAACTGAGGGTCAGCCACCCGGCCTTCATCACTGTCCCCCACCCCATTCCTCCCTTCCCTCTCCCCCAACTGAGGGTCAGCCACCCGGCCTTCATCACTATTCCCCACCCCTCTCCTCCTTTCCCTCTCCCCCAACTGAGGGTCAGCCACCCGGCCTTCATCACTGTCCCCCACCCCATTCCCTCTCCCCCAACTGAGGGTCAGCCACCCGGCCTTCATCACTGTCCCCCACCCCATTCCTCCCTTCCCTCTCCCCCAACTGAGGGTCAGCCACCCGGCCTTCATCACTGTCCCCCACCCCATTCCTCCCTACCCTCTCCCCCAACTGAGGGTCAGCCACCCGGCCTTCATCAATGTCCCCCACCCAAGTCCTCCCTTCCCTCTCCCCCAACTGAGGGTCAGCCACCCGGCCTTCATCAATGTCCCCCACCCAAGTCCCCCCCCCCCATCTCTTTCTTACATTCTTCTCATCTTCTTTCCTGTTAATCTTCTCTTGCAGCTTATTGGACACCAGGTTCTCCAACCTTAGATCCTTCCAAGTAGTGTCCTGAATCAGGTTATCCTGTCCGGTCCCTAAGCGTTCCCATAGCTTTGTATGATTCTTACACTCTTCTCACCTGCCATGAGTCGGGACAGATTTCTCATCTTGCAAACCATGTGTGTTCTAATTCTTTGTCACCTCTATTGTTGGACCCCCCTTTGGTTGGGCTGTACTCAACTTTCAACACAATCTATCATTTGCCCGTAATACTCGATTCTTTGGAAAAAAAAAAAAATAACAAAAAAGTGTTCTATGCCATCACAAGGCCATGAAACGCGTTGCAGGTGGCTGTGTGACAAATAAATAACTACTTTTGAATGAATCTCAATAGTTCTCATTCTGGATCGTACAATCACATCTGTGAGGTTGTTTGATGCCCTGATGGGATTTTTTATTTTTTTTGGCAAACTTGGACATGAGAGTATATGAACCAGAACTATAGGTTTCGTTTTTATGAGTTCCTCTCTTCTGTAGGAGATGGTCCCCATCAAAATCCCTTTTTATATTAGATTCTCCATCAGATTTCCCCTTCCATGAGAGTCCCCATCAGAGTTCCTCCTTACATAATGGTCCCCAGAGTCCTCCCTTACATCAGGGTCCCCAGGGTCCTCCCTTACATCAGGGTTCCCAGAGTCCTCCCTTACATCAGGGTCCCCATCAAAGTCTATTTTTATATGAGATTCCCCATCAGATTCCCCCTTTACATCAGGGTCCCCATCAGATCCCCCTTTACATCAGGGTCCCCTTGGGAGTCCTGCCTTACATTGGTGACATCATCAAAATCCATTCTTACATGAGATTCCCCATCAGATTCTTTCTTACATGAGAGTCCATATCGGAATCCTCTCCCACATTGGGGTCCCCATGAGCCCACCTGCACCTCACCATCTTGCAGTGAGGCTGAGGGCCTAAAGAGCCCAGGCTGTAGCAGCAGGTGTGGAGGGGAAGCAGGTGTGGGGGCATAGGAAGGGCTGTCCTCCTGTAAATGCTGGGGCAAGCATGTGATTGGTTGGTCAGGGTGCCAAGGGTCCCAGCAACCAAAGTTGGTACAATGGCCAGCCAGGGGAACCTTCACTGGAGAACAGGAAGTGGAGGAATTGTGTATGTTGGAGTGAAACAGAGACCAAAAGCTGACCTGAAGAGCCATGTGAGGGGCCCCAGACCCCAGCTGTGGGCCGTATTTGGAGACTCAGTAAGCCTGCATGTTTGGCGAAGGTTAGGGCCCATGCAATAACAAAAGCACTGGGTCTAAGGGGTCACCTGGATTTCTCCAGAGCACCCCACAAGGGCTGATGAGTTTTGCTGCTGGTGGCTCCCAGGTTGCAGCCCTTTGACTGACCCCCTCCCCCCACACGGTTGCTTTCGCTAAGCTAAGGGGGGATCTCTCTGCTGATCCGGCGGATGACAGGTCCATGTCCGCTCTGCTATACAAACAGCAGACACGGACACAGTCCCACTCTCCTCTATGGGGAAACTGGATGGAAAGGACCGCCTGTCTCCCTCCGATCTGGCAGATGAATGGGAAATCGAATTCACCAATCCGTATGTTTTTGGCAGACAGGATTGGATCAGATGTTATTAAGTCAATAAAAACTGCTCCTAACTTTTTAGCTCGCTCCTAGATTCCAAGCAAATTTGTGAAGCCCCGCCTTAGAGGGTCACTGGATTTCGGGTCCCCCTATTTTGGCACAGCCTGGCAACACGCATTTTGTTTGCTTTCATTCTGAGACAGAGAATCAGTCCACGGGCTTGTTTTTATTGTTTTATTGGGGGGGGGGGGGGGAACAACTTGGATGATGAAGTAATTGGTACAATAAATATTATTCGAGGGTGGTTACGGATCCCCTCTATTTATTGCACCTTGGTATTACCTTGTCTATTCCTATAATTAGCTAGTCTATTAAAATGCTGATCACATGTTACTGTTGATATCACTATAATATAAGGTTAGCTATGAGACCAAGCACACGGCTTAATAAAACAAAGTCTTATTTATTTCCCAAGAAAATAGGAAACCCAGACCCATTAGTAACCACCCCCACTAGCCTCCTGTCCAATGAGATATTGCCAGGACGTAGTCCCTTTAAAGTGGTTGTAAACCCTGGTAAAAAAAATCAAAAAACCCTGCAGGACAAAGGAATTACTTACCCGAGAATGAAGCCCCCGCAGCCTCCCCTCGTCTCCCCCTCCGGCCGGCGTCATCTCTCCCGGGGGTTACTTCCGGGTATCTCGGCTCCGGCGATGTGATTGGCCGGAGCCGCGATGACGTCACTCCTGCGCATGCGTGCCGATAGTGGCACACAGACTGAAGCAACGGCACATACGTGTCATTGCTTCAGTTTGCCCCAGTGCGCATGTGCAAATGTCATCGGCATATGCAGGGGACAGGGGATATCTCCTAAACTGTGCAGGTTTTGGAGATATCCTGGGTAGCTACAGGTAAGCCTTATTACAGGCTTACCTGTAGCATAAAGTTGTTGTAATGGGTTTACAACCACTTTAATATCTTATATTAAGTGTAAGAGATGTGTTTGGCCTCTAGGGGCAGAATTGTCCATGTATGTATCCTGGTCAATCTTCAATGCCTTTGATCTTTTGATCTTCTATCATCTTGTCAGCTATGGTCCCTTTCAAGTTTGCATTATAACAACAGACGGTCCAGAGCCTTGATGGAGGCCTGATCTATACAAAGCTTTGATGTGCAATTTGTTACATTCCAGACCTGGTATCAACCAGGAAGAACGTCAGACCTTTACCCTGTAAAGCCATGGAACCACAAGTATCAGCATGGCTGATCTTTGGGATCAGGAAACAAATATGTAGAAACTCCAGAAATATGACATTAGACCATGTTGCCTTCCAACAGATGGAGTAGAGGGATTATGGGATGCCCAACTTGACTCAAAAGAACGACTGGAGGTAGGGTTGTCACCTGTCCGGGATTCACCCAGACAGTTCGGGTTTGGAATCATAAGTCCAGGTTTCAGGCTGCCTGAAACCTGGACACATTTAGACCGGACTGACTTCCAAATGCGTTTAGATGAGAGGTGCTGACTGCCAAGGGGTGAGTGAGCTAACCATCCATCCATGTCTGTGACTGAAGTCTCCCTCCTTCTCTCTCCTGCCTCTGACTACATTAAGGTAATTCAGGGTTCTCAGAGCACCCCTTACATCAGAGTTCCCCTTTACACCAGAGGCCACAGTATTCCCCCTTACATCAGAGTCCTCTCCGTACATCAGAGTTCTTAGTGTCCCCCCTTAAATCAGGGTTCCCAGATTTTAGTTAGGGGTATCAGAGTAACGGGGGCTGAATACAAATGACCCCCACACTTTTCACATATTTATTGTATCATTTATCATTTTCCTTCCACTTCACAATTATGAGACACTTTGTGTTGGTCTATCACATAAAATCCCAATAAAATACATTTACATTTTTGGTTGTAACATGACAAAATGTGGAAGATTTCAAGGGGTGCAAATACTTTTTCAAGGCACTGTATGCATTTCATGGCCTCTTTGCCCTCCACCCACTAGCTTCTAGAAACTTCCAGCCACTTCTAGAATCATGGGGAGGTACCAGAGGCCTGACCTGTAGAGTTCTCCAGCCTGACCTACAGTAAACCCCCCCCCCCCCCCCCCCGACCAATTGACTCGCACAACCACTGCTACGCTTACTATTAGTCTAATGAACTTGTGTTTTGTCAATATCTTTTGTCTTCACAGGTACACGAGGGTGACTTCTCAGATATGTGTAGGGAACCGTGCCTGGTGGAGTGAACTAAGTTTTTGGGAAAGTTTAGAGCACAAAACATACTCAACAAAAAGGTAATGACTCCATTTTTATTTTCCTGCTATCAATGGCCAAGTGTAGATGGGAAATAATACTGCGCTAACGCAAATAAATGGTGAAGAGCTGCTACATGAACATTGTGACAAAGATAATGGATAATGAACTATAACTAATGTAGCGCTGAAAAATAAACAGGTAATATATATGCACATAAACAAAAGTGAATAAATCATATACAAATGAAAGAAAAATGAAATGTGACAAAGTCCAAATGGGTATAAAGGTATAAAATAGTGGCTAATTAGGGATGGAATACACTGGCACGGTCTGGCATAGAGAGCATCAGAGATCGTACATCTTCAACCGAAAAAGAGAAGTATAATCTATCCTTACCGGAACAGGTGGACTTGAATGTCAGCGACGAGTCATTAAGGCAAGGATGCCAGGATCGGCAAATCGGCAAGACTCCAGAGGACCCGGGACCTCCAAACACAGCATTCCCCTAGTTGAAGTCCTTTGGGACGAAACGCGTTGGTCTTGGCTCTCTGCTCCCCATTTTTAGCTTATTGATGTATGCCGGTTTTTAGAAATAAAAAAAATGACTTTTTCTGACCTACACCATATGGAGGCATTTTTTCTTTCTATAAACCTTTTGGACGAGAGTTCCTTTGCGGTCCAGTCTGGTCCTCCACGCCTGGATTACAGCCCTGGTGTTCCCCACATCTGAGGTCCGGTTCGGTGGTCACCTGTATACCCCTTGGAGTCGTGTTTGGAGGTCTCGGGTCCTTTGGATGTCGGGAACACCAGGGCTGTAATCCAGGCGTGGAGGACCAGAATGGACCGCAAAAGGAACTCTCGTCCAAAAGGTTTATAGAAAGAAAAAATGCCCCCATATGGTGTAGGTCAAAAAGAGTAGGTTTTTTTATTTCTAAAAACCGGCATACATCAATAAGATAAAAATGGTGATCACAGAATAAAAAAGCAATGTGGGGAGCAGAGAGCCAAGACTGACGCGTTTCGTCCCAAATGACTTCAACTGGGGTATGCCGTGTTTGGAGGTCCCCGGTCCTTTGGAGTCTTGCCGATTTGCCGATCCCGGCATCCTTGCCTTAATGACTGATTGTCGCTGACATTCGAGTCCACCTGTGCCGGTAAGAGTAGATATACTTCCCTTTTTCGGTTGAAGATGTACCATCTCTGATGCTCTCTATGCCGGACCGTGCCAGTGTACTCCATCCCTGATTAGCCACTATTTGGTGGTGGACTCACACGGGTCCTTTTTTAGGACCTTTATACCCATTTGGACTTTGTCACATTTCATTTTCCTTTCATTTGTATATGATTTATTCACATTATTTATGTGCATATATATTACGTGTTTATTTTTCAGAGCTACATTATTTATTGTTTATTATCGATGGCCAACACTTCATTGGTGGCTTCGGTGACCTCGGATGTCCTTTATGAAGGGTTCCATTACGAAGATCAGCCATGTGTTTGAGGTCTACGCTGAGGTGCGCTCCTCCCCCACGCGTCAATGTAAATAAATAAATAAAGTTCAAAATTACTTCAATAAAGTCATTTTGAAGACATGGGTTGGGTTGAGTGGGATCTCTTATGTACAGTAAGATTGCACTTTCGTGAAAAGCATTTCCCGCACTCCGAACAGCAAAACGGCTTCTCCCCCGTGTGAGTCATCTGATGTCTGATGAGTTCCAATTTCTGGGTAAAGCTTCTCCCGCACTCGGAACAGGAAAACGGCTTCTCCCCCGTGTGGAATTTCCTATGTTTGTAGAGATAGGTCCTGTCTGAAAAACATTTCCCGCACTCGGGACAGGAATACGGTTTCTCCCCCGTGTGGGACCTCTGATGCGTGAGAAGTGTGGCCTTATCCAGGTAACTCTGCCCGCACTCAGCGCAGGAATACGGCTTGGTGCCGGAATGATACAGCTGATGTCTGATGTATTGGGATTTCAGCAGATAACCTTTCCCACACTCGGCGCAGGAATACGGCTTCTCCCCGCTGTGAGCTTTCTGATGCAGTTGAAGATAGGAGGCATCCGAAAAGCGCTTCCCGCACTCAGGGCAGGAATACGGCTTCTCCCCGGTGTGAGACCTCCAATGTTTAGTGAGACTCGCTTGATATAGAAAACATTTCCCGCACTCAGAACAGGAATACGGCTTCTCACCGGTGTGGGATCTCTGATGTCTGGAAAGATGGGACTCGTACGAAAAGCATTTCCCGCACTCAGAGCACGGGTGCAACTTCTCCCCCGCGTGAGCCCTCTCGTGTTTAACCAGGTCTGTTTTACGTAGGAAGCCTTTCCCGCACTCACAACAGGAATACGGCTTCTCCTCCATATGAGATTTTTTATGCACGTGTAGACTGGATTTAAAACTAAAAAGCTTCCCGCACTCGGCACAGGGAAACTTCTTCTCTGTTAGGACGGCACCGCCGCTCACAGAATTGGGGTCCACAGGATAGGCAGAGCAGGATCGCCCAGACAGGTTTTCTCCTGAACAGGTTTCCGAGGTTGACGGATTTTTTCTTGGACAATATTGGGAGGTTGCCGGAGCTTCTCCTGGACAATATTGGGAGGTTGCCGGAGCTTCTCCTGGACAATATTGGGAGGTTGCCGGAGCTTCTCCTGGACAATATTGGGAGGTTGCCGGAGCTTCTCCTGGACAATATTGGGAGGTTGCCGGAGCTTCTCCTGGACAATATTGGGAGGTTGCCGGAGCTTCTCCTGGACAATATTGGGAGGTTGCCGGAGCTTCTCCTGGACAATTTAGCGGGAAATCCTTATTTTCTATTTTGCAGTTTGCAGACAAACAAAGGCCGTCCTCCGAGGTCTTCTTGACTTTCCATCGATGTGCTAAAAATATAAAGAACAAAAGCAAAAGAAAAAGATGATTGTTGGACACAGAGAAGGAAGATTATCCGAGAGGAATACAGGAATACAGGACGGGGAACACAGCTCAGGAAAGTGACCAGGGGATTACAGGCTGATATCACCCAGTCCCCGCCCTACTCTGGACCAATCAGTGAGCAGTATGAGTGGAGGAATGTATTTAGTGTTAATGACCCACCTGTGCTGATCTCTGTAGGAGTGTCCTCCTCTATATATGTCCCCGTTATTCCATCCTCCTCCATAGACTGCTGATCATCCCTCACATACCTCTCTTCTTCTTCTGATTTAACCTCAAATTCTATATCGATTGGATCTCCACTCTAAATCAAGAAAATGAGAGAAAATATCATCTGTAAGATATAAGCTCACATACAAAATTTCACACATCATCACAAGTCTGTGTTCTAGATGGTCCATCCCACCAACCTTGTAACAGTGAGAGATGGTGTGACCTTCCTGTGTGGAATCCCGGGAATACAGAGGACGGGGACATCTCTCTGGTGGGTTCCTGGTATTAGGTGGCTCCATCATATCCTTGTGTCCTTCTGAAAACTCCTCCATC
The DNA here is from genome assembly GCA_037952835.1 of Lithobates septentrionalis. NCBI lineage: Eukaryota > Metazoa > Chordata > Amphibia > Anura > Ranidae > Lithobates > Lithobates septentrionalis. The sequence goes on from JBBDGP010002436.1 coordinate 1,160,185, forward strand.
ACTCCATACTCCTCATCCTCCTCTTTATACTCTTCTTTAATAACAATATTATTATCCTCCAGGTTTCCGCCCTAAAAATAGATAATTAAACATTCATTGTAACAAAATAGCTTTAGTATGAACCTTTCCCACCAATAATTGTTCCTCATCTACCTGATGATGGTGAGGGATGGTGTGACCTTCCTGTGTGGAATCCCGGGAATACAGAGGACGGGGACATCTCTCTGGTGGGTTCCTGTAGCTGGATGACTCCACCATGGTGTCCTGGTACAGATCTTTGTGTCTTTTTGGAAACTCTGACTCCTCCATCACCCCATCCTCATCACTTATCTCTTCTTTCACCTCAACTTTAGGATCTCTCGGGTTTCCACTCTGAATATATAATAAAAATGACATCAATGGTAACAATGCAGATAATGTACAGATCCTAATGATACTATCAGTGATTGTTCCTCATCTACCTGATGATGGTGGGGGATGGTGTGACCTTCCTGGGTGGAATCCCGGGAATACAGAGGACGGGGACATCTCTCTGGTGGGTTCCTGGTATTAGGTGGCTCCATCATATCCTTGTGTCCTTCTGAAAACTCCTTCATCACTCCATACTCCTCATCCTCCTCTTTTATCTCTTCTTTAACCTCAACTTTAGGATCTCTCAGGTTTCCACTCTGAATAAAAATGACATCAATGATAACAATGCAGATAATGTACAGATCCTAATGATACTATCAGTGATTGTTCCTCATCTACCTGATGATGGTGAGGGATGATGTGACCTTCCTGGGTGGAATCCCGGGAATACAGAGGACGGGGACATCTCTCTGGTGGGTTCCTGGTATTAGGTGGCTCCATCATATCCTTGTGTTCTTCTGAAATCTCCTCCATCACTCCATATTCTTCATCCTCCTCTTTATACTCTTCTTTAACAACAATATTATTATCACCGCGACACCTCTCTGGTGGGTTTCCATTACTGGATCCATCTGTAGGAAACACACACACTGACTGAATACATTGTTTCTATGTGTTTATCAGATGATGGGGGATCTAGGTGGAGCCTCCGTACTGCTCTCTCCTTTACAATAAAGTCTCCTCTTACCCGGTGATGTGAGGGGCGGCTGATTGTCCATCATGACGTCCTTGTAGAGATCCTTGTGTCCTTCTAAATACTCCCACTCCTCCATGGAGAAATAGACAGTGACATCCTGACACCTTATAGGAACCTGACACACACAATGATACAGTCACCATCCAGCACATCCCTTGTCTGTTACTGGATAATGTCCCAGAATTCCCAGAATCCTCCTCACCTCTCCTGTCAGCAGATGGACCATCATGGTGGTCAGTTCCAGGATCTTCTGCTCTTTGTTCCTCTCGGGTATGAGGGATGGAGGTGGGGGGATGGTAATGGGGTTCTGGTCTCTCCTCCATCTTGTAAAGGTTTGGTGATGTCTCCTCATTGTGTCATGTCCGGTAGAACATTTTATTACTACTTCACAGTCCTGTGTTATACAATAGAAGTGAGCCTGTATGGACAGGTGTTGAGGGTTGGGGGGGGGTTATGGGAGTAGAGGTGGAGCAGGACATGTTGGAGGTGATGGGGGTAGAGAATACATCAAGACTCAATGGTGGACATAAAGAAGTCTTTTATTACACTCACTTCTCCAGTCAGCAGGCTTAGGATCTCCAGGGTGAGGTTCAACATCTTTTTCTTGCCCAAAATTTTCACAAAACTCAAAGTTTTCTGATTGTCCATCATGACGTCCTTGTAGAGATCCTTGTGTCCTTCTAAATACTCCCACTCCTCCATGGAGAAATAGACAGTGACATCCTGACACCTTATAGGAACCTGACACACACAATGATACAGTCACCATCCAGACACATCCCTTGTCTGTTACTGGATAATGTCCCAGAATTCCCAGAATCCTCCTCACCTCTCCTGTCAGCAGATGGACCATCATGGTGGTCAGTTCCAGGATCTTCTGCTCTTTGTTCCTCTCAGGTATGGGAGAAGGAGGGGGAGGCACCATGGTGGGGCTCTGGGTCCTGCTCCATCCTCCTGAGATTGGCTCCCCACTAGACTTCTTCACTACAACATAATCCTACAGATCAGGAGAAAGATAAACCGACATCAATCATCTGACATCATCTAAATGTCTACAATAAGAACATGGTCTACTGACCAGACTAGACAAGAGTGATGTCATGTGACCTCCCAGAATCCTCCTCACCTCTCCAGTCAGGTCTGTGTATTATTAATAGAGATAAGAGTGATGTCATGTGACCTCCCAGAATCCTCCTCACCTCTCCGGTCAGGTCTGTGTATTATTAATAGAGATAAGAGTGATGTCATGTGACCTCCCAGAATCCTCCTCACCTCTCCGGTCAGGTCTGTGTATTATTAATAGAGATAAGAGTGATGTCATGTGACCTCCCAGAATCCTCCTCACCTCTCTGGTCAGCAGGTAGATGATCTCCAGGGTGAGGTTAAGTATCTTCTCAGTCATGTGACTCCGGTCCTCCTCCATCCTCATTGGTGCCGTCATTTGATCTATACAGGTCTCCTTGTAGACGGATAACTTTGGGAAATGAAAGTAAGAATTATTTGGATGGTATTGGTCACACAATAATAAGATGTGGCTGTTAGGGGGGTAATGGGAGGGTTGCTGTACACTGAAGAATGACTACCCCCATGGGAACACATTTAGTCTGGACTGTTTAGTGTTTTCTACATATACAGTATCCAGGACATTGTACAGGGTGGTGGTGGGTTCCAGTTGCTCTGAATTCCAGCACCAAGCCTTGCCAGACCCTGTGTCATGGGAAGGTATTGGACTGAACCCTGACCACCCATTAGGCAATTCTTTACAAACAGACCTCCTCTAAATACGAGTGCCCACCAAGGGGTGAAGAACTGTCCTTCTTCATTCCATTTGTTACGTTGGAGAATTTTATTTGACTAGTGAAATGGTAAGGTGGTGAAGACTGCCTTCCTTTCCTGGCAGAATTTCTGTAAGGAGGTCTAAAAAGTGCAGGTGGGAGGACCATCATAGACCAAGAGTCCCCCTTCCCTACCTTAGAGTCCCCCTGAGCCCTACAGCTTCCTCTTCCCTTCAGAGCCCTGCTGCCCATCAACCCTATTAAGGGCCCAAAATCCTTCATCTACACTACCCCCTCAGGGGCCCCAAAGTCCTTCAGCCTCTGTACCCACTGAGATGTTCCTCAGCTTCCCTCAGAATTTTCCTCCGTCTGGCACCAATGATGGAAAATATTCTTCATGGCAGGCTGGGGAATGTTTTCTTCCTCCTGAACAGCAATGTAAGGGGCTCTATGCTCCATACTCCTGACCCCGGCACTCCATCATTGTTTTGGCTGCATAGTGTAATGATTGCCCATTAGCTGCCTGTGTAGTGTAATAATTACCCTTTGTACGCCATGCATGGTCAGGATGGTCATTGTCGGCCATGTATGGTCAGGATGGTCATTGTCGGCCATGTATGGTCAGGATGGTCATTGTCGGCCATGTATGGTCAGGATGGTCATTGTCGGTCATGTATGGTCAGGATGGTCATTGTCGGCCATGTATGGTCAGGATGGTCATTGTCGGCCATGTATGGTCAGGATGGTCATTGTCGGTCATGTATGGTCAGGATGGTCATTGTCGGTCATGTATGGTCAGGATGGTCATTGTCGGTCATGTATGGTCAGGATGGTCATTGTCGGCCATGTATGGTCAGGATGGTCATTGTCGGCCATGTATGGTCAGGATGGTCATTGTCGGCCATGTATGGTCAGGATGGTCATTGTCGGCCATGTATGGTCAGGATGGTCATTGTCGGCCATGTATGGTCAGGATGGTCATTGTCGGCCATGTATGGTCAGGATGGTCATTGTCGGCCATGTATGGTCAGGATGGTCATTGTCGGCCATGTATGGTCAGGATGGTTATTGTCGGCCATGTATGGTCAGGATGGTCATTTTCGGCCATGTATGGTGAGGATGGTCATTGTCGGCCATGTATGGTCAGGATGCTCATTGTCGGCCATGTATGGTGAGGATGGTCATTGTCGGCCATGTATGGTCAGGATGGTCATTGTCGGCCATGTATGGTCAGGATGGTCATTGTCGGCCATGTATGGTCAGGATGGTCATTGTCGGCCATGTATGGTCAGGATGGTCATTGTCGGCCATGTATGGTCAGGATGGTCATTGTCGGCCATGTATGGTCAGGATGGTCATTGTCGGCCATGTATGGTCAGGATGGTCATTGTCGGCCATGTATGGTCAGGATGGTCATTGTCGGCCATGTATGGTGAGGATGGTCATTGTCGGCCATGTATGGTCAGGATGGTCATTGTCGGCCATGTATGGTCAGGATGGTCATTGTCGGCCATGTATGGTCAGGATGGTCATTGTTGGCCATGTATGGTCAGGATGGTCATTGTCGGCCATGTATGGTCAGGATGGTCATTGTCGGCCATGTATGGTCAGGATGGTCATTGTCGGCCATGTATGGTCAGGATGGTCATTGTCGGCCATGTATGGTCAGGATGGTCATTGTCGGCCATGTATGGTGAGGATGGTCATTGTCGGCCATGTATGGTCAGGATGGTCATTGTCGGCCATGTATGGTGAGGATGGTCATTGTCGGCCATGTATGGTCAGGATGGTCATTGTCGGCCATGTATGGTGAGGATGGTCATTGTCGGCCATGTATGGTCAGGATGGTCATTGTCGGCCATGTATGGTCAGGATGGTCATTGTCGGCCATGTATGGTCAGGATGGTCATTGTCGGCCATGTATGGTGAGGATGGTCATTGTCGGCCATGTATGGTCAGGATGGTCATTGTCGGCCATGTATGGTGAGGATGGTCATTGTCGGCCATGTATGGTGAGGATGGTCATTGTCGGCCATGTATGGTCAGGATGGTCATTGTCGGCCATGTATGGTGAGGATGGTCATTGTCGGCCATGTATGGTCAGGATGGTCATTGTCGGCCATGTATGGTCAGGATGGTCATTGTCGGCCATGTATGGTCAGGATGGTCATTGTCGGCCATGTATGGTCAGGATGGTCATTGTCGGCCATGTATGGTCAGGATGGTCATTGTCGGCCATGTATGGTCAGGATGGTCATTGTCGGCCATGTATGGTGAGGATGGTCATTGTCGGCCATGTATGGTCAGGATGGTCATTGTCAGCCATGTATGGTGAGGATGGTCATTGTCGGCCATGTATGGTCAGGATGGTCATTGTCGGCCATGTATGGTCAGGATGGTCATTGTCGGCCATGTATGGTGAGGATGGTCATTGTCGGCCATGTATGGTCAGGATGGTCATTGTCGGCCATGTATGGTCAGGATGGTTATTGTCGGCCATGTATGGTCAGGATGGTCATTGTCGGCCATGTATGATCAGGATGGTCATTGTCGGCCATGTATGGTCAGGATGGTCATTGTCGGCCATGTATGGTCAGGATGGTCATTGTCGGCCATGTATGGTCAGGATGCTCATTGTCGGCCATGTATGGTGAGGATGGTCATTGTCGGCCATGTATGGTCAGGATGGTCATTGTCTTGTCTATGTATCATCTATGTATTAGAGGACCAAATTACTAGAATTTATCTCCAAAATGCCAAAATGAAGAGTGTTCCGGCCCTGTAATTGGGGGAATGTTCTGACTAGGCATGTGCAATGCGTTTCGTAATGAATCGAAATTCGGCCGAATTTTGCATCTTTTGGACGCATCTGAACATCCGAAGAAAAAAAAATAGCGAATTTCAACTAATACGAAAGAAATTATAACGAAAATAATGAATGAATTTGGCATGATTCGTTAAAGGTCTAGTGAAACAGCAGATCAACTCGTAACGGCATAACGAATGATCTGAATTCAATCGTATCAATTTGTTTTTAATCTATTGCCGAGCAACTGGAAAGAAATTGATCCGTCCGCAAATTATAACGAATTGATAGTTTGTTGAATTCAAATTCGTTCATGATTCGGGATGCAGTTACGGTTTTCCAGTCCAATCAGTTGATTGGTTTTGTGTTGGGGGCTGGATTACTGTCAAATTTTCCGAATTACGAATTGTTATCACGAATATATACATATACACATAAATAAGGAATTATCCAAAAATGAGACAATAAAACTAATCGATTGGTTATAACGAATCTCTATACTCTACAGAAATAACAAATTATCCGAAAAAGAATTAAAGCAAAATAACGAATTTAACTGAAATAAATTATGTATTTTACGACTGAAAACAAAACAGAGTTTTCTGTCGCGCACAAGTCTAGTTTCTGCCCCTGAAGGGGTTAATCTAGGTTTCCACACTATATATGTGTGTATCATCATCTGCTGGAGATAAAAGACATCACAGTGACTATGGAGGAAGAGGACGGACATGACGGGGGGGATTACTGGGTGTAAATAGAGAATTAAATCTTATTACCTCCTCTGCTGAAACTTCCAGCTTTGTCTCCTCATACTTCCCCCCGACTCGCCTCTCACCCGGAACGTCCTATTTATAACCTGACGTCACTTCCTGTCTGCACCTGACATCACTTCCTGTCTTCCATAGAGACTTCCTGTCTGTAGGTATTAGAGGGACTTCCTGTGAGTGAGATCACCACCTTGTGGAGAACATAGGAACTGCAGCCATCATTTATTCTGTTTTTCAATCTTCCTCATTGTAGCTGTTATGTTTATGTCTTTTTTTGTTGTTATTTTAGTGCATTTCAGTTGAAGCCAAAACAGCTAATAAAATATTGAATGTCTGTGAAGTTTGGAAAGGTTTAAAAAAAAAGTGTAAAACGGACGGAAGTTATGCAAGAAAGATCTTCAAGAAAGATGGAATTGGCATGGAAATCCACCTGCATGGGGGAGACGAGACCCTTGCCATGGGGCCTTGATGGGGTGGGGAGGAATTGCAGCTCATCCTGGATAGGTACCCTTCCAATGATGAGGTCTTGTGATCTGGTCCAGTTCTAAAATAAGGACGTAGTATGGATTTTGAGCGGAACCCCAAAATCCTGCAGGCCACGTGGCCTTTATTGTTTCAGAAGACAAAGAGCACACTTGCTGTCCTCCTCCGCAGCCAGGTGGCATCCCGGACTAAGGGTCTGATGTGGATTGTGAGGGGGGGACCTCACTTCTTTTTTTTTGTCAGGATTCTCCTCAAAATCCCTACCAGACTTTTGTCCAGGCATGCAGGAAAGGGGGGGGGGGCAGAAAGTGTGGACCCTCTCATGAAACATTCCAGGTCACATGCCTTTGACATTTAAAGTGGAGGTAAACCCTCCTCTCGTTTTCATCCAAGGAAGCCGCCATCTTGGTCTCTGTTTAATCTACAACTGCCATCATGCTGCACATGTGATCAGTTATGACACCAGCCATTGGAGGGTTTGACAGTTTGGTTGAGAGCACAACCAATGGGAGTGTTACGTGCCGGAAATGAAACTGTTTTATGGATGGGTTTACTTCCGCTTTTAAAAAAAATGGCATGGAGCCCCTCAAAATCTGTAGTAGACCCTAATTCCAGATATGGGGCTGGTATGAATTTTGAGAGGGACACCATGCAAAAAAAAAAAAAAAAAGGAGTAGGGTCCCCCATGAAAAAACATGGCAGACCCCTATCCAGGCAAGCAAGGAAATGGTGGGACCAGCGAGCATGCGCCCCCCCCCCCCCCCCTATTGCTGAACTATACCAGGACACATGTTCTCAACACTGACAGAAAGGAGTGAAGCCCCCACGGGTAAGGTGTCCCGTTCCCATGTTGGTGGGGAAAACGGCCTCATCTCCATACCTCTGGGCTGGAGGATATGGGGGTCTGTGGAGGGGGGGGGGGTGTATCAGAATCTGGAAGCCCCCTTTAGAATAAGGGGACCCCCAGATATCTGGCCCACTCCATGTGAATGAATAAGCTACTCACTCAAAATGTAGAAAAAGTCATTCATTATAAGAAAAAAATAAGGAAAATATACCATGACGGCCCCCCTCCCCCCCAATGTAAATCCAACACCATTCACATCAATCAGCTCCAACGTCAATCACAACGTTGGAAGCCCCGGTGACCTCCGGAAACGACCTAGTCATAATGATCTTCTCACGCAGTCATTTTTTTATACATAGATCCCTAAGACTGTATAACTTGAACATAAAAACACAAAAGACGTTATATAAATATTTTTTTATTGAAGAGACCGGATGATGCCGAGTTGTCCATAAAACAGCTTTATTCATAACTGACGAAGGAAAGCCGGAGCCAGTAAAGGGAAAAAAGTGAAAGTCCTGGTTGCCGCACAACACACAAAATCCATGTATGACAAGTAAGAGCCAGCCTCAGCCCCAGATTCCACCCAAGCCACGATCGCCCCAAACGCGTTTCGTCCCGTCCATGGGGCTTAGTCATTGAGATGAAGATTCCATGGACAGGGGGGGAATAAATGCACCATCGGCTGTCGCTTAATTAAGAGAGGGATAAATGTCAGCCAAAGAGACTCTTAATTAAGTGGCAGCCAATGGTGCATTTATTCCCTCCTGCCCGTGGAATTTTCATCTCCATGACTAACCCCCATGGATGGGACGAAACGCGTCAGTGGTGGTGTGGGTGGAGTCTGGGCTGAGGCTGCTCAAACTTCTCTTACATGGGTTTGTGTGATGTGCAGCACCCGGGACTTCCTCTTTTTTCCTTATTAATAAATAATAAATCAGATGAAGAAGAATTGACCTTTCTAACCCTTGTCCAGGCACTATGAAGAGCTTTTTACGTGGAACTCCAGACAACTTCTTTTCTTGGATGGGTTAGAACCTCTGTTGGAGTTTTATTGCTCTTAATCTCCCTCCTGTGGAGGTTATTCCCCCATTTTCTACCCCATAGACATAGGAAACCCCCCTAAACGATGGGAAAACCCATCCTCGTCATTGGAACAGATGTCCCTCTTTAGACATTTCCGCACTATGGACAGGAGAGAGGGTTCTGACTTATGTGACTCTTCTGGTGTCTGAGAAGTTTGACTTTATAAGTGAAACATTTCCCGCACTCTGAGCATGAAAAAGGTCTCTCGCCCGTGTGACCTCTGAGGTGTATAACGAGGTCCTCTTTCCTTCGGTAACACTTCCCGCACTCTGAACAGGAGAACGGTCGCTCGCCTGTGTGAGTTCTCTGGTGTTTACGGAGCTGAGTTTTTAGCACGAAACCTTTCCCGCACTCTGAACACTGAAAAGGACGTTCGCCCGTGTGACTTCTTAAGTGAACAACGAGATGGTTTTTCCGACTGTAAAATTTCCCGCACTCGGGACAGGAGAACGGCTTCTCCCCCGTGTGCACTTTCATGTGGCTGTTAAAGTGCCCTCGCCGGGAGAAACATTTCCCGCACTGTGGACATGAAAATGGCTTCTCACCGGTGTGACTTCTCTGGTGTTCAGTAAGTTGGAAGTTATTTATAAATGATTTCCCGCACTCTGAGCATGAAAAGATCTCCTTATCAGTGTGGACTCTCTGATGTATGGTAAGTTCAGACTTCTTTTCAAAACTTTTCCCGCACTCCGAACATGAAAAGAAACTCTGGTCTAAGTGCATTTTCCGATGCTGGTCAAGATTTCCCTTGTGGGTAAAGCATTTTCCACACTCTGCACAGGAATACGACTTCTCACCTGTGTGGGTTCTCAGGTGTATCATGAGTACCTCCTTCCGTATGAAACCTTTCCCGCACTCTATACATGTATGCAGCTTCTCACCTGTGTGGACCTGCTGATGTATGTGGAGTTCATCTTTCCACATAAAACATTTCCCGCACTCTGCGCATGGAAAATTCTCACCGGTGTGAAGTCTCACATGTCTATGTAGATAATCATTCTGCTTAAAGCTTTGACCGCATTCTGAGCACAAATAAGGCTTTACTCCCTCAGAATATCCCGAGACTCGATCATCTTCTCCATCATAATCCACCGAAATCTGGAGCCCCTCCGAGGAATTCCCAACATCACATCCATCTGTGAGAGAGAAACTTCATCAAAGTATTTACATCGTTCATCTATCTCCTCATCATCTGTATATTGAGGAATGGAGATGGACCTTTCATATGGTGTACAGTATCTCCTCCTCATTTGTTGGGAACATGACATTATATTGAGGAATGGAGATGGACCTTTCATATGGTGTACAGTATCTCCTCCTCATTTGTTGGGAACATGACATTATATTGAGGAATGGAGATGGACCTTTCATATGGTGTACAGTATCTCCTCCTCATTTGTTGGGAACATGACGTTATATTGAGGAATGGAGATGGACCTTTCATATGGTGTACAGTATCTCCTCCTCATTTGTTGGGAACATGACATTATATTGAGGAATGGAGATGGACCTTTCATATGGTGTACAGTATCTCCTCCTCATTTGTTGGGAACATGACATTATATTGAGGAATGGAGATGGACCTTTCATATGGTGTACAGTATCTCCTCCTCATTTGTTGGGAACATGACATTATATTGGAGGAATGGAGATGGACCTTTCATATGGTGTACAGTATCTCCACCTCACACTGTTCAATGTAAGCAGATTTGATTCTCACCTGTGCTAATCTCTGGAAGTTCCTCCTCTTTATAAGACTGGTGGCTCAGTGACAACCTTTGACTTATTTTGCCGTTTTCTTCTATTTTAGAAAAGTTTTCTTCATCCTAAATAATGCACAACACAAAAATGGAAATGAACTACAATTTTCTTTGATGGTTTGGGATTTGTTAGGTCAATCTACCTCATAATACTGATCTTCCTGTGTGGAATCCCGGGAATACAGAGGACGGGGACATCTCTCTGGTGGGTTCCCATTACTGGATCCATCTGTAGGAAACACACACACTGACTGAATACATTGTTTCTATGTGTTTATCAGATGATGGGGGATCTAGGTGGACCCTCCGTACTGCTCTCTCCTTTACAATAAAGTCTCCTCTTACCCGGTGATGTGAGGGGCGGCTGATTCTCCATCATGACGTCCTTGTAGAGATCCTTGTGTCCTTCTAAATACTCCCACTCCTCCATGGAGAAATAGACAGTGACATCCTGACACCTTATAGGAACCTGACACACACAATGATACAGTCACCATCCAGACACATCCCTTGTCTGTTACTGGATAATGTCCCAGAATTCCCAGAATCCTCCTCACCTCTCCTGTCAGCAGCTCCATCATCTTCTTGGTGACTTCTAGAATCTTCTCCATGTTGTGTCTCTCAGGTTTTAGGGAGTCACATGGAGGCACTGTGATGGTCATATGATCACCTGACTTCACAAGAGGAAATCTCTGTATTGGAGAACCAATAGGAATATCATGTTAGAATCCCAGAATCCTCCTCACCTCTCCGGTCAGGTCTGTGTTTTATTATTAGAGATAAGAGTGATGTCATGTGACCTCCCAGAATCCTCCTCACCTCTCCAGTCAGGTCTGTGTTTTATTAATAGAGATAAGAGTGATGTCATGTGACCTCCCAGAATCCTCCTCACCTCTCCGGTCAGGTCTGTGTTTTATTATTAGAGATAAGAGTGATGTCATGTGACCTCCCAGAATACTCCTCACCTCTCCAGTCAGGTCTGTGTTTTATTAATAGAGATAAGAGTGATGTCATGTGACCTCCCAGAATACTCCTCACCTCTCCGGTCAGGTCTGTGTTTTATTAATAGAGATAAGAGTGATGTCATGTGGCCTCCCAGAATCCTCCTCACCTCTCCGGTCAGGTCTGTGTTTTATTAATAGAGATAAGAGTGATGTCATGTGACCTCCCAGAATCCTCCTCACCTCTCCGGTCAGGTCTGTGATTTATTAATAGAGATAAGAGGGATGTCATGTGACCTCCCAGAATCCTCCTCACCTCTCCGGTCAGGTCTGTGTATTATTAATAGAGATAAGAGTGATGTCATGTGACCTCCCAGAATCCTCCTCACCTCTCAGGTCAGGTCTGTGTTTTATTAATAGAGATAAGAGTGATGTCATGTGACCTCCCAGAATCCTCCTCACCTCTCCGGTCAGCAGGTAGATGATCTCCAGGGTGAGGTTTAGTATCTTCTCAGTCATGTGACTCCGGTCCTCCTCCATCCTCATTGGTGCCGTCATTTGATCTATACAGGTCTCCTTGTAGACGGATACATTCGAGAAATGAAAGTAAGAATTATTTGGATGGTATTGATCACACAATAATAGGATGTGGCTGTTAGGGGGGTAATGGGAGGGTTGCTGTACATTGAAGAATGACTACCCCCGCCCATTGGAACACATTTGGTCTGGGCTGTTTAGTGTTACATATTCATTTACAGTATTCAGGACATTGTACAGGGTGGTGTTGGGTTCCTGGAGCTCTGAATTCCAGCACCGGGCACTGCCAGAGCCTGTGTCATGGGAAGGTATTGGACTGTCCCCCTGTATGCAGAGACCCCTGACCACCCATTAGGCAATTCTTCACAAACAGACCTCCTCTAAATACGAGTGCCCACCAAGGGGTGAAGAACTGTCCTTCTTCATTCCATTTGGTATGTAGGAGAATTTATTTGACCAGTGAGATGATAAGAAGGTGAAGATTGCCTTCCTTTCCTGGCAGAAGTTCTGTAAGGAGGTCTGAAAAGTAAGTGCAGACTGGAGGACCATCATAGACGAAGAGTCCCCCTCCCTACCTTAGAGTCCCCCTGAGCCCTACAGCTTCCTCTTCCCTCAGAGCCCTGCTGCCCACCAACCCTATCAAGGTCCCAAAATCCTTCATCTACACTACCCCCTCAGGGGCCCCAAAGTCCTTCAGCCTCTGTACCCCCTGAGTTATTCCTCAGCTCCTCTACTTCCCTGTAGAACCCTCAGTATTTTCCTCCCTCTGGCACCAGTGATGGAACATATTCTTCATGGCAGGCTGGGGAATGTTTTCTTCCTCCTGACCAGTAATGTAAGAGGCTCTATGCTCCATACTCCTGACCCCGGCACTCCATCATTGTGTTGGCTGCATAGTGTAATGATTGCCCATTGGCTGCCTGTGTAGTATAATAATTGCCCATTGTAGGCCATGTATGGTCAGGATGGTCATTGTCTTGTCTATATATCGTCAGTGCGGTTTGTTTAGAGGAACATATTACTAGAATTTATCTCCAAAATGAAGAGAATGTTTCTGCCCCGTAAGTGGGGGAATGTTCTGTCTAGGAATGTGCAGAGCGTTTCGTAATGAATCGAAATTCAGCCGAAATTTGCATCTTTTGGACGCATGTGAACACCCGAAGGAAAAAAAAAAGAACGAATTTCAACTAATACGAAATAAATTATAAGGAATGAATTTGTCATGATTCGTTAAAGGTCTAGTGAAATAGCAGGTCAACTCGTAATGGCATAACAAATGATCTGAATTCAATCGTATCAATTTGTTTTTATTCTATTTGTGAGCAAGTGGAAAGAAATTGATCCGTCCACAAAATAGAACTAATTTAATAGTTTATCAAATTGACGTCACAGTGACTATGGAGGAAGAGGACGGACATGACGGGGGGGGGGTTACTGGGTGTGAATAGAAAATAGGATCTTATTACCTCCTCTACTGCCACTTCCAGTGATGTCTCCCCTCTACTTCCTCCCGACTCACCTCTCACTTGGGATTTTCTTATTTATACCCAATGTCACTTCCTGTCTGCACCTGACATCACTTCCTGTCTTCCATAGAGACTTCCCGTCTGTAAGTATCAGAGGGACTTCCACTCTCTTTACGTGAGTTCACCACCTTGTGGAGCATATAGGAACTGCAGCCATCATTTATTATTTTCAAACCTCCTCATTGTAATGCCCCGTACACACGGTCGGACTTTGTTCGGACATTCAGACAACAAAATCCTAGGATTTTTTTCGACGGATGTTGGCTCAAACTTGTCTTGCATACACACGGTCACACAAAGTTGTCGGAAAATCCGATCGTTCTGAACGCGGTGACGTAAAACACGTACGTCGGGACTATAAACGAGGCAGTGGGAAAAAAAAGGAGTAGAGTCCCCCTGAAAAAACATGGCAGACCCTTATCCAGGCAAGTAACTTGGCTAGCTAGAAAATGGTGGGACCAACGAGCATGCAGCCCCCCTATTGCTGAACTATACCAGGCCACATGTCCTCAACACTGACAGGAAGGGAATGAAGCCCCACGGGCAAGGTGTTCTGATCCCATGTTGGTGGGGACAACGGCCTCATCTCCATACCTCTGGGCCAGAGGATATGGGGGTCTGTGGGGGAGAACGTATGAGAATCTGGAAGCCCCCTTTAGAATAGGGGGGACTCTCCACACAAATTACTAAAGCTACTCACTATTTTTTTAAGTTGAAATGAAAGCACACCTACTGTAGAAAAAGTATTTTGTAAATCCAACACCATTCACATCGATCAGCTACAACGTCAATCACAAAGTTGGAAGCCCTGGTGACCTGCTGATACGACCCTCGTCATAACGATCTTCTCGCTGTCATGGTTTTGCAGTAATCTTTGTCTGTCAGCTTACCTCTCCTCCATGTATTCACCTTTTTTTTTTTTTTTACTTTTTTTTTTTTTTTTTTTTTTCCACGTCAGAAACCAGCAAGCAAAGGGCAAAATCAGCTTAATGTTCATTGACTGCCGCCTTCTTCGGTTTACATCATAGTGGAACGTACCCTACCTCTATTCCTCTTAAATTGTCCCTCTAAATGCTATAATGTATCTCTTTAGCAACAAGTCCTCCCTTATCCCCAACCCCTAAGCTCAGTCTGTTATGACACTAAAGCCCAGTGGCAAGTGGATCTTTATCATTTGCTGAGCCTGTTTCAAGGACAGGGGGACTCGTATAGGGGAGTAGAAAAATATAAAAAAAGTGGAGGAAAAACAGGAAGGGAATATACAGTAGAAGACTTATGGGCTCCCCATGCCCATTCTTTGCTAAGCTGCCCAGTATTTCACCAGGAATTTACCTAGTCCCTAACCCCCCCCCCCCCCCCCGAGTTTAACCTGCACCCGTCTAGATTATTTATTTATCAAAATACAGAGAAAACTAGAAAACAAGAAATAAGACACTAAAAAAAAAAAAAAAAAGAAACCAGGTTAACAAAAGGAAAAAAAGGCACGCACCAAATTCACTTCGCTATAGCGCTCCTTGTCCTCAAAGATCTCAGTTACCTATCTAGTTATGTTATACCCTCTCTTGGTCTAATCCTACACCTTGCCTATTAGGGGCCTCTTACTTTCTCTAGCCATGGCCTCCAGATGTTTTCGAATTCCCGAAGGTTGCCTCTCTTTATGTACTCCACTCTTTCCCTACCCAGAGTGTCGTTAATAGTAGAGATCCAATCTTTCACTGAGGGGGGGTCTTTTGATTGCCATCTTAATGTTATCGTCTTCCTAGCCTGAAACAAGGCCCGCGTGATGGCCAGTGTGGTGCTCAGTCTCTCCCCCAGACCTCCTCTAAACCCCAGGATACAGGTTATGGCCTCTTTTACTACTATAGTGCCAAAGATATTTCCCAATTTACCGGTCACTTCTTCCCAGTATCTAAATAATTTGGGACACCTCCATAGCATGTGGATGAGGTCACCCGGCCTCTGACATCTAGGGCAGTTGTCGTTAGGCCTTCTCCCAAATTTAAAGAGTCTCTTAGGTGTATAATAGGCTCTATTCAACAAGAGTAGATGTGAGAGCCGCTGTGAAGGGGTCACCGAGACCTGTACACTCAATTCCAAGATTTTCGCCCATTGTGCCTGGGTCATTCCCCCTATATCCTCTTCCCATTTCGCTTTGAGTCCGTTGAGTATCCCCCCGCTGTTGTCTGGTTTACTTAGTTGATCGTAAATTTTTGAGATTAGACCCCTAGTAGGATTTACCTGCATTATACTCTGAAAGAGAGGCATTTCTTCCCAACACAGAGTCTGATCTTTAAATTGTGCTTTGATAGCGTGTTCTAGCTGGAGGTATAGGAAAAAAGAGCTCCGCGGTAGCTTGAATTCCCCTACTAGTTCGGGGAAGGTCTTTAGTGTGGTGCCATTGTAGAGCTGGCTTAGCCTTCTGATGCCGAGCTTCACCCATTCCCCAAAGGTACCTATTTTAAGAACTTCCTGTAAATTGTGGTTGTTCCAAATAGGGGAGTAGACTGTTGGGTCTGCATATCCCATCATTTTCTTGACAGTTTTCCAGAGCTTAGTTAGCAGCTTGGTAGTTGGATAGTTGTCGTGGAACATATCCGCCTCTAGAGTTTCAACTAGGGTGTTATGTGGAGTACTTAGCAATAGCAATTTGCTATTAGGGGTGCCGCCTTTCGGTATCCCACATCCTAGCAACTGCTGTAGCTGGGTTGCTAAGAAGTAACGCTCAGGATGTGGGAGGGCAAAGCCCCCCTCCCGTGTGGGGAGCTGAAGCACTCGGAGTCGAATCCTGGCTTGCTTCCCCTTCCAGATCAACTCTCTAAAGAGGCTATCAATTCTTTTAAACCACTTCTTGCCTATCCAGACTGGCGAGTTGTGCAGAATGTATAGCAATTGTGGCATCCATACCATTTTTATTAAGCTACATCTTCCTGCGGCGGACAGGGGAAGGCGCTTCCAGATTCCTATTTTTAGTTTCAGTTTTGTTAAAAGCGGGACGAGGTTTGTGCTGATATACCGGGTTGGGTCCTTCGTCAGAACTATTCCCAGGTATTTCAGGGCATCCACCATTACCATCTGGGGTGTATTGCATGCTGTTGGCTCGCTGATGGGGTCTATCGGCATGAACTCGGACTTCTCCCAATTTATTTCTAATCCAGAGAAGCTACCAAAATCCTTCACTATTCTCATCGCCCCCAGTAATGAGTTTCTCGAGTCCCCCAGGAATAGCAAAATGTCATCCGCATATAACGCGATTTTTTCTTCGCCCGATTTTCGCAAAAAAACAGTTATCGCTCTGTCTTCCCTTATAGAGATGGCCAGGGGTTCCATCGCCAATGCGAACAACAAAGGAGAAAGAGGGCACCCCTGCCTAGTCCCCCTTTCCAATTCGAACCAGTCTGAAAGTTCGTTGTTGATTTTTAGTCTTGCCTTAGGGCGGGTATATAACATTCTAATCCACCTTATAAAAGTTGTACCAAAACCGAATTTCTCCAGCACGTGCCATATATAGCCCCACTCCACGCTATCAAATGCCTTGGATACATCGAGGGTCATTAACGCCCTCGAGCCTACATTCTCCGCTGGTGACTGCAGGTTCAAAAACGCTCTTCTAATGTTCATGCTCGTAGATCTATTGGCAATAAAGCCCGCCTGGTCCTCGTGGATCAATTTATGAATAACACCGTTCAGTCTTACTGCTAGTACCTTAGCGAGAATTTTTACATCGGCGCAGAGTAGAGAAATTGGTCTATAGGCGGCTACATCCAGTGGGTCTTTCCCTTCCTTCTGTAGTACAGTGATTGTTGCTTCTAACATTGAAGCAGGCAACTGGCCCCCCTCAAGAGACCCCTCCAAGGCTTTTAGTAGTTCAGGGATCAGCACTTCACCATACTGCTTATATGTCTCACTTGGAAGGCCATCGGGCCCGGGTGACTTAAGACTTGCCATGCCCGCTACTGCTTGTTGCAGTTCTGCTACCGTTATTGGAGAGTCTAATATAGCCCTTTCTTCCTGTGATATGGTAGGGATTGGTAGCCCCTCCAGAAAGTCCTCCATCATAGCCTCCTTCCCCTTTTTCTGCGAGGAGAAGAGTTCTTTATAGTACTCCCTAAAGGCTTGTACAATTTCTCGGGTGTTTGATGTTATATCTCCAATATGTGATCTAATAGCGAGGACCGTGGATGGGGCTGCATTTGCTTTTACAAGTATAGCCAGTGTTCTTCCTACTCTTTCACCCTCCACCATAAATTCCTGTCTCTGAAGAAGCCGTCTGGTTTCTGCTTTTTGCATGACCACTAATTTATACTTTTGTTGTTTCTCTTGCCAGGTACTCTCCAGCTCCGGGGTTGGGTTTCTAATAAAGTTATTTTCGGCCTCAAGAGCATCCCTCAGAGTGCCCTCTTCCTCACTCCTAGCCTCTTTATTAAATTTAGCCATCTGTTGTATCAAAACCCCTCTAAGAAACGCCTTGAGGGTGTCCCATAGCACAGGGGGAGCCACCGAGCCCTGATTGAACTCCACAAACTCCCTCAAAGTGAGGAGAATCCCGTCTGAGTTTTTAATTATTTCAAACCAGTGTGGGCTCACGCTCCAATTCTTCCTAGGCTTAGACTCTCCTACCCTTAGTGTAGCCACCAAAAGGGAGTGATCTGAGATACCTCTTGGCCAGTATGCTATTTTTTCCAGCGACTGAAGTGCCGTGGCATTTCCCAGGATTAGATCTATCCTTGAGAGCGTGGAGTGTGACATGGAGCAGCAAGTGTATTGCAGCGCGCCTGGATTTCGCACTCTCCATAAATCTACTAGCCCCACTTCCTCCAGGAATGAACTTAAACGGCTCCTTCCTGGTTCCTTTGAGAGTAACCTATCCAACTTTCTATCTAGGACCTCATTAAAGTCCCCGACGACTACAGTCCGGCAATCCTTTTTATCCAACAGGAATTCATGCAGTTTAAGCAGTATGTCCAAATTAAATGGGGGAGGGATGTATATGTTTGCCACCACAAACATGACACCATCAATAGAGCAGAATAAGAAGATATATCTACCCTGGTCATCTATACTGGTCTGTCTGCAGGAAAATTTTACCCCCATTTTCACAAAGATACTCACCCCCCTACTAAAAGAGGAGTGGAATGCGTGGAATTGGGATTGGAATTTTTTCATCTGTAGCTGCTGGCTAGTATCCTTAGTTAAATGGGTTTCCTGCAGACAGATCAGATCTGCTCCACTACTCTCCAGCACAGAGAACACTGCCAGCCTTTTAAGAGGAGAACCCAGGCCCCTAACATTCCAGGATCCTATTTTCAAGGGTTTAGCTAACATCTAGATTCTGGGGAGCCTGTCTTGTCACATTAAGTATTACCATATATGTCCCGTTGTTTTTATAAAGTGAAGTTTATGCGCCTCTTTACTCAAGAAACAAAGAGGAGAAATGAAAAAGGAGAAGAAAAAGAAGAGGAAAAAAAAAAGAAAAGAAAAAAAGTAAAGACCAAGGGAGATTTCTCCCAGTGAGTGTTATATTAATTCCTAATATGTGCATACTGTGAGTTCTAAATACACGCTTAATTTGGTCACGTCTACCCTACCTTTCTTTTTTACGTTTACTACAAAAAGTGCCTGGATGTGTAAAAAAAAGTCTGTAAGTGGAGGCCTGAATACCTCCAATAAGTTTTCTAGTGATATAGGTGTTCATACAGAATGTTTTAATCTTCCCGCCCCTTCCTTTCCCTCCCCGCCCACCCTCCCCTACCCTCCCCCCCCTTACCCACCTATCTAGGTATACCCCCTGGGGATTTACCATGACCGTTACCTCTTACACTAACACCACCCTTTTACACCGATTCTTCCGCTCTCCGCCCCACACCACCCTACCCGCAAGCCGCTATGTGCGCCCAGTCCCTCCTGTCCCCCTACGTCAAAGACCGTTAACCGAAGGGAGGAGGGGATAATAAAAAAAGGAAACACCAAAGAAGGCAAAAAATACAACCCCTATACCTCCCAGTACCCTATCGTGCCTACCTATTAATACACCGGCCTATTATATCTTCCCTGATTCTCTACGTGGGGTTCGTAATTTTTTCCCTATTATCCTCAAGCCACTTCTCTACTTCAGCAGGAGTGTTGAAAAACAGAGTCTCCCCCAGGGCCGTGACCCGCAACCTTGCCGGGTATAAGAGAGCGTAGGGCAGCTTGAATTTTTGCAAGTTGCGTTTTACCTGGATAAACTCTGCCCTACGCCTCTGCAGATCCGGGGAGAAGTCGGGGTAGAACGAGATTTTTGTACCCTTGAAAAAAACCTCCCCTAATTCCCTGATCCTCCGTAGCAGAGTCACTTTATCCTGGTGATTAAGAAATCTCAGGATGAGGGGCCTCGGATGGCCCCCCTCCTGCGGTGCCCTGAAGGGGATCCTGTGAGCTCTTACAATAGCGAATGAAGCTGAAAATGAATCTTTCCCGATTAGCTCTCCCAACCACTTTTCTAAGAATTCTATTGGATTGGCGCCTTCACTCCTTTCGGGTATACCTATCAGCCTCACATTATCTCTTCTACTCCTGTTCTCCATCTCATCTATTTTAGAGGCTTGTTTAGATAGCTGTTCCTTCAACCATTTTATTTCTTTGGTTATTGGGAGCACATTATCTTCAAGCCCACTGACTCTTTCCTCCAGGGCCGCTGTTCTCTCTGCCGTTTTCTGTAAGTCTTGTCTGACCAATAACAAATCTGCCTTAACACCTTTCATCTGCTCACAAAGATCTTTAAGCGAGCCATTACACACCCCTATAGCCATGAACACATCCGTAATGGTTGGTTCTCTGTTCAAGGGTAAATTCGGGTCATTTATTAGCTCCGTATTTGCATGTGTGGTTTGATCACTTAGTCCTGGACCTTTTATACTTAAAGATTTGGAAGGCTGGGTAACTGACGCAGCCCCTGGGGGCTGTGATTGAGGCTGGCCCAGACTTTTCCTATCCGCTGCCCCCCCCTGCTGACCTTTCTGCTTCAACCCCTTTTTTGGAGGGGTCAGAGCAGAGGCATGGGCGTATTGCTCCAATTTAGCTGCTGCTGAGGCTGAAGCTGCTGCCGCATGCTGCGAAATTTTCTCTTTAGAGGAGCGTAGATTCTGCATTGTGTACCCTTGTAGGTGCAAGTATACCCTAACAACAACAACAAGTTAGTAGCTGACAGCAGCCGGTAACTTCCACCTGTCAGAAAGGAGCTAGGAGGGGAAGAGACTCCACAGCTACAACGGGGGTTAGTGCAGCCCCCCACCACGCCGTAATTTACACCGCTGGTTAAATGCCACTAAGGCAGTCGCCAGCCGAATACGGCTAGTAGGGTATACACACAGAGGAGAAAAAAAAAAAAAAAAAACACAGAGAGTATACTTTGCTTCCTGTATTGGCACCCTCTGCTCCCAAACTTTATATTACCTGGATAACAAGCCTAGCAAAGCACTGAACCACATAAGTAGTACTATTGCAGTTGTATTACCTGGTGCTGCCTCCAACCCAAGGGCCGTCCAGCAGCCCCACAACAGCCTCCGGTCACCAAGTCAATAATTTCATACTTTACCAGGTCTAGCCGGCTTCTATTCTCTGCCTTGCATGTAGATGGAGAAGTGAAAGTGAAAGTGCTTGTTTCTCGGCAGCGTGCAGGGGGTGACGTCACGCTCGGAAGATTCGGAAGGTTCCTCAGTGCTCAGCCCTCAGTGCTCACCGCTCATAGGGGAGTTAGAGGACCTTAAGGGCCCTTCAGCAAGGAGAGAGGAGAGGTGGCGTGGCGGCTAGAGAGCCAGAGCCATCCGGAGCGCCGGTATGCCGCTCATGCAGCCGAAAGAAGGGAGAGAATGGAACGGAGGTGGGACGGGGCACACAGCGCTCCTGCACACGCTCACTCCATACCGTCGCTCAGCACACTCCCACCCTTCCGGTCACGCCCCCCTCCATGTATTCACCTTTAGAGGCCAGCCACCCTCACCTGACTGCTTATATAATCTTCCCTCAGCATAGCTCCACCTCAGCCTCTAATTAGGAATACTATATTAACCTTGCTGATCAACCATTGTGTGTTTAGCTTTTGTGTGCAAATTACTGTGTCTCCTACGTCTGATTCCAGTTACCGATCTTGGCCTGTTCTTGACTATCCCTGTCTGCTTGTGACCCTGACCTTTGGCGTGTTCTATGTTTATCCCTGTCTGCTAGTCGTGGTGTTATCACCTTGTGTAACCAGATCGATATTCGTTTTCAAGAGATGACTTTGGAAAAAAGACGCCAGCACTCCCCGTTCTTTAGGCAGCCTGAGCTCCCTGTCCCCTCTCTTCTTCCAGAGGAGCACCTCCTGCCTGCTGAGGAACCTATGCAGCTGGGCCGGACCAAGCTAGCTCCTGAAGAACGCACTAGGCGCAGAACTCTGGGCCTGTGCCTCTATTGTGGGGTCAAAAGTAATTTTTGTGACACTTGCTCTCCTCGTCCGGCAAAACGCTCGGGGCTAATACATCTGGAAAGTGAAGTATTGCACCCTGAAATAGCACCTTCACCTTCTCGTCTTCTCCTTTCTGTGTTCCTTCATGTCGGCACTTCCTCTCATTCAGTCTCGGCATATCTGGATTTCGGAGCCGCTGGCAATTTCATGGGCTGGGGAACTGCATCTTCCATGAGGCTTACCCTTTTGCCCCTCATAACGCCATTGGTGGTCTTGGTGATTGATGGCACTGTTCTCCCAGGGGACCCTATCCGATTCCAGACTCTCCCTGTTAAGATGTCGGTAGGGACACTCCACCAGGAGTGGGTATCCTTCCTTGTCTTACCTAAGGCTTCATCTCCTCTCATTTTAGGTCTTCCTTGGTTTTGGCTCCATTCTCCACACGTTGACTGGACTGCTGGTGAGATACTGGCTTGGGGTTCCTCCTGTTCCTCTTCCTGCCTACTCAAGGTTGCCCCAAAAAGAGAAACTTCCTGTTGCCACCATTCCAGTATCTTCTGCTCTCCCCGCTGTATATAGCAATTTCTGGGATGTGTCCTGCAATAGTCGGGCCGAGGCACACTCTAGGTCATGTGGCAATCTGGATGAGGAGCCCACCTGTGCTCATCATTTACTCCAGTTTGCATAACCATTTACTCTTGCCTGTCCCTAAACTCCCTTGGACACACAGCCGGGTTAACTTGTCCGCAAGTTCCACAGTCGCTACGCCATGCGATGCGATTGTGGTAGTCGCTACACCTGGCAATGCTATTCAGTTTACCTTTGCACCAGTTATGCCAGCCCAGCCCATGCCCAGTGAGCTTCCTGCTTTTTCCTATTCAGGACCTTCTGTAACCTGGCCTCACCCTACTACTACTACGTCCATTAAAACTTGTCTAAGAGGCTCAATCCAACCTTTGGATAGACTGCCCCATTCAGCTAGGTGGGGTTGTCAACCTTTCTTTCTGGACTCTTTGCATCCTGCTTGTGTTTCAGCGATCCAGCATGACTCCTGTGACACATCACCTTCTAACCAACCTGGACTCAGGAATCCACTGACCTCTGCCCAGTCCGATGGTCCTGTGCTGGATGTCCAGCTCATCTTTAAGGATCTGGGGAACCCTGCTCAGACTCCTGATGGTCTTCTCATGCCCTTACGCATTCCTAAGAAACCTTTAGTCCTCAATAAGCCCTCTCGTCCTCTCCCTACCTCGGTTTCGGTCTCTGAGGATAATCTAAAGTACGAGGTTAGCCAAGTTCTGGATTCCCGGCGCCGTAGAGGCATTCTTCAGTACCTCGTACATTGGAAAAGGTTTGGTCCTGAGGAGAGGTCTTGGATCACTGCATCTGAGATTTTTGCGCCTCGTCTGTTGAGGAGGTTTCATCTGGAGTATCCCTTTAAGCCTGGGCCCAGGCGGGGGAGGGGGAGGCCTCGTAAGAGGGGGGTACTGTCATGGTTATGCAGTAATCTTTGTCTGTCAGCTTACCTCCTACATGTGTTCACCTTTAGAGGCCAGCCACTCTCACCTGACTGCTTATATAATCTTATAATCTTCCCTCAGCATAGCTCCACCTCAGCCTATAATTAGGAACACTATATTAACCTGTGCATTGCAAGCCAACCTTGCTGATCAACCATTGTGTGTTTAGCTCTCCTGTGCAATTTGCTGTGTCTCCTACGTCTGATTCCAGTTACCGATCTTGGCCTGTTCTCGACTATCCCTGTCTGCTTGTAACCCTGACCTTTGGCGTGTTCTATGTTTATCCTTGTCTGCTAGTTGCCCCGACCTTGGCTTATCCCTTTACTATCCTTGTTGTTCCAGCCTGCTGCTTCCTTCCTCTTTCTCCTGTAGTCTACCGTGAACGTGAGCTGTGAGACCCTGGGGGCCGCGACCTGAATTCAGACTGCAGCGCAATCCATCCTCACCACTAGAGGCTCTGGTGAACACCTGCTGTCTCTTAGACTCCACGCCCTGGGGAATCTATGCTTTAGCTCCCAGTGGGATCTGTGTTGGTGATCCAGTGGACCTGCTTCTTGAACCTCCCAGAGTTAAATCTGCAGCAGTAAGTCCCAGGGTCCACTACCTTAGCGATGCACTCCAGACCCCAACGGAGTGCATCTGTCACCTGGACTCAGGTGACCTGACACTCACACAGTCATTTATTATACACAGATCCCTGTAATACTATAGATCCCTGTAAGACTGTATAACTTAAAATAAAAACACAAAAGACGTTACATATTTTTATTGAAGAGACCGGATGATGCAGAGTTGTCCATAAAACAGCTTTATTCATAACTGACAATCAACAGCCGAAGCCAGTAAAGTGAAAGTCCCAGGTGCCGCACATCACACAAAAACCCCCATATGAGAAGAGCAGCTTCAGACCAGACTCCGCTCAAGCCACGACCTCCGACGCGTTTCATCCCACCCATGGGGCTGTCATTGAGATGAAGCCCAGACTCCACCCAAGCCACGACCTCCAACACGTTTCGTCCCACCCATGGGGCTTAGTCATGGAGATGAAGCCCAGACTCCACCCAAGCCATGACCTCCAACGTGTTTCATCCCACCCATGGGGCTTAGTCATTGAGATGAAGCCCAGACTTCGACCAAGCCACGACCTTCGACGCGTTTCATCCCACCCATGGGGCTTAGTCATTGAGATGAAGCCCAGATTCCACCCAAGCCACGACCTCCAACGTGTTTCATCCCACCCATGGGGCTTAGTCATTGAGATGAAGCCCAGATTCCACCCAAGCCACAACCTCCTACATGTTTCATCCCACCCATGGGGCTTAGTCATTGAGATGAAGATTCCATGGACATTGGGGGGGGGAATAAATGCACCAGTGGCTGCCGCTTAATTAACCAGTTGCCGACCGGCTCACGCCAATATACGTCGGCACAATGGCTCTGCTGCGCTAAACCACGTATGAGCCACGCGCGGCTGGAGACCCAATGCGCATGGCCGGCAGGGGCGACCGCCGCCGGCTACCCGCGATTGCGGGCATGAGCACCAGCATGAGGATTTGTGTGTGTAACCACACACAAATCCCTGTTCTGTCAGGGGAAAGGAGACATATCGTTTGTTCCTACTAAGTAGGAACAATGATATGTCTCCTCCCCCAGTCAGTCCCACCCCCCCACAGTTAGAAACACTAAATAGGGAACACATTTAACCCCTTGATCGCCCCCTAGTGTAAACTCCTTCCCTGCCAGTCACATTTACACAGTAATCAGTGCAATTTCATAGCACTGATCGCTCTGTAAATGTCAATGGTCCCAAAAAAGTGTCAAAAGTGTCCGATCTGTCTGCCGCAGTCGCAAAAAAATAAAATAATAAAAATGCCATAAATCTTTCCCACAGTTTGTAGACGCTATAACGTTTGTGCAAACCAATCAATATGCGCTTATTGTAATTTTTTTTTTACCAACAATATGTAGAAGAATACGTAATCGGCCTAAACTGATTAAGAAATTTGTTTTTTAAAAACAATTTTGGTTGTTTATTTTTAAAAAATTGTCGCTCTTTTTTTGTTTATAGCGCAAAAAATAAAAACCGCAGAGGTGATCAAACACCACCAAAAGAAAACTCTATTTGTGGAAAAAAAAAAGGACACAAATTTTGTTTGAGTACAACGTCGCACGACTGTCAGTTAAAGCGACGCAGTGCCAAATTGTAAAAAGTGCTCTGGTCAGGAAGGGGGTAAAATCTTCCGGGGCTGAAGCGGTTAAGAGAAGGAAAAATGTCAGGTGAATGTTGGCCAAACAGACTCTTAATTAAGTGGCAGCCGATAAAGATTCCACGGACAGGGGGAATAAAGGCATCATATTCATGACTAAGTTCCTTATGCTGGACGAAACGCGTCGGAGGTCGTGGCGTGGGTGGAGTCTGGGCTGAGGCTGCTCTAACTTCTCTTACATGGGTTTGTGTGATGTGCGGCACCCGGGACTTTCTCTTTTTTCCTTATTGATAAATAATAAATCAGCTGAAGGAGAATTGACCTTTGTAACCCTTGTCCAGGCACTATGAAGAGCTTTTTACGTGGAACTCCAGGCAACTTCTTTTTTTGGATGGGTTAGAACCTCTGTTGGAGTTTTATTGCTCTTCATCGCCCCCTGTGGAGGTTATCCCCCATTTCCTGCCCCATAGACATAGGGAACCCCCCTAAACAATGGGAAAACCCATCCTCGTCATTGGAACAGATGTCCCTCCTTAGAAATGTCCACACTATGGACAGGAGAGAGGGTGCTGACTTATGTGACTCTTCTGGTGTCTGAGAAGTTTGACTTTATAAGTGAAACATTTCCCGCACTCTGAGCATGAAAAAGGTCTCTCGCCCGTGTGACCTCTGAGGTGTATAACGAGGTCCTCTTTCCTTCGGTAACACTTCCCGCACTCTGAACAGGAGAACGGTCGCTCGCCCGTGTGAATTCTCTGGTGTTTACAGAGTTGAGTTTTTAGCACGAAACCTTTCCCGCACTCTGAACATTGAAAAGGACGTTCGCCCGTGTGACTTCTTAAGTGAACAACCAGTTGATGTTTCCGACTGTAAAATTTCCCGCACTCGGGACAGGAGAACGGCTTCTCCCCAGTGTGCACTTTCATGTGTTCAATTAAGTTCCCCTGTCGTATGAAACCTTTCCCGCACTCTGAGCATGAAAATGGCATCTCACTGGTGTGACTTCTCTGGTGTATGGTAAGTTCTGACTTTGTTCTGAAGGATTTCTGGCATTGGGAGCACGAGAACGGCCTCTCACCGGTGTGGCTCCTCTGGTGTACAATAAGGTGGGATTTACTTATCAGCAGTTTCCCACACTCTGAGCATGGAAACAGCTTTCTGGGGTGGGCTCTCTCATGTATGGTAGGTTCAGATGTATTGATAAAAGGTTTTCCGCACTCCAAAAATGACAAGGAACTCGTATCTAGATGAACTTTCTGATGGCTCCAAAGATTGCTTTTCTGATTGAAGCGTTTCCCGCATTCTGGACAGGAAAACGGCTTCTCACCCGTGTGGAGTCTCAGGTGTGTGATGAGGCTCTCTTTCTGCGAAAAGCATTTCCCGCACTCTGTACAAGTCGGCAACTTTTCTCCGGTGTGGATTCTCAGGTGTGATGTGAGCTTATCTTTCCGCAAAAAACATTTCCCGCACTCTTCACAGGGAAAATTCTCTCCGGTGTGAATTCTCATGTGTCTTCGCAGATGATCTTTCCGTTTAAAACTTTGACCGCACTCCGAGCACAAATAAGTCTTCACTGCCCGAGAATCTGTTGTGATTCCATCATCTTCTCCGACATGATCTGTAGAAGAAATCTGGAGCCCCTCCGAGGAATTCCCAACATCACATCCATCTGTGAGAGAGAAACTTCATCAAAGTATTTACATCGTTCATCTATCTCCTCATCATCTGTATATTGAGGAATGGAGATGGATCTTTCATATGGTGTACAGTATCTCCCCTTCATTTGTTGGGAACATGACATTATATTGGAGGAATGGAGATGGACCTTTCATATGGTGTACAGTATCTCCTCCTCATTTGTTGGGAACATGACGTTATATTGGAGGAATGGAGATGGACCTTTCATATGGTGTACAGTATCTCCTCCTCATTTGTTGGGAACATGACGTTATATTGAGGAATGGAGATGGACCTTTCATATGGTGTACAGTATCTCCTCCTCATTTGTTGGGAACATGACGTTATATTGGAGGAATGGAGATGGACCTTTCATATGGTGTACAGTATCTCCTCCTCATTTGTTGGGAACATGACGTTATATTGGAGGAATGGAGATGGACCTTTCATATGGTGTACAGTATCTCCTCCTCATTTGTTGGGAACATGACGTTATATTGGAGGAATGAAGATGGACCTTTCATATGGAGTACAGTATCTCCTCCTCATTTGTTGGGAACATGACATTATATTGAGGAATGGAGATGGACCTTTCATATGGTGTACAGTATCTCCTCCTCATTTGTTGGGAACATGACGTTATATTGAGGAATGGAGATGGACCTTTCATATGGTGTACAGTATCTCCTCCTCATTTGTTGGGAACATGACATTATATTGAGGAATGGAGATGGACCTTTCATATGGTGTACAGTATCTCCTCCTCTCACTGTTCAATGTAAGCAGATTTGATTCTCACCTGTGCTAATCTCTGGAAGTTCCTCCTCTTTATAAGACTGGTGGCTCAGTGAAGACCTCTGACTTATTTTGCCGTTTTCT
This sequence comes from Lithobates septentrionalis, assembly GCA_037952835.1. Classification (NCBI taxonomy): domain Eukaryota; kingdom Metazoa; phylum Chordata; class Amphibia; order Anura; family Ranidae; genus Lithobates; species Lithobates septentrionalis. The sequence continues at coordinate 1,188,526 of JBBDGP010002436.1, forward strand.
TCTATTTTAGAAAAGTGTTCTTTATCCTAAATAATGCACAACACAAAAATGGAAATAAAAAATAGTACAATCTAACTTTTCTTTGATGGTTTGGGATTTGTTAGGTCAATCTACCTCATAATACTGATCTTCCTGTGTGGAATCCCGGGAATACAGAGGACGGGGACATCTCTCTGGTGGGTTCCTGGTATTAGGTGGCTCCATCATATCCTTGTGTCCTTCTGAAAACTCCTCCATCACTCCATACTCCTCATCCTCCTCTTTATACTCTTCTTTAACAACAATATTATCATCTCCGAGGTTTCCACTCTGAATAATAAATAAAACATTCATTGTAACAAACATGCTGTGTATAAATCATAATTACCAATAATTGTCAATCATCTACCTGATGATGGTGAGGGATGGTGTGATCTTCCTGTGTGGAATCCCGGGAATACAGAGGACGGGGACATCTCTCTGGTGGGTTCCCATTACTGGATCCATCTGTAGGAAACACACACACTGACTGAATACATTGTTTCTATGTGTTTATCAGATGATGGGGGATCTAGGTGGAGCCTCCGTACTGCTCTCTCCTTTACAATAAAGTCTCCTCTTACCCGGTGATGTGAGGGGCGGCTGATTGTCCATCATGACGTCCTTGTAGAGATCCTCGTGTCCTTCTAAATACTCCCACTCCTCCATGGAGAAATAGACAGTGACATCCTGACACCTTATAGGAACCTGACACACACAATGATACAGTCACCATCCAGACACATCCCTTGTCTGTTACTGGATAATGTCCCAGAATTCCCAGAATCCTCCTCACCTCTCCTGTCAGCAGATGGACCATCTTCTTGGTGACTTCTAGAATCTTCTCCATGTTGTGTCTCTCAGGTTTTAGGGAGTCACATGGAGGCACTGTGATGGTCATATGATCACCTGACTTCACAAGAGGAAATCTCTGTATTGAGGAACCAATAGGAATATCATGTTAGAATCCCAGAATCCTCCTCACCTCTCCGGTCAGGTCTGTGTTTTATTAATAGAGATAAGAGTGATGTCATGTGACCTCCCAGAATCCTCCTCACCTCTCCGGTCAGGTCTGTGTTTTATTAATAGAGATAAGAGTGATGTCATGTGACCTCCCAGAATCCTCCTCACCTCTCCGGTCAGATCTGTGTTTTATTAATAGAGATAAGAGTGATGTCATGTGACCTCCCAGAATCCTCCTCACCTCTCCGGTCAGATCTGTGTTTTATTAATAGAGATAAGAGTGATGTCATGTGACCTCCCAGAATCCTCCTCACCTCTCCGGTCAGCAGGTAGATGATCTCCAGAGTGAGGTTTAGTATCTTCTGGATCATGTGACTCCGGTCCTCCTCCATCTTCATTGTTCTGGCCGGTTTTGTGGTCTATACAGGACACTTCTTTCTGTAGACGGATAATAAACTGAGAGATATCCTATGATAATAAATAACGTCTTGATGTCACTCTGGTAGTGTCTCTGAGCAATGCCTGCACTGTGTATATATAAGTCTGGAGAAATCCGTCCTCCACCAGAGAGGTCTCCTTCTTATGTCATTGACTAAGTACATTCCGAAATTCAACTACGACTCTTTCAATTACTAATATTTTATATTATTATATGTGTGTATCATCATCTGCTGGAGATAAAAGACATCACAGTGACTATGGAGGAAGAGGACGGACATGACGGGGGGGATTACTGGGTGTAAATAGAAAATAAGATCTTATTACCTCCTCTGCTTGCCACTTCCAGCGATGTCTTCGCTCTACTTCCTCCTGACTCACCTCTCCCCTGGAACTTCCTATTTATAACCTGACATCACTTCCTGTGTTTCTGACATCACTTCCTGTCTTCCATAGAGACTTCCTGTCTGGGTAGAAGTGAGATCACCACCTTTTGGAGCTCAGAGGAACTGCAGTCATCATACGCTTCTTTTTTTTTGGCCTCATGGCCCATTAGGCTTGTGGTTTTTTTTTTTTATTCTTTAAAAATCCAAATTACATGTCAGGTAAAGCCAAAAACAACAAAAAAAAGTGAAACGTATTGAGAACTTTGCTCTGTAAAGTTCTGGAGGTTTTTTTTTTATAACCCTCGTGCCTATTAGCATAGAAAATGGACATTTGTAATTTGACAGATTCAGCTGCTGTTGACTTCAGTGGGGTTTGGGGGTTCAGCATCCAAATTCTTTGAAGTTGCCAAACCCTCCCTGCACCGCACCCAGGAATCACCCCAATCAGGGCCGGCATCAGCATAAGGCTGTATTGGCAGCTGCCTTTGGGCACCAGGATGAGGGGGGGTGGAGGGTGGTTGGACTTGCCCCCTCATTGCAGGCACTGTTCAGGGGCAATTTGGTTGGGATTGTTGGAGCAGCATTGCATCCTTCACTGCGTGGGTGGAGTGTGTGCTGTGCAGGGGTGGGGCATTGCATTGTGGGGGGGGGTTGGGCAGGGGGTGTGCCTTCACCTTTGTAGACAGGGATCCTTGCGTCAGCACATGTCCCTATCGAAATTTGGTCCCCCCCCCCGAGACACTTTTAGGGGTTTCTTTTTTTGATGTCCATTTTTGGCCCCATAGACTTCAATAGGACACCTGAAAAAAAAAAGTGAAAATATGCGGATTGCGTGATATGCAGGGGCTCCCATAACAGGGTAAAAAAAAAAAACGCGTCAGTTTTGTGTTCTGACCACCGGCGCCACCAAACAGTGTGGCTGCAGCTAATTGGCTGAGAATTGTCCTCCCGGTTCCTTTAATTTTCGGAGGGGGGACCGCCCCCCGGAGCACATTATGACCAGCCCACCAGAAACCAGCCGAAATCCGACCGGCCTATTACCTAATTACCTACCACATGTGGGCGTTACCTATGCAGATACAGCCCACCTAGGAACGCCCACTCCTCCAGACTGACACCCTCTCAATCAATCCAGTTTTATAATTTGCATAACTCCTCCCACGGCTTACATCAGGACTGAGGGCTCGGGAGAGGAGTACTGAGGCCGGGGGGCTGTGATGTTTTCAAGAAGTCAAGTACAGCCCCCCTGCTGGCCCCTCCCACCAGCCGTGATCTGTCTGCAGTGAATAGAGAAGCACAGAGACCCAGTGATGATATCAGTGATGACATCTGATAGTTCCGGAAAGCTATGTACAGCCCCCTGCTAGCTCCTCCCACCAGCCGTGATCTGCCTGCGTTGCATAGAGAATCACGGAGACCCAATCATTTGAAAACATCATTAGCATTTTGTTGAGGGGGGGAGGGGATGGAACAAGTAAAGGCAAAATCTAAGCAAGTTTAACTTCAGCTTTAAAAATGAGGGTAGGTGTCATTTATCCCAAGAATCCAGAATTCAATTATAAGGCTGATCAGAGATTAGAATAGGACATCCCCTTCCCTGCTCACATTTCTTCCATAGTTTCATCTCTTCATTTTGCAAGGGTGCCCGAAAGGTTGGTAGGATTACGAAACAAATGAGGTAAGTTCTTCACCATTGGAAGCGGTCTAAAGCACGGATCCCATTGAAGAAGAACCTTTCATCTCAATCCTCCAACCAATGTTGACTTGGACATCACTTGGCCATCTCAAGAAAATTTCTCTAGCTGCCGATCTTCAGTCAGATATTTGACCAAATGAAAGTTACCTCTGTATTGGACCAATTGTTGGATGGAAATGGATTGAAGAAGAACCTTTCAGCTTGGTCCTTCAACCAGCATTGACTTGGACATCACTTGGCCAAAACTGGAAAATGTCTTTGCTTGCAGATCTTCATTCAGATATTTGACCAAATGAAAGTTGCCTCTGTATTGGACCAATTGTTGGATGGAAATGGATGGAAATGGATTGAAGAAGAACCTTTCAGCTTGGTCCTTCAACCAGCATTGACTTGGACATCACTTGGCCAAAACTGGAAAATGTCTTTGCTTGCAGATCTTCATTCAGATATTTGACCAAATAAAAGCTGCATCTGTATTGGGCTGATTGTTGGATGGAAATGGTTTGAAGAAGAATTTTCATCTTGGTCTTCCATCCAGCATTGACTTGGACATCACTTGGTCATCTCCAGAAAATTTCTCTACCTGTAGATCTTTAGTCAGATTTTCGAACAAATGAAAGTTACCTCTGTATCGGACCAATTGTTGGATGGAAATGGTTTGAAGAAGAACTTTTCATCTCAGTCATCCAACCAGCATTGACTTAGACATCACTTGGCCATCTCTAGGAAATCTATCTACCTACAGATCATCAATCAGTTATTTGAGCAATCGAAAGTTACCTCTGTATCGGACCAATTGTTGGATGGAAATGGATTGAAGAAGAACCTTTCATCTCAGTCCTCCAACCAGCATTGACTTGGACATCACTTGGCCATCTCTAGAAAATTGGTCTACCTGTAGATTGTCATTCAATTAATTAATCAAATGAAAGTTACGTCTGGATAGAAATGGATTGAAGAAGAATCTTTCATCTCAGTCTTCTATTCAGCATTAACTTGGACATCACTTGGCCTTCTCTAGAAAACTTCTCTACCTGCAAATTGTCATTCAGTTATTTGAGCAAATGAAAGTTACCTCTGCATTTGATCAATTGTTGCACGGAAACAGACTGAAAAAAAACTTTTCATCTTAGTCCTCTAACCAGCGTTGGCTTAGACATCACTTGGCCATCTCAAGAAAATTTCTTTACCTGCAGATCTTCATTCAGATATTTGACCAAATGAAAGTCATCTCTGTATTGGATCAATTGTTGGATGGAAATGCATTGAAGAAGAACATTTCATCTTGGTCCTCCAACCAGTGTTGGCTTGGACATCATTTGGCTGTCTCTAGAAAATTCCTCCACCTGCAGACCTTCATTCAGATATTCAAACAAATGAAAGTCACATCTGTATTGGACCAGTTGTTGGATGGAAGTGGATTGAAGAAGAGCTTTTCATCTTGGTCCTCCAACTTGGTTTGGACTTGGCAAATTAAAGTTACATCTGTACTGGACCATCGTTGCATGCAAACAGACTGAAAAAGAACCTTTCATCATGATCCTCCAACCAGCATTGACTTGGATATCACTTGGCTATCTCTAGAAAATTTCTCTACCTGCTGATCTTCATTCAGATATTTGACCAAATGAAAGTTGCATCTGTATTGGACCGATTGTTGGAAGGAAATGGATCTCGATTTGCCATTAGTGTTTTGGATGTCTATAGTACCCACCAAACAATTCAAACCATCTGGTAGCCATAACTTTTGGATGGACTCTTATAAAGGATTACCATCCTTCATCAAAGCAGGAGGCACTAAGCTGCTGAAATGGATTAGGTGATGAACACTAGTCAGTAAACCCCGGTGTGAGGAGAGTTTTGGGAACCTCATCCACGGGGTGATGAATGGTCTCTATGCTCCTCACCACTTGAGTTTTACAGACCAGGAAACCATCTGGTGTGTTAGTAACAATACCTACAAATTCTGACCTGCCCTGGACATGGGTAGTGCCAAAGTCCATGTAGTAGCTGAAGGAGATCTCAGCACTTGTCTTGCTCAGTCTTTTTTAATTGGACCCCAACATTCCTTGATGTCCCACAATGTCCACTCTTGGTTGTGTTCTATGAAATTACTGGTCACCGCTCAAGGTTCTTATAAGCAGGTCAATAAAGTCACCCCTCTTTTCTCGTGTCTTGTTTATCTCTCTTATTTACCTGCCTGCAACATGAATGTACAAAACATGAATCTGCAAGGAGAATGAAAGAAAAAAACCTACATGGTCATCAGAATTGTGGAAATTGAGGTTAGAACAGCATTGCACAGCTGAAATACATCTACCTGCTGGAGAATCCGTAAATCTCTTCAGCCAAATCTATGATCCAATCAGGTTCATGACCACCGCTGTAGTGAGAACACACCCACAGCTTGTAGACTGGACAGTAAAAGAGCAGCAGTACACCAGTAAAGACATCCCTCTGCTCACTCCTGTCAGCACATGTGCATTTCCTGAAGGTAGATGAAGGTACCTGTTGGTGCTCAATAGGTTACAAAACTACCCAGGATTTAGCACTGTTTCTGGTGTAGAGGACTAAGCAGCAAACCACCGGATGCCTACCTCTATGCAAATAATGACTTGCAGAAAGTTGATATTTACATATAACGCTTGTTGATGGGTTAGCTGTAATACAACTAGTGGTGATACCAAGCCAAAGACCCAATGAAAAGGTTCTACTTCACTTCCCCATCTACCTATCTGCTACAAAGACTTACCCAATATTTCCAATGCGACCCAAACTCTCCACGACTTATCACACATACCCTCCTGCTACTCATAGGATTACTACTGCAACTTGAATTAATTATTGGTTTATTATAGTCATTTCACTATCTGTTATCCATCAGAAAACTTCAATGAATGTATGTACTTACATCAAACAACAAAAGCTCTAGTTATAGTCTGATGGAAGCAATTCGATTGCTCATAATTCTCTGAGGGGTTAATATCATTCATTACAACATACGAGTCACCTAACAATGGCCTAAAAGCCTCCTTAGGATCTGGCAGATGCCCAGTCAGATATTGCGTCACTATAAACTGTCAGGGTATCACATGAACCTTTTTTAGAACTAGAATTGGTTTACATATCTGGGATTTCTCACCCTGAGAGTCACCATAAAACCACCCAGATATCGTAGTCAGGAGACCACTCAATATTGGAATTGTTTTTGTTGTTTTCTTGCACTAATGGTCTGCCGTGCTCTATATTTTCTCAGCTCTAATGATCAGAACTCCCCTGGGCTAAGCATATCTAAAATGTTTGAAGGTTTTCAATAAACCTCTCACAAGAGCGATATGTAGGGGGTATTCTTGGGCTCCTTCTGAAATGCTCCATCACAACTTCCTATATGGCCAGATGTATATAGAAACCCCTCCAGATGATGGAGTTCAGGTGTCTCCTGTGAAGGGTTCTGGTGAACCTTCATTATACAAAGACATTGATGACAATTGTGCTCTTCCAGCCTTGTGGTGGGGTAACAGTTTGGTAAGGATCATTTTCTGTTCCAGCATGACTCTGCCCCCCCATGTACAAAACATGACTGTGCCCCCCTGTGTACAAAACCAGCTCTATAAAGACATGGTTTGACCACTTTGGTGTGGAGGAACTCAAGTGTCCTGTACAGAGCCCTGACCTCATCCCTACTGATCAACTTTGGGTTGAATTGTTGACTGCAAGCCAGTTCTTTTTTTGGTGCCCAACGTGAGGCCCAACATGCCCAAGTCTTCTCATCCAACCTCAGTACCCGACCTCACAAATAGCCACAAATTCCCACAGACACCCTCCCACAGAGCCCTGACCTCAACCTTACTGAACTCCTTTTGGAATGAATTGGAATGCTGATTGTCAAACAATTTTTGTGCCCAATCTAAGACGAGTGTCCTGTACAGAGCTCGACCTCGTTCCTACTGAACACCTTTGTGATGAATTGGAATGTTGACTACAAACCAGGTCTTTTTTTTAGTGGCTAACGTGAGGCCCAACATGTGCGACAGGTCTTCTCATCCAGCATCAATACCTGATCTCACAAACCTTTCTTTTGTCTGATTGGACACAAATTCCCACAGATACACTCCAAAATGTTGTAGGAATCCTTCCTAGAAGAGTGGAGTCAGCTCCATAAAGACATGGTTTGACCAGTTTGGTGTGAAGGAACTGCAGTGTCCTGTACTGAGCCCTGGCCTCATCCCTACTGATCACCTTTGTGATGAGTTGGAATGTTGACTACAAACCAGGTCTTTTCTTTGGTGCCTAACGTGAGACTCAACATGTGAGCCAGGTCTTCTCATCCAACCTCAGTACCTGACCTCACAAATGGGCACAAATTCCCACAGACACCCACCAAAAAAGTTTTCCCAGAAGAGTAGAAGCTGTTATATCCACAAAGGAGGCAACATAATATTATTACCCATGGAGGAGGCAACTACATATAATGATGGCCATGGGGGAGGAAGCTCAGTATTAATGGCCATAACGGTTGGGAACAACTCCATCTTAATAGCTAAGGGGAAAGCAACTCCATATTTCAGGCCATGGGGCAGGGGACAACTCCATATTAATGGTCATAAGGGCTGGGAGTAACTTCATATCAATGGCCAAAGGGGAGGCAACTCTATTATACCTGAATGGACATCATGATTATATTGATTACCACACTGAATACAATGATTGATATGGATTATCTTAGTGGATGCCATGGTTGATGTGGATTACCTCACTGGACACCATGATTGATGTGGATTGCCTTACAGGACGCCATGATTGACATGAGTATCTTACTGGATGCCATGATTGACGTGGATTATCTTGCTGGACACCATCATGTACATAGATTACCCCACTGGACAGCTTCATTGGCATTGATTACTTCACTGGAAGCCAATGTTTGCCATGGATTATCTTGCAGGACACCGTGATTGACATGGATTACCCTGCTGGATGCCTTGATTGGCACAGTTTACCTCACTGTATGCCATGACTGACATGGATTATCTTGCAGGATGCCATGATTGACATTGATTACCTCACTGGACGCCATGATTGACATGGATTACCTTACTGGACGCCATGGTTGATGTTGATTACCCTGCTGGATGCCTTGATTGGCATGGACTAAATCACTGGATGCCATGATTGACATGGATTACCTTGCAGGACACCAGGATTGACATGGATTACCTTGCAGGACGCCATGATTGACATGGATTACCTCGCTGGCCACCATGAATGATGTGGATCACCTCGCTGGACGCCATGATTGGCGTGGAGTATCTTGCAAGACACCATTATTGATGTAGATTACCCTGCTGGATGACTTGATTGCCACAGATTACTTCCCTGGATGCGATGATTGATGTGGATTCCCCCACTGGACACCTTGATTGATGTGAATTACCTTGTAGGACACCGTGATTGACATGGATTACCCCGCTGGATGCCTTGATTGACACAGTTTACCCCACTGGATGCCTTGATTGACACAGTTTACCTCACTGGATGCCTTGATTGACACAGTTTACCTCACTGGATGCCTTGATTGACACAGTTTACCTCACTGGACGCCATGATTGATGTGGATTACCTCACTGGACGCCATGATTGATGTGGATTACCTCACTGGACGCCATGATTGATGTGGATTACCTCACTGGACGCCATGATTGATATGGAGTATCTTGCAAGACACCATAATTGATGTGGATTACCCTGCTGGATGCCTTGGATTGCACAGATTACCTCCCTGGATGCCATATTTAATGTGAATTACCTCCGTGGATGCCATATTTAATGTGGATCACCTCACTGGACACCTTGATTGATGTGGATTATCTTGTAGGACATCATGATTGGCATAGATTACCCCGCTGTACAGCTTGATTGGCATTAATTACACTGGATGCCATGATTGACGTGAATTATCTTGCAGGATGCCATGATTGACGTGGATGACTTCACTGGATGCCATGAATGATGTGGATTATCTTCAAGAACACCTTGATTGACGTGGATTATCTTCACTGGATGCCATGATTGACGTGGATTATCTTGCGGGAGGCCTTGATTGATGTGGATTACCTCACTGGACGCCATAATTGATGTTGATTATTTTGCAGGAGGACATGATTGATGTAGATTACTTTACTGGTGGCCATGATTGTCGTGGATTACCTCACTGGACGCCATGATTGACGTGGATTACCTTGCAGGAGGCCATGATTGATGTAGGTTACTTCACTGGAGGCCATGATTGACATGGATTATCTTGCGGGAGGCCATGATTAATGTGGATTACCCCGCTGGAAGCCTTCTTTGGTACAGATTACCTCACTGGATGCCATGTTTGATGTGGATCATCTTGTAGGACACCACGATTGGCATAGATTTTTTGTATAATGTTTTGGGGTGTGCAGCACTACCAGCTCACATATATGTGTTATTCCATTTTATATTTTGATTGACATAGGTTACCCCTGCTGAACAGCTTGATTGGCATAAATTACTTCACTGGACACCATGATTGATGTGGATTATTTTGCAGGAGGCCATGAATGATCTGGATGCCTTCGTTGGCACAGGTTACCTCCCTGGATGCCATGTTTGACGTGGGTCATCTTGTAGGACACCATGGTTGGCATCAAATACTTCACTGGACACCTCGAAGGATGCCACAGTTGATGTGGATTACCTCACTGGATGGCGTGTTTGATAAGAATGACCTCTGGACACTATAATTGACAAGCCCAGAATTATGAATTTGTGTTTTTTTTTTTTTTCATTATAGGATTTATTTTATTGTTTTGTGAGGATGGGTGCAGGATACTAATGTTCTTCTACTCATTCCCTCCATTTACTCCCACCTTCTCCTTGGAGAACACGGAGGTGGGGAAGGGGCCCTTGTCTCTCAACATAGAACAATAGGACTTTGTAAAGAGAAGGGGGGGGAGGCGCTTTGTGCCTTGAAAGGCCTATGACCTGGTCTGGTACAGGAAAGGAGGGGGTGCTATCCTCCCCTTCCAGGCCACCCAGGTTATATGACTGGGCAAGGGTCTGGTTGGAATATTATGCAGAATTATAAACCAACCCGGTACTGGCTTATGACATAAATATGTAATTAGACTATGTGTAATTATAATAATGTATTATGTAAATTAATGTAAAATGTAAATATGTAAATGAATATAAATATGTTCTATCGTTACAACATAAATACATGTGGCAATAACTCACGGTGGAGCTGCTGGTTTAAGCAGGCTTGTTACCTTCACTCTCCTTCCCTCTGTTTCACCGGCACCGGGTCTAGGGTTCCGTTGAGTTTACCTCCGGACGACACACGGACCAACACTGGAGTACGTTTTCAATGCTTTATTAAACAATTCAACAAGGAAGTAGCAGGAAAGAGGCAGAAGGGAAACTGCAGAAGAAACTCAAATATCTTCTTATAGGATTCTTGACAAATGTCCTGGTAGAATTTTGATATTACAATAGAATGCGCTCCCCTCGTGGGACGCACTCTTTGCTCGTCCGGATAGGCCTCTCTCACTTGCCTAGCAGCCAGTACGTAGCACGAACAAAAGTCTCTGCCACAGACTTGTTTGGGATAAACCCGCACGATCCTCTGCCACGGGATGTATTGTTTTTTTCTCTCTGTAATGAACATCAGTCACAATGCCTGAACCTTTAAGCCAACCCGGCAACACTATGCTGTATAGTTACTTTTGGATACGTCCTCCAACTGAGTCACCAGGCCCCTCTACAGACCAGCACTCTGCGTGATCCTTCCATGACGGGTCCTCCCCTGGGATCTCCTCGGTTGTCCAGCTTCTTCTCTTCTGGATAGACAGCTCAGAACCATTCCTCGGCTGCTGTGGTAGGCCCCAGACAAGCTTCTGGGCCCACCCATGCGCCGCAGTGACGTGGGCCTCCGGAACGGAGGACCACGAGATAGCTTTCTAACGCATACCTGTCGGCCAGGAGGGCCAGCAGGTGGCTGTAAAATGAACGCCAAAATATGGCGTCTGTCCCATAAATACCCTCTCCCAGAATGCAACTCGGAGGACCACCTCCACCGAGTTGTCTCTGGGACAGAGGAGCATTCATACGCTTCGACACGTTGCCTTTCCAACACTAACCACTGATAACAGTGACACCCACCGGTCAGTATGGAAACACACACAACGTCAGCCAAGCTGGAACAGAGGCAAACCTAACCTTCCTAACGCACAATTTACTAAATTTACCTAACATATGGTAGATCGCAAATCTACCAGCGCTACATACTCCCCCCACTACAGTAGACGTTGTCCCCAACGTCTGTCCAAAAACGTCTGTCCAAAAACAGTGACAGTAACTCCCAAGCCTGGGAGTAGGTATTTGAGTTTCTTATAACTTGGATAGACAAAGAGAGAGGAAAAGACAGTGGAAAGATATTATAAGACTTACATCTATAAAACATTATGTTCACATCCGCAAACAAACCCATCCTATGATTGTACATAACCTCACTATCTATCTAGCTGAAAAGCCTCCCAGCTTGATAGGAGATCCAATAGTTCCTGAAAAGGAGCCTCATCTTTTTTTTTTTTTTTAATGAGCCTCCCTTCCTTTTATCCATATCGGAATAAACTTAAGGAGTCCATCCCTATAATATGATCTCTTCAAAATAAAGAAAAATCCGGCTAGCAAAAAGAAGTCCTTGGATTTAAAACACTGAACAGAATATGATCTCTTTACACTGACACTGACTAGCTAACTACTTGCAAAGTTCTTTTTGTCCAGAATCACCAATAAAACTGGGATCTGGCAAAGTCGGTGATTTTCCCTTTTTATCCACTGTGGTGAAGAAATAGACAACATCGTCCTTTCCGGGCCTACAAATGACCACTTTGTCAGCATAGATGTGCCGACCGAAATTCCAGTGCATGAAACATCCGCTAAAACGTTCATCCATCTTAACAGAACACCCAGTCTTTCTAAAGGGATTAGGCACAGACAAGTAGTCCCAAACAGCTTCACTGTACCAAAGTTCCCGATTAGTTTCAATCACTTGCATTATATCCTGAGGCACATAGGGGAACTCCAAACCGTACTCGGCAGCCACACGCTTGTTCAACATCCTCTGTAAGCGTGCAAGTTTGGGTAAAGATCTGTCCCTCCCCATACCAGGCGGTACACAGGAATCCAATGACTTGCTCACCATAGACCCAGCCGGTGTCTGTAGTGAACTAGCAACTTTTGGCAAAGTCCCGGTAACAGTACTGTGTGACTCCACACAGGGTGACGTCTTCCCAGAACTCAGGGCTGTCCATTCAGGGAAAGTCATAGCAGAGGCAATATCTTCACCTTGTGACCATAACAGCTATTGTGACATAGTCTCAAATAGGTCATCATCCCCGGAAAGATCCGACATGGATTCTATTTCCGAATCTCCCAACTCTTCCGCTGGTAGATATTTATTTACAGTCCCAGATACATTCCCCATCAGTGGCTTACCCGTTCCTGACGTGGACTCTGGTAGCTCCGGTTCAGGTAACCTCTGAGGTAGGCCTCGACCACGGCCATGGGAAGCCTTCACATATCCCATCTTCCTTTGAGCAGGTACAACAGGAGTAGGCGTAGTGGATGCAGAAATCAAAGTAATGTCCCCTGATGAGACGACAGCAGTAGTGTCTCTCTCCGGAACAACAGGCAAAGTGGTGACCTGTCGCTCTCTCTCCGTAGTAGTAGCAGCTTCTACTGTGGCGATACCTGTTGCCCAATCCATCCGATAAGCACGGGGCGACGTGGTAGGTTGCTCCACCACAAACAAGTACTCTCCACATTGCGAACATCGGCCAAACGGACGGAGATGTACGGCCAATCCCTCACATCTGTGGCAGATCATACCCAGTCCCTCAACATCTCCTGAGGTATACAGAACAAACCTCCCCTGCGGCTTCAAACGAACACCAGTATCTGTAAGCAGAGTTCCAGATAGCACAGTATTCAACACGGTGCTTGCAGGGAACATTCTCGGTCCCATGATTGGCTGCATCGCCGGAAAAGACATGGCCATGGATCTTCTCAGCACGATCACGAGGCTTCTCTTTTCCTCTGGCGCCAAACACACACACGCGTCCCACGCGGTAGCAAGTAGGGTAGACTCCTCCCACTTGTTCTTCTGGTCACGTGGCTCCCGGGCTTTTACTGGCGCCCGCTGTCTACGCATTCAGAAATAAAGTCCTGCAGTTTAACCTTTTCTCTTCCTGAAAGATTTTTACAAAGTCCAGCTCTCTCCGTAAACTCCTGGTAAAACACTTCTCTGGGTTGCAAGAATTGACGGTCAACAAATCCCGGTCGACGCCCCCACATGTAGCAATAACTCTCGTTGGAGCTGCTGATTTAAGCAGGCTTGTTACCTTCACTCTCCTTCCCTCTGTTTCACCGGCACCGGGTCTAGGGGTTCCGTTGAGTTTACTGCTGGACGACACACGTACCAACACTGGAGTACGTTTTCAATGCTTTATTAAACAATTCAACAACGAAGTAGCAGGAAAGAGGCAGAAGGGAAACTGCAGAAGAAACTCAAATATCTTCTTATAGGATTCTTGACAAATGTCCTGGTAGAATTTGGATATTACAATAGAATGTGCTCCCCTGGTGGGACACACTCCTTGCTCGCCTGGATAGGCCTCTCTCACTTGCCTAGCAGCCAGTACGTAGCACGAACAAAAGTCTCCACCACAGACTTGTTTGGGATAAACCCACATGATCCTCTGCCACAGGATGTATTGGTTTTTTCTCTCTGCAATGAATGTCAGTCACAGTGCCTGAACCTTTAAGCCAACCCGGCAACACTATGCTGTATAGTTACTTCAGGATACGTCCTCCAACCGAGTCACCAGGCCCCTCTCCAGACCAGCACTCTGCATGATCCTTCCATGACGGGTCCTCCCCTGGGATCTCCTCGGTTGTCCAGCTTCTTCACTCGGGATAGACAGCTCAGGACCATTCCTCGGCCGCTGTGGTAGGCCCCGGACAAGCTTCTGGGCCCACCCCTGCGCCGCAGCGACGCGGGCCTCCGGAACGGAGGACCACGAGGTAGCTCTCTAGTGCATACCTGTCGGCCAGGAGGGCCAGCAGGTGGCTGTAAAACGAACCCCAAAATATGGCGTCTGTCCCATATATACCCTCTCCCAGAATGCAACTCGGAGGACCACCTCCACCGAGTTGTCTCCGGGACAGAAGAGCATCCATACGCTTCGACACGTTGCCTTTCCAACACTAACCAGTGGTAATAGCGACACCCACCGGTCAGTATGGAAACACACACAACGTCAGCCAAGCTGGAACAGAGGCAAACCTAACCTTCCTAACGAACAAATTACTAAATTTACCTAACATGCGGTAGATCGCAAATCTACCAGCGCTAAATATAAATGTTAAAATGAATAAATATGTAAATGAATGTAATATGTAAATATGTAAATTAATATAAATATGTTATAATATATATGTTAATATGTTATAATGTTATAACATAAATATAAATATTAAAATAAATAAATACGTAAATGAATGTAATATGTAAATATTTAACTTAATAAAAATATGTTATAATATATATGTTAATATGTTATAATGTTATAACATACATATAAATAATAAAATAAACAAATATGTAAATTAATGTAATATGTAAATTAGTGTAATATGTAAATATGTAAATTAATATAAATATGTTATAATATATATGTTAATATGCTATAATGTTATAACATAAATATAAATATTAAAATAAATAAATATAAATATTAAAACAAATAAATATGTAAATTAATGTAATATGTAAATATGTAATTAGATCACTGACTACAATGAGCCACGCATATAATTACTGTAAATAAGTCATTAGACCTCCGCTGACTACAATGAGCCACGTACATAATTATATCATCCTAATTACAGATTTGTTCGTATAATTATGCACGCTGCACATTTTTTTTGCACCAATTTTTTTTTTTACACCCGTTAAATATTCAGCTCTAGCTTTTCCAGAACCAAATCTGCGATGTTTGGGGGGCGAAAGGCCATTTTCCTGGAACACGAAAACAACAATCGTAAATGCGAGCGACGAGTCAGCGTTCCTAGGGATGATGTGGGCTGCAGTTCCGGTGATCACCACAGGGAGGAGTCAGCGATGAATGGAACGCACAGACAGGAAGGAGGACTCTGGAACGCATCGATCTTCCTTTCTGGAAGGGAGGAAGTCATCGCTGGACCTGGAAGGAGAAGGTAACAATGTATATAATATCTGCTCAGATTTCTTTCATCGTAGCCGACAAATTATCCGATGAAATGATACATTACCAGGGCGGAGATTCGCTGTATACAGCGAGCGTCTTCACATATACACAGATAGAGCGCAAAACATTCACACATCGCATTCTGCAGATTTGGGGCACATTCACACCGGGGCCGTTATTCTGCTCCCGAGCGACACCAATCACCGCAAGGGCAACACGGGAAACGATCGCTCACACCGCAAGGAATGGAAAAATACAGCGCGCCTTCATTTGTATCACCAGGCACCGGAGATCATCTGATGTGATCGTCCCGCACCTCCCAATTCAATATTGAAGCTCTATTTCAATAAATAAATAAAAATACATCTTAAAAAATGAAAGGTACCTCCCCCCCACCGCCGTCACATAGCGGGCAACGGACCTTTTAGCTTATGATCCAGTGTGAACGGACCCCCGGGGGGGGGGGGGGGGGGGGTCATAGTATAACATATGTGCGTGGTGGCATCAAGAAATGACGATTGTAATTGATTCATTTGTTTATATGTTTAATATAATTTATATATCTATTTGTTATTTTTATATTATTACTTATATTATTATACAGGATTTATGGAGTGCCAATGATCGTGATTGATTCATTTATTTATATGATCAATATAATTTATATATTTATTATTATTATTGTTATTACAATTATTATTATACAGGATTTATAGTGGCAATGATTGTGATTGATTCATGTATTTCATTGATTAATATAATTTATATATATATATACTATTTATTACTATTATTATTATTACAATTATTATTATACAGGATTTATATAGCGCCAATGATTATGATTGATTCATTTATTATATAATAAATATAATTTATATATTTATTTATTATTATTATTAATATTATACAGGATTTATATAGCGCCAATGATTGTGATTGATTAATTTATTTATATGATGAATATAATTTATATATTTATTATTATTATTACAATTATTATTATACAGGATTTATGGAGTGTCAATGATTGTGATTGATTCATTCATTTATATGATTAATATAATTTATATATTTATTATTATTATTATACAGGATTTTTAGAGCGTCAACAGTTTGCTCAGCGCTTTACATTATAAAGGGAGACAATACAGCAAAAATGCAATAAATTAGAAAAGGGTTAAGAGGGCCGTGCTCATAAGAGCTTACAATCTAATATTTACATAACAACTTCTGCTAATACCTAACCCACCCGCTGACCCTCCCCCTAGGACAGGGCATGCACTCATACACATTCCACTCCCACCTTACTTTCCCCACCCTCCTCCTTCTCCTAACCTCTGGGGATATCTCCCCTAATCCTGGTCCTCCAGTATCTCACCCCCACACCCGACACCCTCCCTCTTCCAGCATCTGCCGCAATCTTCTCAGTCTTATCTTGATCCCCCTGCTCCCAAAAAAACACCCCCACCCCCCTTCTCATGTCCCTGCTCTGTCTCCAATAAGCTCATTTCTGTCCATGACCTTTTTATCTTCTATTCCCTCAACCACCTTGCAATCAGTGAAACCTGGCTTCAAGAGTCAGACTCTGCCTCTCCCGCTGCCCTCTCCCATGGAGGCCTCCACTGGACTCACCCAGACCTAGTGGACGGAAAGGAGGTGGAGTTGGTTTGCTTCTATCCCCACTGAGCACCTTTTAAAGTCCTTTCTACCCCTCCCTCTCTATCTTTCTCTTCTTTTAAGACACGTTGTATTCGTCTATTTCTCCCATTTCTCTAAGGAGTGCAGTGATCTATCAGCTCTCCTGAACCAGTGTCACGCTTCCTTGATGACTTCTCTGCCTGGCTACCTTATTTTCCCTCCCCTGCAATACCCACTATCATTCTTGGTGATTTTAACATCCCCACTAATGTTGACAGGCCAGCTACATCCCAACTTTTCAATGTAACCTCATCCTTTGACCTCACTCTGATGGTAATACCTTCAAAATTTGTACTCTCCCATCTTTGCACCCCCTAAAACCTCACCAACACCCCCTTTCCTCTCTCTGACCACAACCTCATCACTTTTACAGTGTCCTTGTCTCCAACCACCTGTGCCACCCAGCAGAAAACAATTACCTGCAGAAACCTTCACCACTTTATTCCTTCTCTTTTCTACTCTGAAACTGACCACCTCCATGGCAAAATCTCACCCCTGTCTTGTTCTGATCTGGACACCTCTGTCTGCAACACTTTACTGTCATCCACACTGGACTCACTTGCTCCTCTCAATACACAAAGTATTATGCCCTGACCATCCCTGGCAGACTCACAACACCAGAAATCTCACAAGACATAGCCGGGCACTGGAGCGAGTGTGGCGTAAAACCAATCCCAAGCACCCATTGACCTCATATCAATCTGTCCTCCTAAGATACAATTCCTGCCTCCATACTGCCAAACAAGCCTACTTTGTGACTCCTATTAATACTCTATCCTCCATTCCTTGTCGTCTCTTCTCTACTTTTACAGTAACCCTCTACTTTCTCCACCACCACCTCCACCCAGTCACTATCTTACCATTCCTTCTCTGAGCTCCTACCTCACTGACACCAACCTTCTCTGAGCTCCTACCTCACTGACACCAACCTTCTCTGAGCTCCTACCTCACTGACACCTACCTTCTCTGAGCTCCTACCTCACTGACACCTACCTTCTCTGAGCTCCTACCTCACTGACACCTACCTTCTCTGAGCTCCTACCTCACTGACACCTACCTTCTCTGAGCTCCAACCTCACTGACACCTACCTTCTCTGAGCTCCTACCTCACTGACACCAACCTTCTCTGAGCTCTGACCTCAATGACACCAACCTTCTCTGAGCTCCGACCTCACTGACACCTACCTTCTCTGGGCTCCTACCTCACTGACACCTACCTTCTCTGGGCTCCTACATCACTGACACCTACCTTCTCTGAGCTCCTACCTCACTGACACCTACCTTCTCTGAGCTCCTACCTCACTGACACCTACCTTCTCTGAGCTCCAACCTCACTGACACCTACCTTCTCTGAGCTCCTACCTCACTGACACCAACCTTCTCTGAGCTCTGACCTCAATGACACCAACCTTCTCTGAGCTCCGACCTCACTGACACCTACCTTCTCTGGGCTCCTACCTCACTGACACCTACCTTCTCTGGGCTCCTACATCACTGACACCTACCTTCTCTGGGCTCCTACCTCAGTGACACCAACCTTCTCTGAGCTCCCACCTCACTGACACCAACCTTATCTGAGCTCCGACCTCACTGACACCAACCTTATCTGAGCTCCTACCTCACTGACACCAACCTTCTCTGAGCTCCCACCTCACTGACACCAACCTTATATGAGCTCCGACCTCACTGACACCAACCTTATCTGAGCTCCTACCTCACTGACACCAACCTTCTCTGAGCTCCCACCTCACTGACACCTACCTTCTCTGAGCTCCTACCTCACTGACACCTACCTTCTTTGGGCTCCTACCTCACTGACACCAACCTTCTCTGAGCTCCGACCTCACTGACACCTACCTTCTCTGAGCTCCTACCTCACTGACACCAACCTTCTCTGGGCTCCTACCTCACTGACACCTACCTTCTCTGAGCTCCTACCTCACTGACACCTACCTTCTTTGGGCTCCTACCTCACTGACACCAACCTTCTCTGAGCTCCCACCTCACTGACACCAACCTTCTCTGAGCTCCCACCTCACTGACACCTACCTTCTCTGAGCTCCTACCTCACTGACACCTACCTTCTCTGAGCTCCTACCTCACTGACACCAACCTTCTCTGAGCTCCTACCTCACTGACACCAACCTTCTCTGGGCTCCCACCTCACTGACACCTACCTTCTCTGAGCTCCTACCTCACTGACACCTACCTTCTTTGGGCTCCTACCTCACTGACACCAACCTTCTCTGAGCTCCCACCTCACTGACACCTACCTTCTCTGAGCTCCTACCTCACTGACACCTACCTTCTTTGGGCTCCTACCTCACTGACACCAACCTTCTCTGAGCTCCGACCTCACTGACACCTACCTTCTCTGAGCTCCTACCTCACTGACACCAACCTTCTCTGAGCTCCAACCTCACTGACACCAACCTTCTCTGGGCTCCTACCTCACTGACACCAACCTTCTCTGAGCTCCGACCTCACTGACACCAACCTTCTCTGAGCTCCTACCTCACTGACACCAACCTTCTCTGAGCTCCTACCTCACTGACACCAACCTTCTCTGAGCTCCTACCTCACTGACACCTACCTTCTCTGAGCTCCTACCTCACTGACACCTACCTTCTCTGAGCTCCTACCTCACTGACACCAACCTTCTCTGGGCTCCTACCTCACTGACACCTACCTTCTCTGAGCTCCTACCTCACTGACACCAACCTTCTCTGGGCTCCTACCTCACTGACACCTACCTTCTCTGAGCTCCTACCTCACTGACACCAACCTTCTCTGAGTTCCTACCTCACTGACACCTAACTTCTCTGAGCTCCTACCTCACTGACACCAACCTTCTCTGAGCTCCTACCTCACTGACACCTACCTTCTCTGAGCTCCTACCTCACTGACACCAACCTTCTCTGAGCTCCTACCTCACTGACACCTAACTTCTCTGAGCTCCTACCTCACTGACACCAACCTTCTCTGAGCTCCTACCTCACTGACACCAACCTTCTCTGAGCTCCTACCTCACTGACACCTACCTTCTCTGAGCTCCTACCTCACTGACACCTAACTTCTTGACCCCTTACAGTCCGGCTTTTGCTTACTACACTCCACTGAAACTGCCCTACTGAAACTCACTAATGATCTACTAACTTCTAAAACCAACAGCCACTACTCTTACTACTCCATACTCTTACTACTCCATACTCTTACTACTCCATACTCTTACTACTCCATACTCTTACTACTACATACTCTTACCACTCCATACTCTTACTACTACATACTCTTACTACTACATACTCTTACTACTACATACTCTTACTACTCCATACTCTTACCACTCCATACTCTTACTACTACATACTCTTACTACTACATACTCTTACTACTCCATACTCTTACTACTACATACTCTTACCACTCCATACTCTTACTACTACATACTCTTACTACTACATACTCTTACTACTCCATACTCTTACTACTACATACTCTTACCACTCCATACTCTTACTACTCCATACTCTTACTACTACATACTCTTACTACTCCATACTCTTACTACTACATACTCTTACTACTCCATACTCTTACTACTACATACTCTTACCACTCCATACTCTTACCACTCCATACTCTTACTACTACATACTCTTACTACTCCACACGCTTACTACTCCATCCTCACACTACTAGACCTCTCTGCAGCATTTGATACTGTTGACCATCCCCTCCTCCTCAATAAACTCAACTCTCTTGGCCTTCAAGACTCTGCTTTCTCCTGGTTCTTCTCCTACCTATCACAGTGCTCCTTCAGTGTTACCTATAACTAGGCCTCCTCTTCTCCACTTCCTCATTCTGTAGGGGTACCCTAAGATTCTGTCCTCGGACCTCTTCTCTTCTCTTTCTACACCTCTTCCCTTGGTCGATTAATAACCTCCCATGGCTTCCAGTACCCCCTCTATGCTGATGACACACAAATCTATCTCTCTACTCATCACCTCACTCCTTCAGTTTCCTCTCGCATTACTAACTTACTAACTGACATATCAGCATGGATGTCGCACCACTTCCTCCAACTCAATCTTTCTAAAACTGAGCTCATAATACTCCCCCCCTCCCCCAATTCTCCATCAAAATACAACCATCAGTTCCTCCCCTCATGACAGGGTACTCGGTGTAATCCTGGACTCTGACCTGTCCTTTCAGCCCCAAATCCAATCACTGTGCAAATCTTGTAGACTTCACCTCCGTAAAAATCTCCAAAATACTTCCATTTCTAATTGTTGAAACCACTAAGCAACATATTCACTGCCTTGTTAGCTCTTGCCTTGACTATTGTAACTCCCTCCTCATTGGTCTCCCTCTCTTCTTCAGTCTAACCTGAATGCTGCTGCCAGACTCATCCACCTTACCAACCGTTCAGTGTCCTACACCCCTCTCTGCCAATCCTTCCCCTAACCTCCACCCAGTGTCCTCCACCCCTCTCTACCAATCCCTCCACTGGCCTCCATTCAGTGTCCTACACCCCTCTCTGCCAATCCTTCCCCTAACCTCCACCCAGTGTCCTCCACCCCTCTCTACCAATCCCTCCACTGGCCTCCACTCAGTGTCCTACACCCCTCTCTGCCAATCCTTCCCCTAACCTCCACCCAGTGTCCTCCACCCCTCTCTACCAATCCCTCCACTGGCCTCCATTCAGTGTCCTACACCCCTCTCTGCCAATCCTTCCCCTAACCTCCACCCAGTGTCCTCCACCCCTCTCTACCAATCCCTCCACTGGCCTCCACTCAGTGTCCTACACCCCTCTCTGCCAATCCTTCCCCTAACCTCCACCCAGTGTCCTCCACCCCTCTCTACCAATCCCTCCACTGGTCTCCACTCAGTGTCCTACACCCCTCTCTGCCAATCCTTCCCCTAACCTCCACTCAGTCTCCTCCACCCCTCTCTACCAATCCCTCCGCTGGCCTCCATTCAGTGTCCTCCACCCCTCTCTACCAATCCCTCCACTGGCCTCCATTCAGTGTCCTCCACCCCTCTCTACCAATCCTTCCCCTAACCTCCACTCAGTGTCCTCCACCCCTCTCTACCAATCCCTCCACTGGTCTCCATTCAGTGTCCTCCACCCCTCTCTACCAATCCCTCCACTGGCTTCCATTCAGTGTCCTACACCCCTCTCTGCCAATCCTTCCCCTAACCTCCACTCAGTGTCCTCCACCCCTCTCTACCAATCCCTCCACTGGCTTCCATTCAGTGTCCTCCACCCCTCTCTACCAATCCCTTCACTGGCTTCCATTCAGTGTCCTACACCCCTCTCTACCAATCCCTCCACTGGTCTCCATTCAGTGTCCTCCATCCCTCTCTACCAATCCCTCCACTGGCTTCCATTCAGTGTCCTAAACCCCTCTCTGCCAATCCTTCCCCTAACCTCCACTCAGTGTCCCCCACCCCTCTCTACCAATCCCTCCACTGGCCTCCATTCAGTGTCCTCCACCCCTCTCTACCAATCCCTCCACTGGCCTCCATTCAGTGTCTTCCACCCCTCTCTACTAATCCCCCCACTGGTCTCCATTCAGTGTCCTCCACCCCTCTCTACCAATCCCTCCACTGGCCTCCATTCAGTGTCTTCCACCCCTCTCTACCAATCCATCCACTGGCTTCCATTCAGTGTCCTCCACCCCTCTCTGCCAATCCCTCCACTGGTCTCCATTCAGTGTCCTCCACCCCTCTCTGCAAATCTTTCCACTGGCCTCCATTCAGTGTCCTACACCCCTCTCTGCAAATCCTTCCCCTAACCTCCACTCAGTGTCCTCCACCCCTCTCTACCAATCCCCCCACTGGTCTCCATTCAGTGTCCTCCACCCCTCTCTACCAATCCCTCCACTGGCCTCCATTCAGTGTCTTCCACCCCTCTCTACCAATCCATCCACTGGCTTCCATTCAGTGTCCTCCACCCCTCTCTGCCAATCCCTCCACTGGTCTCCACTCAGTGTCCTCCACCCCTCTCTACCAATCCCTCGACTGGCTTCCATTCAGTGTCCTCCACCCCTCTCTGCCAATCCCTCCACTGGTCTCCATTCAGTGTCTTCAACCCCTCTCTACCAATCCCTCCACTGGCCTCCATTCAGTGTCTCCCACCCCTCCCTGCAAGTCCTTCCACTGGTCTCCATTTGGTGTCCTCCACCCCTCTCTACCAATCCCTCCACTGGCGTCCATTCAGTGTCTTCCACCCCTCCCTACCAATCCCTCCACTGGCCTCCATTCAGTGTCCTCCACCCCTCTCTGCAAGTCCTTCCACTGGTCTCCACTCGGTGTCCTCCACCCCTCTCTACCAATCCCTCCACTGGCCTCCATTCAGTGTCCTCCACCCCTCTCTGCAAGTCCTTCCACTGGTCTCCACTCGGTGTCCTCCACACCTCTCTACCAATCCCTCCACGGGTCTTCATTCAGTGTCCTCCACCCCTCTCTGCCAATCCCTCCACGGGTCTTCATTCAGTGTCCTCCACCCCTCTCTGCAAAAATTTCCACTGGTCTCTATTCGGTGTCCTCCACCCCTTTCTGCCAATCCCTCTACTGGCTTCCATTCCATTCAGTGTCTTCCACCCCTCTCTGCCAATCCCTCCACTGGCCTCCATTCAGTGTCCTCCACTCCTCTCTGCCAATCCCTCCACTGGTCTCCATTCGGTGTCCTCCACCCCCCACTACCAATCCCTCCACTGGCTTCCATTGAGTGTCCTCCTCCCCCCTCTACCAATCCCTCCATGGGTCTTCATTCAGTGTCCTACATCCCTCTCTGCCAATCCCTCCACTGGCCTCCATTAAGTGTCTTCCACCCCTCTCTGCCAATCCCTCCACTGGTCTCCATTCGGTGTTCTTCACCCCTCTCTACCAATTCCTCCACTGGTCTCCATTCGGTGTCCTTCACCCCTCTCTACCAATCCCTCCACTGGTCTCCATTCGATGTCCTCCATCCCTCTCTACCAATCTCTCCACTGGCCTCCATTCAGTGTCCTCCACCCCTCTCTACCAATCCCTCCACGGGTCTTCATTCAGTGTCCTCCACCCCTCTCTACCAATCCCTCCACTGGCCTCCATTAAGTGTCTTCCACCCCTCTCTGCCAATCCCTCCACTGGTTTCCATTCAGTGTTCTCCACACCTTTCTACCAATCCCTCCACTGGTCTCCATTCGGTGTCCTCCACCCCTCTCTACCAATCCCTCCACTGGCCTCCATTCAGTGTCCTCCACCCCTCTCTACTAATCCCTCCACGGGTCTTCATTCAGTGTCCTCCACTCCTCTCTGCCAATCCCTCCACTGGCTTCCATTCAGTGTCCTCCACCCCTCTCTACCAATCCCTCCACTGGCCTCCATTCAGTGTCTTCCACCCCTCTCTGCCAATACCTCCACTGGCTTCCATTCAGTGTCCTCCACACCTCTCTACCAATCCCTCCACTGGTCTATATTCAGTGTCCTCCACCCCTCTCTGCCAATCCCTCCACTGGTCTCCATTCAGTGTCTTCCACCCCTCTCTACCAATTCCTCCACTGGTCTCCATTCAGTGTCCTCTGCCCCTCTCTACCAATCCCTCCACTGGTCTCCATTCAGTGTCCTCCACCCCTCTCTACCAATCCCTCCACTGACCTCCATTCAGTGTCCTCCACCCCTCTCTGCCAATCCCTCCACTGGTCTCCATTCAGTGTCCTCCACCCCTCTCTACCAATCCCTTCACTGGTCTCCATTCAGTGTCCTCCGCCCCTTTCTACCAATCCCTCCATTGGTCTCCATTCAGTGTCCTCCGCCCCTCTCTACCAATCCCTCCACTGGCCTCAATTCAGTGTCCTCCTCCCCTCTCTGCCCATCCCCCCACTGGCTTCCATTCAGTGTCCCCCACCTATCTCTGCCAATCCCCCCACTGGTCTCCATTCAGTGTCCTTCAACCTTCTCTGACAATCCCTCCACTGGCTTTCATTCAGTGTCCTCCATCACTCCCTACCATTCCCTCCACTGGCCTCCATTCAGTGTCCTCCATCCCTCTCTGCCAATCCCTCCACTGACCTCCATTCAGTGTCCTCCATCCCTCTCTGCCAATCCCTCCACTGGCTTCTCATTGCCCAACAAATACAATTCAAAACACTAAAGCCATTTACAACTCTGCTCCGAGCTACATCGCCAAACTTGTCTCCAAATATCACCCAAACTCTCCTCTCCGCTCTTCCCAAGACCTCCTGCTCTCTTTAGTTCCCTTGTCTACTCCTCCCATGCTCAGCTCCAGGACTTTCCTAGAGCCTCTCCCATCCTCTAGAACTCCCTACCCCAATCTGTCTAGTTATCTCCTACTCTGTCCACTTTTAGGCGATCCCTGAAAACTCATCTCTTCAGGGAAGACTATCCTGCATTCAGCTAATAACCGAATCTTCTATTTCTCCCATCAGTTCATATCTCCCAGTTATTACTTTTTGTTTCATCGGCCCCTCTCTATTAGATTGTAAGCTAGGAGCAGGGCCCTCCTAACCCTCTTGTATTGAATTGTATTGTTGCTGTATTGTCTCCCTTTATATTGTAAAGCGCTGTGCAAATTATATGAATCCTGTATAATAATAATAATAATAATATTTATTTTATTAAAAAAAATAAACATACGAAAATAAACACAAATACATTATATATACTGTATGTGTGGATGCAGAAGCCAGAACCATGGTCAGGCAAGCAGGAGATGGCAACAATCGGCCAACAGAGATGCAAATTTGGCTCATGTTTTAGTCATATTGATAGATAAACCCCATTGGTAGTATAATAGTCAGTCTCCATCTTCAGTGGGTGGTACATATAATATATCCAAAGACTGTATACCTTCAAAACATCACCGTATAGAACCCTACATCTGATGTGTGGACTATAAAGAAGATTCCAAGGTCAATATGTGTTTTTTTCTATATAAAGAACATTGGGGATCACATGACCACCTCCAAGAGGATGGACGAAGACCAGAACCATGTAATGGACAGGATACTACACCTGACCCTGGAGATCATCTACCTGCTGACCGGAGAGGTGAGGGGGGTTCTGGGAGGTCACATGACATCACTCTTATCTCTATTAATAAAACACAGACCTGACCGGAGAGGTGAGGAGGATTCTGGGAGGTCACATGACATCACTCTTATCTCTATTAATAAAACACAGACCTGACCGGAGAGGTGAGGAGGATTCTGGGAGGTCACATGACATCACTCTTATCTCTATTAATAAAACACAGACCTGACCGGAGAGGTGAGGGGGATTCTGGGAGGTCACATGACATCACTCTTATCTCTATTAATAAATAATGATATTTGAAGCGCTTCACAATGTGCATGAAAATTAATATAAAAGTAAATATAAATAGTCAAATAAATCCAGCGGTGAGTAAAAATTCCTAAAAAATCCAACAATCAAAATAGTGTAAAACTATAAAAAATTAGTGACACCAAATGTGTAAAAAATTCACATAAAAAATCTGAATCTGCTCCTGTCTAAGGCGGCTGACTGCTATAGTAAAACCTGCATATGCCTTATCATTATAAGGCACACGTGAGTGGATTGAAGTTTGCCTGTGTACATTGGTATCCTAACTATTGCACAATGATTGTTTTTTTCTCTTATTTGCCTGTTTATGATTCTCACATTGGTTGTGAATAGAAGCAAAAAACACTTTGGTACTATTGAGATCAATGAGCACCTTAATTTAGCAAGTGTTTTTAAACAGCTTTGCTAGTGATCAATAGCTCTATACCAATCAGGATTCCACACCTGTATAATTGAACCTTCTGAATACATCCCTATATATTTATTTTTATGTGGATTTTTTATGTGAATTTTTTACACATTTGGTGTCACTAATTTTTTATAGTTTTACACTATTTTGATTGTTGGATTTTTTAGGAATTTTTACTCACCGCTGGATTTATTTGACTATTTATATTTACTTTTATATTCATTTTCATGCACATTGTGAAGCGCTTCAAATATCATTATTTATTCTTTTTAAGTGACTCTGAAAACACTCTCTTTTGATAGCAGCCTCACTTGGTTTTATGTGTAATTATCAGCTATTTAGCATCACAGCGCTTTGTGTTTTATATATATTTTATCTCTATTAATAAAACACAGACCTGACCGGAGAGGCGAGGAGGATTCTGGGAGGTCACATGACATCACTCTTATCTCTATTAATAAAACACAGACCTGACCGGAGAGGTGAGGAGGATTCTGGGAGGTCACATGACATCACTCTTATCTCTATTAATAAAACACAGACCTGACCGGAGAGGTGAGAAGGATTCTGGGAGGTCACATGACATCACTCTTATCTCTATTAATAAAACACAGACCTGACCGGAGAGGTGAGGAGGATTCTGGGAGGTCACATGACATCACTCTTATCTCTATTAATAAAACACAGACCTGACCGGAGAGGTGAGGAGGATTCTGGGAGGTCACATGACATCACTATTATCTCTATTAATAAAACACAGACCTGACCGGAGAGGTGAGGAGTATTCTGGGAGGTGACATCACCTCTCACACATGACATCATTGTTACTTTTTTGATACAGAGTTTTCCTCCTGTGAAGTCTGGTGATCATCTCACCATCACGGTTCCTAAGTCCTTGAAACCTAAGGGGGACAGTGACCAGAAGATCCTGGAACTGACCAATAAGATTACTGAGCTGCTGACAGGAGAGGTGAGGAGGATTCTGGGAATTCTGGGACATTATCCAGTAACAGACAAGGGATGTGTCTGGATGGTGACTGTATCATTGTGTGTGTCAGGTTCCTATAAGGTGTCAGGATGTCACTGTCTATTTCTCCATGGAGGAGTGGGAGTATTTAGAAGGACACAAGGATCTCTACAAGGACGTCATGATGGACAATCAGCCGCCCCTCACATCACCGGGTAAGAGGAGACTTTATTGTAAAGGAGAGAGCAGTACGGAGGCTCCACCTAGATCCCCCATCATCTGATAAACACATAGAAACAATGTATTCAGTCAGTGTGTGTGTTTCCTACAGATGGATCCAGTAATGGGAACCCACCAGAGAGATGTCCCCGTCCTCTGTATTCCCGGGATTCCACACAGGAAGGTCACACCATCCCTCACCATCATCAGGTAGATGATTGACAATTATTGGTAGTTATGATTTATACACAATCACCTTTGTTACAATGAATGATTTATTTTATATTCAGAGTGGAAACTTCTGGGATTATAATATTGTAGTTAAAGAAGATTATAATGAGGAGGATGAGGAGTATGGTGTGATGGAGGAGTTTTCAGATGGATACAATGACATAATGGAGTCGTCTAATACCAGGAACCCACCAGAAAGATGTCCCAGTCCTCTGTATTCCTCACAAAAAGATCAATATTATGAGGTAGGTTGACCTAACAAATCCTAAACCATCAAAGAAAAACAATGTAATTATATTGTATAGTTTTAATTACATTTGCATTGTTGTGTTGCCCATAATTTAGGATGAAGACCGAATTTCTCAAACTGAAGAAAATGGGGAGAAAACACAAAGGTCACCACTGAGCAGCCCATCTTATAAAGAGGAGGAAAATATTTCAGAGATTAGCACAGGTGAGAAACAAAACCAGTACACTGGATCTCCATCACCCATATCATTGTATGACACCGATCCCTTCCTGACACTCTCCTCCTCCAGAACTATGTTAGTCACTTCCTGTTCCTCAGTGGGTTTTCCCTTCCTCTGTATTGGTCTCTTCCTGTTCCTCCATTGTTCTTCTCTTCTTCTGCATTGGTCTCTTCCTGTTCCTCCATTGTTCTTCTCTTCTTCTGCATTGGTAGTTACATAGTTACATAGTTAGTAAGGTTGAATAAAGACACCAGTCCATCCAGTTCAACCTGAGTGAGTGTGTGTCTACAACCCTGACCCTTGTCCCCAACCCTGTACATCGCACACTCACATCAGTCCCTACTCTCAATCCAAGGTCCCCATTCATATACTAGGGCCAATTTTGGACAGAAGCCAATTAACCTACCAGCATGTCTTTGGAGTGTGGGAGGAAACCGGAGCACCCGGAGGAAACCCACGCAGGCACAGGGAGAACATGCAAACTCCAGGCAGGTAGTGTCGTGGTTGGGATTCGAACCAACGACCCTTTTTACTGCTAGGCGAGAGTGCTAACCACTACACCACTGTGCCGCCCGTGGTCTCTTCCTGTTCCCCATTTGTTCTTTTCTTCCTCTGTGTTGGTCTCTTCCTGTTCCTCAGTGGGTTTTCTCTTCCTCTATGTTGGTCTCTTCCTGTTCCTCAGTTGTTCTCTTCCTCTGTGTTGGTCTATTCATGTTCCTCAGTTGTTCTCTTCCTCTGTGTTGGTTTCTTCCTGTTCCTCAGTTGTTCTTCTCTTCCTCTATGTTGGTCTCTTCCTGTTCCACAGTTGTTCTCTTCCTCTGTGTTGGTCTATTCCTGTTCCTCAGTTGTTCTTCTCTTCCTCTGTGTTGGTTTCTTCCTGTTCCTCAGTTGTTCTTCTCTTCCTCTATGTTGGTCTCTTCCTGTTCCTCGGTTGTTCTTCTGTTCCTCTGTGTTAGTCTATTCATGTTCCTCACTTGTTCTCTTCCTCTATGTTGGTCTATTCCTGTTCCTCAGTTGTTCTTTTCTTCCTGTGTTGGTCTATTCATGTTCCTCAGTTCTTCTTTTCCTCTATGTTGGTCTCTTCCTGTTCCTCAGCTGTTCTCTTCCTCTGTGTTGGTGTATTCATGTTCCTCAGTTGTTCTTCTCTTCCTCTGTGTTGGTGTATTCATGTTCCTCAGTTGTTCTTCTCTTCCTCTGTGTTGGTCTATTCCTGTTCCTCAGTTGTTCTTCTCTTCCTCTGTGTTGGTGTATTCATGTTCCTCAGTTGTTCTTCTCTTCCTCTGTGTTGGTCTATTCCTGTTCCTCAGTTGTTCTTCTCTTCCTCTGTGTTGGTGTATTCATGTTCCTCAGTTGTTCTTCTCTTCCTCTGTGTTGGTCTATTCCTGTTCCTCAGTTGTTCTTCTCTTCCTCTGTGTTGGTCTATTCCTGTTCCTCAGTTGTTCTTCTCTTCCTCTGTGTTGGTCTATTCCTGTTCATCAGTTGTTCTCTTCCTCTGTGTTGGTCTATTCCTGTTCATCAGTTGTTCTCTTCCTCTGTGTTGGTCTATTCATGTCCCCCAGTTGTTCTTCTCTTCCTCTGTGTTGGTCTATTCATGTCCCCCAGTTGTTCTTCTCTTCCTCTGTGTTGGTTTCTTCCTGTTCCCCAGTTGTTCTTCTCTTGCTCTGTGTTGGTCTCTTCCTGTTATTCGAGTTATTCTTCTCTTCCTCTATGTTGATCTCTTCCTGCTCCTTTGTTTATCTTATCTTGCTCTGCATTGATCTCTTCCTGTTCCTTAATTGTTGTGCTCTTCTTTTGCATTGGTCTCTTCCTGTTCCTTAATTGTTGTGCTCTTCCTTTGCATTGGTCTCTTCCTGTTCCTTAGTTGTTGTTCTCTTCCTCTGTATTCGCCTCTTCCTGCTCCTTAGTTGTTCTTCTCTTCCTCTGTGTTGGTGTATTCATGTTCCTCAGTTGTTCTTCTCTTCCTCTGTGTTGGTGTATTCATGTTCCTCAGTTGTTCTTCTCTTCCTCTGTGTTGGTCTATTCCTGTTCCTCAGTTGTTCTTCTCTTCCTCTGTGTTGGTGTATTCATGTTCCTCAGTTGTTCTTCTCTTCCTCTGTGTTGGTCTATTCCTGTTCCTCAGTTGTTCTTCTCTTCCTCTGTGTTGGTCTATTCCTGTTCCTCAGTTGTTCTTCTCTTCCTCTGTGTTGGTCTATTCCTGTTCATCAGTTGTTCTCTTCCTCTGTGTTGGTCTATTCCTGTTCCTCAGTTGTTCTTCTCTTCCTCTGTGTTGGTCTATTCCTGTTCATCAGTTGTTCTCTTCCTCTGTGTTGGTCTATTCATGTCCCCCAGTTGTTCTTCTCTTCCTCTGTGTTGGTCTATTCATGTCCCCCAGTTGTTCTTCTCTTCCTCTGTGTTGGTTTCTTCCTGTTCCCCAGTTGTTCTTCTCTTGCTCTGTGTTGGTCTCTTCCTGTTATTCGAGTTATTCTTCTCTTCCTCTATGTTGATCTCTTCCTGCTCCTTTGTTTATCTTATCTTGCTCTGCATTGATCTCTTCCTGTTCCTTAATTGTTGTGCTCTTCTTTTGCATTGGTCTCTTCCTGTTCCTTAATTGTTGTGCTCTTCTTTTGCATTGGTCTCTTCCTGTTCCTTAATTGTTGTGCTCTTCCTTTGCATTGGTCTCTTCCTGTTCCTTAGTTGTTGTTCTCTTCCTCTGTATTCGCCTCTTCCTGCTCCTTAGTTGTTCTTCTCTTCCTCTGCATTGGTCTCTTCCTGTTCCTCAGTTGTTCTTCTCTTCCTCTGTGTTGGTCTCTTATGTTCCTCAGTACTCTTCGCTTTGTCGGTATTGGTCTCTTCCTGTTCCTCGGTTGCTCTCTTCTTCCTCTGTGTTGGTCTTTTCCTGTTCCTCAGTTGCGCTTCTTTTCTTCTGCTTTGGTCTCTTCCTGTTCCTCTGCTCTTCCTCTGTATTGATCTCTTCCTGTTCCTCTGTCGCTCTTCCTCTGGGTTGTTGTGTTCAATTGTAAAAACTTATTTATTTTTTTATGGACAGATGAGAATGACATCAGAGAAAATTCAAGTTGCCGTCTCCTCTTACCGCAATATTGTAAAGGAGAAGATGATCTATTATGTGATCCTCCAGGAGAACACAATCTTAACCCAGATATGTTTCGAGGACTTAGCTGTGTGGATAGATCACCTGATCCTTCCAATCCAGTGGAATCTTCTCCTAATAGATCACATGCATTGACTTTAAATACTCACCGAGGGATCTGCAGTGTGGAAACTTTACCAGATCCCTCTGAGCCCGAGGAATCTTCTCCCCTTCAGTTAGATTCCAGTACCTTGAATATCCTTCCAGAACTGCAGAGTGTGGGCCGATTTCTGGATTCTTCAAATCTGATACAATCCATCAAATTAGAGTCTACTACCTCAGATATCAATTCTGAACCTTACCACATGGATAGACATCAGGCAGGATTTCTGCAGCATGAACCAAGCAACTTCACACAACGACTGGCACACAAAGGCCGCAGGACCTACCAGTGTCCAGAATGTGGCAAAAGCTTCAATCACAGTGGCAACCTTATTGTACATCGCAGAATCCACACAGGAGAGAAACCCTTTCAGTGTCTTCATTGTGGAAAAGCTTTCGCTCATCGGTCAAATCTCGTCCAGCATCAGATCGTACACAGAGGAGAGGCACCATTACCATCTGCGGTGTATAGGAACAGCCTAAGAGGACTGGCACCATTACCATCCATGGTGTACAAGAATGGACTAAGAGGACTGGCACCATTATCATCCATGGTGTATAAGAATGACCTAAGAGGACAGGCAGTGCCACCATCCGTGGTGTATAAGAATGACCTAAGAGGACAGGCAGTGCCACCATCCGTGGTGTATAAGAATGGCCTAAGAGGTCAGGCAGTGCCACCATCCACTGTGTATGGGAATGGCCTAAGGGAGCAGACAATGCCACCATCAAATGGGCAAGCAAATAGCTTAAGGGGACATGCAACCTCACCATCTGCTTTGTATGGGAACAGCTTAGGAGGACCGGCACTACCACCATCCACTGTGTATGGAAATGACTTAGGAGGACCGGCATCATCACTGTCCACCGTATATGGAAATGGCTTAGGAGGACAGACAACATCACCATCTGCTTTGTATGGGAGCGGCCTATCTTCCATACTTGGAGCCAGGAGACAACAGATGGCTTGTAACGTATTTTCATAATTACTCCCCACTCTGCAATGTGTTCCCTTACTCCTCTACATGACTCTCCTCTGATGTATGACCCACCTCCCCCTCTCCTCTGTACCTCTTCCCCTCTGATGTGTGGCCCACCTCCCCCTCTCCTCTGTACCTCTTCTCCTCTGATGTGTGGCCCACCTCCCCCTCTCCTCTGTACCTCTTCTCCTCTGATGTGTGGCCCACCTCCCCCTCTCTTCTGTACCTCTTCCCTCTGATGTGTGGCCCACCTCCCCCTCTCCTCTGTACCTCTTCTCCTCTGATGTGTGGTCCACCTCCCCCTCTCCTCTGTAAATTTTCTTCTCTGATGTGTGACCCACCTCCCCCTCTTCTCTGTACCTCTTCTCCTCTGATGTGTGGCCCACTTCCCCCTCTCCTCTGTACCTCTTCCCCTCTGATGTGTGGCCCACCTCCCCCTCTCCTCTGTAACTTTTCTTCTCTGATGTGTGGCCCACCTCCCCCTCTCCTCTGTACCTCTTCCCCTCTGATGTGTGGCCCACCTCCCCCTCTTCTCTGTAACTTTTCTTCTCTGATGTGTGGCCCACCTCCCCCTCTCCTCTGTACCTCTTCCCCTCTGATGTGTGGCCCACCTCCCCCTCTTCTCTGTAACTTTTCTTCTCTGATGTGTGGCCCACCTCCCCCTCCCCTCTGTAACGCTTCTCCTCTGTTGTCTGGCCCTCCATCCCCTTTGCTCCTCAACTCCCCAGGTGTGACTATCCTCCTCTTCTATGACTCTCCTTCTCATTGTGACTCTTCTCCCCTTCCTCCTCCCCTGTGTCGACCTCCTCCCTCCCACCTGCATAACTCTTTCCACCCCCTCGTATTACTCTCCTTATCCTCTATTCCTTTATCCTCTATTCCTTAACCCTCCTCCTCTCGGAGTTGCTCTCAATCCCCGCTTTGTGTTACTCTCTTCTATTCTCGTTCCATGTTCCTCATCCCTTTCTCTCCTCTGATGTTCTCCTCTTCCTATCATTCGTCACCTTATCACTGTTCTCAGCTTTGTGCTCCTCTACTCCTCTCTCTGTACTAATATCTCTATTTTGTTGCCCTGCAGATGGACATCCCATCAGGAGAACCTCAGAGTGGCATTGTGTTCAGTCTCCAGACTGTAAAGTGGAATATGAAGACATCTCAGAAGATCCTCCAGAGGAAAACCCCATTGCCTCAAATATTAATCTAGGACCTCATAGTGGGGAAAAATCACCAAATCCCCCTCATCCTGTGGAATCTTCCCTCGATAAATCCAATATTGTCACTCCAAATATCCATTCAGAACTTCCCAGTGCATCACCAGATCCAGTGGATCTCTCTCCTAGTCATGGTGTTCCCTCAGATATCTATCGAACAATGGGCTTGGGTAGCGTACCCAACCTCTCTTATCTGACAGAACCTTCACCTTTTACATCACATACTGTCAACCATAAAATTGAACCAGGACTTCATAGTTTGAACAAATTGCCAGATCCCAATGATCCTGAGGGGTCTTCTAACGACAACTCACATTCCAGTGTCTCAAAAAGACATCTTCACCGTCCAGATTTATTACCAGATCCCTTTCATTTTATGGATTCTTCTTTTAAATCAGTTTTGGTTACCTCGAATGTCAATCCGGGGGATTCTACTTCAGAGAGATCACCGAAATCCCCTAAAATGGCAGAACCGACTCTTAACAGGCAATGTGGCCCATCACAGAAACTGCCGCACAGAGAACGTAGAATATACCAGTGTCCCGAATGCGGCAAATGTTTCAAGCAAAGCGGCAACCTGATTGTCCACCGGAGAATCCACACGGGTGAGAAGCCCTTCCAGTGTCTTCACTGCGGAAAAGCCTTTGCCCATCAGTCAAACCTGGTCCAGCATCAGATCGTACACCGAGGGCAGGCGCCGCCGCCGCCGTCCGCCATGTACGGGAATGGTTTATCGTCACCCTTAGAATTCAGGAGGCATCAGAGGACTTGTGACGTGTTTTCCTGTTCGTATTGCGGGAAGTGTTTCAAGCACATGTCCAATCTGGTGACCCACGAAAGGGTCCACCTGGGCGAGAAGCCCTTTTCATGTTCGGAGTGTGGGAAAAGCTTCAAGCAGAAGTCCGCTCTCATCTCGCACTGCATCATTCACACGGGCGAGAAGCCCTTCCCGTGCTCTGAGTGCGGGAAGAGTTTCAAGCAGAGGTCGGCGCTCAGCATGCACCTGAAGATTCACACGGGCGAGCGGCCCTACGCCTGCTCCGAGTGCGGGAAAAGTTTCAGAGACAACTCGGCTCTTGTCAGGCACTACCGGATGCACACGGGAGAAAAACCATACCCCTGCCCCGACTGCGGTAAACGTTTTGCCCACGTAGCCAACCTCATTCCTCATCAGCGCATTCACACGGGGGAAAGGCCGTACGCGTGTTCAGACTGCGGGAAGGGCTTCTCCTCCAAATCCTACCTCGCCGAGCACCAGACCATCCACACAGACAGCAAGCCTTTTCCGTGTCCAGAGTGTGGCAAGTCCTTCAAACGGAAAACGATCCTCCTACAGCACCAGAAAACACATGAGATGGACACGCCTTTCATATGCCCCGAGTGCGGGAAAGGCTTCAAGAGGAAGGCCACTCTGGATCAGCATCTGAATGTCCATGCCGGGGTCAGATCTTATTTATGTTTCCAGTGCGGTCGAAGTTTTTCTCAGAAACCACATCTGGCCTTACATGAGAGGCTCCACCACTCTCAATGATTGGGACAAATGTTTCCTAAGTGTCTTATCCATCCCATATACGTCTAATAAAAGTCTTTTACCAACCCATGTCCATGTCTTGGTGTTACAAGGCCTAATGAAGTGTTGGGTTTCATCCACCATTGGCAATAACCAAAGTTACCGACCTGGTATAAGTATTACCAGACACAACAAATAGGAATACCTCTCGATATCAGGTTCAGATCTGGAACTGGTGACTCAACATTTCCAGAGTTCTTTTATAGGTTCTTCTGAAGGTCATACTCATTTCCTTATCATGTAGCATGCCTATTATATATACGTTGGGCCAGTTATTGATAAATAATGTGCAGAGCTCATCCATTTGTTCTGTGCAAATGTTGATCAAATGGACTGTTACCAGACTATTTTATCTCCAGGTCGGGTGTTCTTCATTCATTTTTTGCCCCTATTTGCACAGTAGGAACGTACAATGAATAGCTCTGAGGAATTGTTTTTAAAAATACATCCCTTAGTGATGGTGGTCAGGTTTATACACCAAGAAGCCCCTTTACTAGACACGCCTACTGAGCCCCCCGTTGAGAGGAACGTAGTCAGGTACATAGAGGGATTTGAATGTTCTTCAGTTGGTATTAATCTGGGCCAAGAAAACCATTACCAGCCTTAGCCACCAATGTAAGACTGGATAGATCTACAGTATTGATTTACATAATTTATGCCAAATACTGACCCTCCATCCTCACTTTATGCAATTGCTTTTTAGTCCATCCTGTTCAAGATGCCCCCTGTTGGGCATTCTGAGAAGGAACAGAACTCAGGTCTAACATGCCTCCCCCCTGCTGAGTCACACCTATAGCTCAGCAGTCAGTAAAGCTCATGTTCCCTATTGATTGAAGAGCCTTGGTTCACCAGGGAGGAGTGTTGAACCTCTGCAGAGAGACCACCGTTGCCCCACAGAGAGCAAGGGTCCTTCTTTTTTTTTTTTTGCAGAATGCTGTCAGGGGGCCTGGCTTTTCCACTCGGGCTGTGGCTGCTTTCTGGAGAAAATGATTCTTTACGTATTTGACTTCACATGACTACCTGCAGTAATAAGTAGTTGTACCTAATGAGGTGGCTTGCTGGGTGGAGTCGTCTTTTGGTTTCTCGTCTTCCAGAAGTTCCTATAAAGCAGTATAATTATAAATGAAACGTTTTGTAATGGATCCCATTGTTCTGTAATGGTGGGGTTTTGGGCTGCATGGTCAACACGTGTACTCTATAACCTATTCATACCTGGACATGGAAGTGGTTCCTTTGTACTTGGGGTTTCTCGGGGTTCCTGGGGGCTCTGGAAGCTTCCATTGTTTGGCCTGAGCAATGTTCTCCAACCCCAACTCCACATACCCACCACAGGCCTTACAGAAATGAGTCCCACAAGTTCCATGGTCCTGCACCCCTCCATGCTTGCTGCCCCCTGAGGGAGCTCCAGAATTCGGGTCTTCAAAATGACATCTTGGCTGCCTTGGTGTTTCCTATGACCAATAGAGAGAGATGGACTACTGACCAACTATTTTCATACAGCCCTCTACCCCAGATGCCCAATGGTAGGGGCAGGGCTGGCAGGACCTCTAAGTGAACCTTTCTAAGCATGGCTCTTACATACGGGGACCTCTAGTGGCTCCAACAGCACCTGCATCACCTACTCTTACTATAGGATTCCCAACCTTGTCTATAGCAATATCTAATGGTCAGTGTGGGGAACTACACCAGGCACATCCATGCCCTTTCCCTACACCAACCTTATCTATAGCGACATCTACTGGTCAGTGTGGGCAACTACACCAGGCACATGCATGCCCTTTCCCTACACCAACCTTATCTATAGCGACATCTACTGGTCAGTGTGGGCAACTACACCAGGCACAAGCATGCCCTTTCCCTAAACCAACCTTATCTATTGCGACATCTACTGGTCAGTGTGGGGAACTATACCAGGCACATCCATGCCCTTTCCCTACACCAACCTTATCTATAGCGACATCTACTGGTCAATTGGGGGAACTACACCAGGCACATCCATGTCCTTTCCCGCCTACACCCTTAGCTTGGAGTTCCTCCATTCTGAACTCTTTGATGGTGTACTCCCTCAGATAGTGCATTCTCTTCGGTTATGGGACCACATCTCTATAACCCGTGTAGTGATATACAAACACTATTTTGTAGATACCTGGAAAGTTATGTATCTAAGTTCCTAAACTGTGCATGCATCATACGATTGGGGAAAGCGGAGTGAATGAGTGATGAAGAATCGGGGTGTCCGGGGAGATAAAGCTGAACTCCAGGTTGATTCCACATCTGAAGAACATCTATGTGAGCAGAGATACCTTCCAAAGAATTGGTGGTTCTGTGCGGTTCATCTCGTGATCTGGGCACCTCTGCTAGGAAACGGATGACCACTCCATCCTACACTGAGGTCACTGCCTCACTTACATCCTTTAATTGACTAATGAAGGAGATTAATCACACTGATCACAGTCATCACTCTGCACCATCATGAAAAAATGCTGCCCTAGCGATGTCATAGTGACCATAAAACCTGGAGACTCCCAGCCTGGAAATGTCACTCCTAATCCTGTACAGAACCACCCCCACCCCCCCTTCCAGGAAGCTAATACAGGTTTAGGTACTTTTACTAACGTATCTGAAAATACCTTCAGTCATTTCCAAGGAATTCCTGGATGGTGTAAGAAGAAGATGTTTTCCTGTTAGGGTGGAGCTCAACATTGAAGTGATTCAGTTACCGTCCAACAAGGTTAAGAAGGAGCAGCCTGATAAGGAAGACGGTTATGACTTACCAGGCCAATGTGGGCCGACTCCAACCAACCCACTTCCTATAAAACCTCCTTGTGTGGGGGGAGGGGGATTATTAATGGAATTAAGTTTTGATTTTAGAGACGTATATTTTACACTATATGGCCCAAAGTCTGAGGACACCTGACCATCCCCTCTACATGGGGTTGTTGGACATCCCATTCCAAAACTATGGCCAATAATATGGAACTGACCCCCAACCTCCCCACCATGGCAATTATTATTAAATTGACCCCCAACCCCCATGGCCATAATTATGGAACTGACCCCCAACCCCCATGGCCATAATTATGGAACTGACCCCCAACCCCCATGGCCATAATTATGGAACTGACCCCCAACCCCTATGGCCATTAAGATGGAACTGACCCCCCCCCACCATGGCAATTATTATTAAACTGACCCCCAACCCCCATGGCCATAATTATGGAACCGACCCCCAACCCCCATGGCCATAATTATGGAACTGACCCCCAACCCCCATGGCCATAATTATGGAACTGACCCCCAACCCCTATGGCCATTAAGATGGAACTGACCCCCCCCACCATGGCAATTATTATTAAACTGACCCCCAACCCCCATGGCCATAATTATGGAACCGACCCCCAACCCCCATGGCCATAATTATGGAACTGACCCCCAACCCCCATGGCCATAATTATGGAACTGACCCCCAACCCCCATGGCCATTAAGATGGAACTTACCACCCACCCCCCACGCAATTATTATGAAACTGACCCCCCAACCCCCATGGCCATAATTATGGAACTGACCCCCAACCTCCATGGCTATTAAGATGGAACTTACCACCCCCCCACCATGGCCATTGAGATGGAACTGACCACCCCCACCATGGCAATTAAGATGGAACTGACCCCCCCCCCACCATGGCCATTATCATGGAACTGACCCCCACCTCAATGGCTATTAATATAGAACTGCTAAACATTTTTTTTTTGCTTTAGATGGAGTGGAGAGAGATTAGAACCCTTGTCAGGCGTTTCTTGCTGTCTGTGTTGGGGAGATTCCCCCTCTATTTCTCCTGATGCACTAGTTCTGGCAACACCCTGCGATTCCCTGATTTTGGAGGGATTTCCTCACCTTCTGTTTTGGCTGTGGGGCAAAAAAAAAAAAAAAAAAACCTGACAGGGGTTATAACCCTATCCAAAATAAAAGAAAAGTTTTGGCTTAAGTGCTACTGTAATATGGAGTTGCCCTCCCCCATGGCCACTAATATGGAGCTCCCCCCCCATTAATATGGAGTTGCCCTCCCCCATAGCCATT
Organism: Lithobates septentrionalis; assembly: GCA_037952835.1. Lineage (NCBI taxonomy): Eukaryota > Metazoa > Chordata > Amphibia > Anura > Ranidae > Lithobates > Lithobates septentrionalis. Next base: position 1,228,766 of record JBBDGP010002436.1, read on the forward strand.
AATATGGAGCTGCCCCCCCCCCCCCCATGGCCATTAATATGGAATTGTCTTCCCCCATGGCCATTAATATGGAGCTGCCCCCCCCCCCCATGGCCATTAATATGGAATTGTCTTCCCCCATGGCCATTAATATGGAGCTGCCCCCCCCCATGGCCATTAATATGGAATTGTCTTCCCCCATGGCCACTAATATGGAGCTGCCCCCCCATGGCCATTAATATGGAGCTGCCCCCCCCCCATGGCCATTAATATGGAATTGTCTTCCCCCATGGCCATTAATATGGAGCTGCCCCCCCCCCCCCGGCCATTAATATGGAATTGTCTTCCCCCATGGCCACTAATATGGAGTTGCCCCCCCCCATACCCATTAATATGGAGTTGCCCTCCCCCATAGCCATTAATATGGAGCTGCCCCCCCCCATGGCCATTAACATGGAATTGTCTTCCCCCATGGCCATTAATATGGAATTGTCTTTCCCCATGGCCACTAATATGGAGCTGCCCCCCCATGGCCATTAATATGGAGTTGCCCTCCCCCATAGCCATTATTATGGAGCTGCCCCCCCCCCCCATAGCCATTAATATGGAGCTGCCCCCCCCATGGCCATTAATATGGAGTTGTCTTCCCCCCATGGCCATTAATATGGAGCTGCCCCCCATGGGCATTAATATGGAGCTGCCCCCCCCCCCATGGCCATTAATATGGAGCTGCCCCCCCCCCCCATGGCCATTAATATGGAGCTGCCCTCCCCCATGGCCATTAATATGGAACTGTCTTCCCCCCATGGCCATTACTCCCCCCCCCATGGCCCTTAATATGGATCTGCCCTCCCCCATGGCCATTAATATGGAACTGCCCCCCCCTCCCATGGCCATTAATATGGAGCTGCCCGCCCCCCATGGCCATTAATATGGAGCTGCCCCCCATGGTCAATAACAATAATATGGAACCCCCCCCCCCCATGGCCCTTAATATGGAGCTGCCCTCCCCCATGGCCATTAATATGGAACTGCCCCGCCCCCCATGGCCATTAATATGGAGCTGCCCTCCCCCATGGCCATTAATATGGAACTGCCCTCCCCCATGGCCATTAATATGGAACTGTCCCCCCCATGGCCATTAATATGGAACTGTCCCCCCCATGGCCATTAATATGGAGCTGCCCCCCCTATGGCCATTAATATGGAGCTGACCCCCCCCCCATGGCCATTGATAAGGAGCTGCCCCCCCTATGGCCATTAATATTGAGCGGACCCCCCATGGCCATTAATATGGAGCTGCCCCCCCCCATGGCCATTGATATGGAGCTGCCCCCCCCATGGCCAATAATATGGAACTCCCCCCCCCATGGCCCTTAATATGGATCTGCCCTCCCCCATGGCCATTAATATGGAACTGCCCTCCCCCATGGCCATTAATATGGAACTGCCTCCCCCCCATGGTCATTAATATGGAACTGTCTTCCCCCCATGGCCATTAATATGGAGCTGCCCCCCCATGGCCAGTAATATGGAGCTGCCCTCCCCCCCATGGCCATTAATATGGAGCTGCCCTCCCCCCCATGACCATTAATATGGAGCTGCCCCGCCATGGCCATTATTATGGAGCTGCCCCCCCCATGGCCATTATTATGGAGCTGCCCCCCCCATGGCCAATAATATGGAACCCCCCCCATGGCCCTTAATATGGATCTGCCCTCCCCCATGGCCATTAATATGGAGCTGTCGCCCCCCCATGGCTATTAATATGGAGCTGCCCCCCCCCCATGGACATTAATATGGAGCTGACCCCCCCATGGCCAATAATATGGAACCCCCCCATTGCCCTTAATATGGATCTGCCCTCCCCCATGGCCATTAATATGGAGCTGTCGCCCCCCCCATGGCTATTAATATGGAGCTGCCCCCCCCCATGGCCATTAATATGGAGCTGACCCCCCATGGCCATTGATATGGAGCTGCCCCCCCCCCATGGCCATTAATATGGAGCTGACCCCCCCATGGCCATTGATATGCAGCTGCCCCCCCCCATGGCCATTGATATGGAGCTGCCCCCCCCCCCATGGTCATTAATATGGAACTGCCCCCTCCTCCCATGGCAATTAATATGGAGCTGCCCCCCATGGCCATCAATATGGAGCTCCCCCCCCCATGGCCATTAATATGGAGCTGCCCTCCCCCATGGCCATTAATATGGAGCTGCCCTCCCCCCATGGCCATTAATATGGAGCTGCCCACCCATGGCCATTAATATGGAGCTGCCCCCCCCCATGGCCATTAATATGGAGCTCCCCCCCATGGCCATTAATATGGAGCTGCCGCCCCCCCCCCATGACCATTAATATGGAGCTGACCTCCCCATGGCCATTGATATGGAGCTGCCCCCCCCATGGCCATTGATATGGAGCTGCCCCCCCCCATGGCCATTAATATGGAGCTGCCCTCCCCCCCATGGCCATTAATATGGAGCTGCCCACCCTCCCTTGGCCATTAATATGGAGCTGCCCTCCCCCATGGCCATTAAAATGGAGCTGCCCCCCCCCCCCCATGGCCATTAATATGGAGCTGCCCCCCCCCCATTAATATGGAGCTGCCCCCCCCCCCATGGCCATTAATATGGAGCTGCCCCCCCCCCATGGCCATTAATATGGAGCTGCCCTCCCCCATGGCCATTAATATGGAGCTGCCCTCCCCCCCATGGCCATTAATATGGAGCTGCCCTCCACCCCCCATGGCCATTAATATGGAGCTGCCCTCCACCCCCCATGACCATTAATATGGAGCTGCCCCGCCATGGCCATTATTATGGAGCTGCCCCCCATGGCCATTATTATGGAGCTGCCCCCCCCATGGCCAATAATATGGAACCCCCCCCATGGCCCTTAATATGGATCTGCCCTCCCCCATGGCCATTAATATGGAGCTGTCGCCCCCCCATGGCTATTAATATGGAGCTGCCGCCCCCCCTGCATGGCCATTGATATGGAGCTGACCCCCCCATGGCCATTGATATACAGCTGCCCCCCCCCATGGCCATTGATATGGAGCTGCCCCCCCCATGGTCATTAATATGGAACTGTCCCCCCCCCCATGGCCATTAATATGGAGCTGCTCCCCCCATGGCCATTAATATGGAGCTGCCCGCCCCCCCATGGACATTATTAGGGAGCTGCCCCCTCCTCCCATGGCAATTAATATGGAGCTGCCCCCCATGGCCATCAATATGGAGCTCCCCCCCCCATGGCCATTAATATGGAGCTGCCCTCCCCACGGCCAGTAATATGGAGCTGCCCCCCCCCCCATGGCCATTAATATGGAGCTGCCCTCCCCCCCATGGCCATTAATATGGAGCTGCCCTCCCCCCCATGGCCATTAATATGGAGCTGCCACCCCCCATGGCCATTAATATGGAGCTGCCCCCCCCCCCCATTAATATGGAGATGCTGCCCCCCATGGCCATTGATTTGAGGTTTTTTTCCCTCCATGGCCATAAATATGGAGCTGCCCCCCCCCCCACCACCCCCATGGCTGGGAAGACTTTCCACAAGATTTGGGGGTGTCTCGTTGGGTTAGTGGTGTGCCAAGATCTGGGGTCATATCAGTAGGTCTATGTAGGGATCGTATATGTAGGGATCATTGACCCCTAAGACCACAGAGGTCACCCGGCTGCTTTCAAGGCACACATACAATGTGATTTATTGCCGCTTTGGATGTGGCGGCTGCATTCATTTTCTTTTTTCAGGCTGTTCCCTTTACCATCACCTGGTGATCCTGCCAGAAACACACTTCCTGTCCCGGAGTGACAACGCCTACTTACCTCACCGCAGGGTTGTCATCCTAAGGCAGGACTACAGAACACCTCCCCCACTCCCCTCTACCGAAGTCCTCAGTGATAACTGGGAGAGATGCAGAGAGCACAGGAAGTTCTCAGCTCACAAGGTTTCTGGCAGGATCATCCTTATTGAACACATTTAACAAAAGGTCTTCAATGGTATATTTAACAAACAGAAAAGGGACCAAAGAAAAGATGCTCATTGTTGGGGGTTACATGCCCTTTAATTTTTATTCTGCATATTGCACTGCAGCCAAAGTCCAGAGAGCACCTCACATGGTGGGTGGTCAGTTCTCCATTCTGATCCCGGCATGATGAGCCACCAATCAGATTCAAACTTCAAGAATCTGATTGGCGACTGTAAAAAACAACAAAAAACAAAAACAAAAAAACACTTCTTCGATATATTCTGTGTGTGAGGGATAGCGAGGATAGTGGGTGTGTCCAAGAACACTCCTCCCTCATCATAGGCTGGGGGGTTCCCAGGTCCCCAGACTACCAGGAAGCGAGGTGGACTGGAGCTCCAAAAACCAAAGTGCCTTCAAACAAAACTGGTGTTTAATGGGTTCAGAGACTTGGAAGAACTCTTCTAGAGTCACCAGACATGAGATTTCGGAGACTTGGAAGAACTCTTCTAGAGTCACCAGACATGAGATTTCGGAGACTTGGAAGAACTCTTCTAAAAGTCAACAGACGTGAGATTTCGGAGACTTGGAAGAACTCTTCTAAAAGTCACCAGATGTGAGATTTCAGGGACTTGGAAGAACTCTTCTAGAGTCACCAGACATGAGATTTCGGAGACTTTGAAGAACTCTTCTAGAGTCACCAGACATGAGATTTCGGAGACTTGGAAGAACTCTTCTAGAGTCACCAGACATGAGATTTCGGAGACTTGGAAGAACTCTTCTAGAGTCACCAGACATGAGATTTCGGAGACTTGGAAGAACTCTTCTAGAGTCACCAGACGTGAGATTTCGGGGACTTGGAAGAACTCTTCTACAAGTCACCAGATGTGAGATTTCGGAGACTTGGAAGAACTCTTCTACAAGTCACCAGATGTGAGATTTCGGGGGCTTCGAAGAACTCTTCTAAAAGTCACCAGATGTGAGATTTCGGGGGCTTCGAAGAACTCTTCTAAAAGTCACCAGATGTGAGATTTCGGGGGCTTCGAAGAACTCTTCTAAAAGTCACCAGATGTGAGATTTCGGGGGCTTCGAAGAACTCTTCTAAAAGTCACCAGATGTGAGATTTCGGGGGCTTCGAAGAACTCTTCTAAAAGTCACCAGATGTGAGATTTCGGGGGCTTCGAAGAACTCTTCTAAAAGTCACCAGACATGAGATTTCGGAGACCTGGAAGAACTCTTCTAAAAGTCACCAGATGTGAGATTTCGGACTTGGAAGAACTCTTCTAAAAGTCACCAGATATGAGATTTCGGAGACCTGGAAGAACTCTTCTAAAAGTCACCAGACATGAGATTTCGGAGACCTGGAAGAACTCTTCTAAAAGTCACCAGATATCAGATTTCGGAGACCTGGAAGAACTCTTCTAAAAGTCACCAGACATGAGATTTCGGAGGTCCAACATCTCGTGGTCGCTTTCATTTTGGAGTCCTGGAGGAAGTCCGAGGCCGGTGGTGGGCTTTGACGTGGGACAAGAACTTCCCCATCCTCACAAAACCCATCCCGCACTCGGCACAGAAGAAGCATTTCTCCAGCCGGTGAATCTTCTGGTGCCGGGTGAGGACGGAGCGGCTGACATAACTTTTGCCGCATTCGGGGCAGATGTGCGGCTTCAGTCCGGTGTGGCTCCTCTGGTGCTTGGCCAGGTCGGAGCTGCTGACGAAGCACTTGGTGCATTCAGAGCATGGGTACGGCTTCTCCCCGGTGTGGACCCTCTGATGGATGACCATCTGTGAGCGGGTTAGGAAGCTCTTCCCGCACTCGGAGCAGATGAACTGCTTCTCACCCGTATGGATCTTCTTGTGGCGGAAGAGGTTGGAGCTGCAGGTGAAGAATTTCCCACACTCGGGGCACGTGTACGGCTTGAGTCCGGTGTGGGACCTGCTGTGTTTGGTCAGCTCGGACCTGCTGGTGAAGCACTTCCCGCACACGGAGCATGAATACGGCTTCTGGCCCGTGTGGATCCTGTGGTGTATGGAGAGGCTGGATTGTTTGCTAAAAAGTTTCCCGCACTCCGAGCATTGGAAAGGTTTCTCCCCCGAGTGAACCCGGTTGTGCTGAATAAGATCTGCATTACTCCGCAAACACTTCCCGCACTCGGTGCAGGAAAACTGCTTTCCTTTCACCGCTCTGTGACCGGGTTTCGGGAGGATCTGCCTCGGCTTTCTTTTTGGACCAACAACGTTCCACTTGAAGCAAACCACGTCTCCTTCCGTGAATTCTCCTTCCAATGAGGCCTCCTGAGAAACAAGAGTTGATGGACATTGTGTGGGAACATCTAGAGGTCCTTCATCGGAAACTAAGAGTTCCTCCTTAACCTGAGTAGGTGGATGGTGTGTAAAGACATGGAGGTGTAGGAGATCTCCAGCCTTCGAGACCTCGGTGTGTAGAAGACTTTTCTCCTCAGATAAGAGAGGACTCTCCATAATAGGACTTATTACTGGTTCCCCTTGACTCGAGTCTGGTTCCTCCTTGATCCCAACAGATACATGCTGGGTGCGGTCTGTTGGGGGAGGGAAGTCAGCGTGGAGAGGGATCCATTCTTCCAAGGGCTCTTCTTTACAGAATGAAGATCGCTCAGCAGGTGTTGCTTCTTCAGGAGGATCTGCAGGAAGGAGATAGTTGGGTGAATGAGGAGGAACATTTTCAAGGTCTACAAGAAGGTTCTCATGTATCCAGGTCATGGGATAGATCAGCCCTCAAAATTTCCACTCGCCATGGAGGTGTAGGAGATCTCCAGCCCTCGAGACCTTGGTGACCTGCTCACATTAGGCGAGTGAAAACAAGCGGAGGGCAAGTGTGGAGCAGGGGTGGACTTGGCCGGGGGGGGGGTCAGGGTGGACATCTGATGGGTCTCTCTGATGCCCTGTAATAAAGGCTGCACCGCTCCTGCCAGAAGCGATCAGCCAGGAAACTGTCGGAAGGAGAGCCGGCCGGATCACACAGAGCGGGGATCTCCTGCTGTGACGCAGCTTGGATCTGAAATGCCGGCCGCTGTAACAAAGTCCCACCTCCTAGAATGGCTACTATGATGGACAGCACACTGGACCAATCACAGGAACTTTAATCAGTGTGCTGTCTATCATAGGAGCCGGTCCAGGAGGTGGGACTTTGTTACAGCGGCCGGCGTTTCAGATCCAAGCTGTGTCACAGCAGGAGATCCCCGCTCTGTGTGATCCAACCGGCTCTCCTCCCGATTCCTCCCCGTGATCCCCGTGCAGTGATAGACTACATCGATGGCCACTGATGAGGCAGCACTGATGAGGCTGCACTGATGAGGCTGCACTGATGGCCACTTATGAGGCAGCACTGATGGCCACTTATGAGGCAGCACTAATGAGGCTTCACTGATGAGGCAGCAGTGATGGCCACTTATGAGGCGGCACCGATAGCCACTTATGAGGCAGCACTGATGGCCACTGATGAGGCAGCACTGATGAGGCTACACTGATGGCCACTGATGAGGCAGCACTGACGGCCACTGATGAGGCAGCACTGACGGCCACTGATGAGGCAGCACTGACGGCCACTGATGAGGCTGCACTGACAACAACTGATGAGGCTGCACTGATGAGGCTGCACTAATGGCCACTTATGAGGCGGGCACTGATGAGGCTGCACTGATGGCCGCTGATGAGGCGGCACTGATGGCCACTTATGAGGGTGCACTGATGGCCACTTATGAGGGTGCACTGATGAGGCTGCACTGATGGCCACTTATGAGGCAGCACTGATATGCTGTATGTTAAAATGTTGTTGTTGTAGCTGTTGTTAATATTTATTTTTGTAACATAATTTTGCATAAAACATATGCAGAAAGAGTCATTTCATGAGATAATTTATGAGGGGGTGTTTAGGGGCGGGGCAGGGTAGGGGTTGGGTGTGGCAACTGGTGGCGAGTTACCCTTAAGGCCTGGCTAGTAGCTCAGGACTTGAAATTTTGAGCCCTGTTATAGCTAGTCGTAGTCGGTGACATTCATTAAGAACTCGTTCTGTAATGACGAAGATGTTTCTCCACTCATCCAATCATCTTCCTCAGATCTAAAGATCTAAATTAGAGCCGAAGAAGCTTCTTGGATGAGTGTTGAGTTGTCTGACCAACTAAGAGACCTTCATGACTACTGGAGCAAAGGCTGAACCTGACTTTTCCGGCACCTTGTGGATTAAGGACTTACAGTTGGAGAGGTTTGGCCTTCAAATTTGATTTCATCTCCCAAGAAGGCCGACACAACCAAAGTGGGTTAGATACCACCACCAGAAATTTCCATTCCCACCCGACTCTTCTCACCAGTCACCTTCCCCTAATCAATGAGACCTTTGTGTATGTTCATGACATGTATATAAAGGGTGATAACTTTCCATGTATGTACAGAGAGACCCTTACCCCAAGACGAGAGGGACTGCCGATCATCCATCACATCTCCTTCCAGACCTCCCTGTAGAGAGACAGACAATTATATCCTGACACCTTATAGGAACCTGACACACACAATGATACAGTCACCATCCAGACACATCCCTTGTCTGTTACTGGATAATGTCCCAGAATTCCCAGAATCCTCCTCACCTCTCCTGTCAGCAGATGGACCATCATGGTGGTCAGTTCCAGGATCTTCTGCTCTTTGTTCCTCTCAGGTATGGGAGAAGGAGGGGGAGGCACCATGGTGGGGCTCTGGGTCCTGCTCCATCCTCCTGAGATTGGCTCCCCACTAGACTTCTTCACTACAACATAATCCTACAGATCAGGAGAAAGATAAACCGATATCAATCATCTGACATCATCTAAATGTCTACAATAAGAACATGGTCTACTGACCAGACTAGACAAGAGTGATGTCATGTGACCTCCCAGAATCCTCCTCACCTCTCCGGTCAGGTCTGTGTTTTATTAATAGAGATAAGAGTGATGTCATGTGACCTCCCAGAAGCCTCCTCACCTCTCCGGTCAGGTCTGTGTTTTATTAATAGAGATAAGAGTGATGTCATGTGACCTCCCAGAAGCCTCCTCACCCCTCCGGTCAGGTCTGTGTTTTATTAATAGAGATAAGAGTGATGTCATGTGACCTCCCAGAATCCTCCTCACCTCTCCGGTCAGGTCTGTGTTTTATTAATAGAGATAAGAGTGATGTCATGTGACCTCCCAGAATCCTCCTCACCTCTCCGGTCAGGTCTGTGTTTTATTAATAGAGATAAGAGTGATGTCATGTGACCTCCCAGAATCCTCCTCACCTCTCCGGTCAGGTCTGTGTTTTATTAATAGAGATAAGAGTGATGTCATGTGACCTCCCAGAATCCTCCTCACCTCTCCGGTCAGGTCTGTGTTTTATTAATAGAGATAAGAGTGATGTCATGTGACCTCCCAGAATCCTCCTCACCTCTCCGGTCAGGTCTGTGTTTTATTAATAGAGATAAGAGTGATGTCATGTGACCTCCCAGAATCCTCCTCACCTCTCCGGTCAGGTCTGTGTTTTATTAATAGAGATAAGAGTGATGTCATGTGACCTCCCAGAATCCTCCTCACCTCTCCGGTCAGCAGGTAGATGATCTCCAGGGTGAGGTCCAGTATCTTCTCGGTGATGGTGTCCTCCATGTTGGTCAGATCTTTGGTGGTCACTCGCCACCTTTTGCTGAATGAGAAGGAAAATTAGAGACAATGAATTGCATTTCCACCACAGCTCCGTCTACATGGAGTTTGTCTGTCACCCATGTTGGATCTCTTCCTTCCACAACCCACATACCGGGGGAGGGGATGCCCGCCCACATCACATGGTCACTGAGAACAACCAACTCTCAGCTGAAAACCTTCCATGAAGACCACAACCGCCCAATGAATCGTCTTCTGATGGATGGAAGGTGAGCGGTAGACCAATTCCTGGGTCAGTGGTGAGGGGTTAGACCCCCGTCCTGGTGTTATTGGTGTCTGCTAAGGAGATTCACTTTCTCTCTGGTCACCAGTAGAAAAAGTGAGAGAATATCCCCCAAAAATGGAGGGGTCACCAGAACAAGAGGTGAGGGAAAATCCTTCAACCTTCTCCATGGGATGACTCTAGAAGACGGGAATTCCATCCACTCTGGAGAAGTTTCCTTCCATTTCCTATTTCTGGGACAGGAAGTGACGGGAAATCTCCCCAATGGGATGTACACTTCATAGGAGGTCTAACCCTTCCTTACACTATCAAAAAATAAAAGCTTTGTCTTTAATTGCACTTCAACTTCCATGAAGAAGGAGGAGGATCTGAATTCTAGGAGACCATCTGAGGATCTGCAGAGCCAACAATCCCCATAAAGTAGCAAAACAACAAAAAAGTGTGGCGCTGAACAATGTCATATACAACTGTAAACCAGTCAATAAGCAATAAGAAGGATCAATTGTATCTGCTTTGAGCAAGTAGTCCTCATGTGAACATTAAAGATGCGTAGTCTGTATGACAATATGTTAAAAACAGAATATTGAAGGATTATATAGACATCGACTAAAAATCCGCTCACTACCACCAAGAGTTGAAGAGGCTTACCAGATGAGGTGGACCCAATGGGGCATACGCCGGATTGGGTCGGACAAGGCTTAGGTGGTGAGTGGCTGTGTATACTCCGAGAAGGATGCGGTCTCGCGGGTTTGCTATATTCATCCAGATAATACCAGGAACTTGAGAGGTGTACGCAATCTCCCGGATGTGGGAGGTCATGTAGATCTTAAGGAAGTGGTGGGGTGTTCCGTAAGTAAGCCCCTCAAAGCAACATTCCACGGACCAGAAAGTGATGTGGAAGGATAAGGAAAGAAAAGAAGGGCCACATAGTGCAAATCCAAAAAGTATTTATTTGAAGTAAAATAGATGTACACTCACATGTAGATCCAAAACTTAAAACAGCACTGTTGAGAAAAAGTGGCGACAATGGAGTCCTGCCCGACGCGTTTCGTCCTCAAAGACATCGTCTGGGGACGTCTTTGAGGACGAAACGCGTCGGGCAGGACCCCATTGTCGCCACTTTTTCTCAACAGCGCTGTTTTAAGTTTTGGATCTACATGTGAGTGTACATCTATTTTACTTCAAATAAATACTTTTTGTTTTTTGGATTAACACTATGTGGCCCTTCTTTTCTTTCCTTATCCTTCCACATCAATTTCTGGTCCGTGGAATGTTGCTTTGAGGGGCTTACTTACGGAACACCCCACCACTTCCTTAAGATCTACATGACCTCCCACATCCGGGAGATTGCGTACACCTCTCAAGTTCCTGGTATTATCTGGATGAATATAGCAAACCCGCGAGACTGCATCCTTCTCGGAGTATACACAGCCACTCACCACCTAAGCCTTGTCCGACCCAATCCGGCGTATGCCCCATTGGGTCCACCTCATCTGGTAAGCCTCTTCAACTCTTGGTGGTAGTGAGCGGATTTTTAGTCGAGATGTCTATATAATCCTTCAATATTCTGTTTTTAACATATTGTCATACAGACTACGCATCTTTAATGTTCACATGAGGACTACTTGCTCAAAGCAGATACAATTGATCCTTCTTATTGCTTATTGACTGGTTTACAGTTGTATATGACATTGTTCAGCGCCACACTTTTTTGTTGTTTTGCTATTTTATACTTTGTTGGTCGTGTTGGCTGCTTCTGTGTCTCTTTTTAGGGTAGCGCAGAATTATTCTATATATCTAATCCCCATAAAGTGTCTGATGTGGATTTCCTGGGATCGTCAGCTCCATCTAGTGGCCATATAGTGTCTGATGTGGATTTCCTGGGATCGTCAGCTCCACCTAGTGGCTTTAAATGGTCTGATGTGGATTTCCTGGGATCGGCAGCTCCATCTAGTGGCCATAAAGTGTCTGATGTGGATTTCCTGGGATCGTCAGCTCCATCTAGTGGCTGTAAAGTGTCTGATGTGGATTTCCTGGGATCGTTAGCGCCATCTAGTGGCTGTAAAGTGTCTGATGTGGATTTCCTGGGATCGTCAGTTCCATCTAGTGGCTGTAAAGTGTCTGATGTGGATTTCCTGGGATCGTCAGCTCCATCTAGTGGCTGTAAAGTGTCTGATGTGGATTTCCTGGGATCGTCAGTTCCATCTAGTGGCTGTAAAGTGTCTGATGTGGATTTCCTGGGATCGTCAGCACCATCTAGTGGCTGTAAAGTGTCTGATGTGGATTTCCTGGGATCGTCAGCTCCATCTAGTGGCTGTAATGTGGTATTTTCCTGATTACAGACGGTACTATGTGAATGGAATAATCACATTTTGTGCTCCTCACTCATTGACATGGGGGGGGGGGGGGTATCTGGGGGTCCCTTATTTTTAATGATTCCCCCCCACCCCCACTCCTTTAAAGATTGATCATGCCTGGGGGGTGGGGGGAAGGATTGGTGATCATGGGAGCACTCTGTGATTGGCTGTCACATGACTGAGGCGGTCCTATCTTTAGTTGGGATTGAGTTCCCCCTTCCATAGATGGGAGGGTGTGATAAGTGACATCGATCACCCGGTGATCGGTATGATGGTAAGGCTCACTCTATTGGCTGCTGGGTGGGAACAGGTTAAAAATTCCAATAGCCCATCCCCCCCATCTGCAGACCCCTCCCCCCCTACAACCACCGGCCAGGGTTTTAGGGATGAGGCTTCTGTGGAAAGGTCATGACCTGAAGAAGATCGATATGTGATCTGTGCTGCCAGCCAATGGCTGAGAATGCTGAGCGGTGTGATCTGGTGGGGGGAGGGGAACACAATCACTGACATCACATTGTTACTACAACGATCTCCTCCTGACATCTTCGGGTTTTGTCGTTCTGCATGACAGGTGTATGAGAAGGAATCTGGTCACTCTGGGGGGAGTTCTGTGCTGTTGGGGTGGTTCTGGAGGGGGGGGTTTCGGAGGGGGGGGGATTCAGGGCTCTGGGGGGGTTGTGGAGGGGGGGTTCAGGGCTCAGGGGGTTCCGGGCTGGGGGGGGTTTCAGGGTTTAGGGGGGTTGGGTTGTGGAGGGGGGGTTGGGTTGTGGAGGGGGGGTTCAGGGGGGTTGGGTTATGGAGGGGGGGTTGGGTTGTGGAGGGGGGGGGGTTCAGGGTTTAGGGGGGGTTGGGTTATGGAGGGGGGATTGGGTTCTGGAGGGGGGTTGGGTTGTGGAGGGGGGGTTCAGGGGGGTTGGGTTCTGGAGGGGGGGTTGGGTTGTGGAGGGGGGTTGGGTTCTGGAGGGGGGGTTGGGTTGTGGAGGGGGGGGGGTTCTGGGTTTAGGGGGGGTTGGGTTATGGAGGGGGGATTGGGTTCTGGAGGGGAGGGGTTGGGTTGTGGAGGGGGGGGTTCAGGGTTTAGGGGGGGTTGGGTTATGGAGGGGGGATTGGGTTGTGGAGGGGGGGGTTCAGGGTTTAGGGGGGTTCCAGTAGGTCGGTATACGATCGGTTCTCAGGCTCAGATCACATCCCATGTCATTGTTGTACAGATCACATTGTGATAACGTTCAGACTTCATACCGATTGTACGGCTGGAATGACAATCACATCACAAAGGTGAAGGACACGATTTTTGCTGATCACATCGATCTCATATTTGGGTCACACTGAGATTTGATTGGGGGGGAGGGGTTACCTTATTACTTTATCAGTGTGACCCGTCTGAGTTGTATTGATGATGAATCAGATGGATGTGATCCGCCGTACAATCGTCCCCTCCGATCATCTGATGGGGGGAGGGGGGGGGATGAAGAATATTTCTCTCTCTCTCAGATTCCAAAATCTCAACTTTTCCCACAGCTCTTCCTCATGTAGAGTAGCAGATTGTATGGTTGAGATTATTTGGGATTACGGCTGTTTTCTATGGAATGGCAGCTTAATAAAAGAGAGCAATGCCCATAGACTTTAGCAGGGAGATGGAATGCCCATAGACTTTAGCAGGGAGATGGAATGCCCATAGACTTTAGCAGGGAGATGGAATGCCCATAGACTTTAGCAGGGAGATGGAATGCCCATAGACTTTAGCAGGGAGATGGAATGCCCATAGCCTTTAGCAGGGAGATGGAATGCCCATAGACTTTAGCAGGGAGATGGAATGCCCATAGACTTTAGCAGGGAGATGGAATGCCCATAGACTTTGGCAGGGAGATGGAATGCCCATAGACTTTGGCAGGGAGATGGAATGCCCATAGACTTTGGCAGGGAGATGGAATGCCCATAGACTTTAGCAGGGAGATGGAATGCCCATAGACTTTAGCAGGGAGATGGAATGCCCATAGACTTTAGCAGGGAGATGGAATGCCCATAGACTTTAGCAGGGAGATGGAATGCCCATAGACTTTAGCAGGGAGATGGAATGCCCATAGCCTTTAGCAGGGAGATGGAATGCCCATAGCCTTTAGCAGGGAGATGGAATGCCCATAGCCTTTAGCAGGGAGATGGAATGCCCATAGACTTTAGCAGGGAGATGGAATGCCCATAGACTTTAGCAGGGAGATGGAATGCCCATAGACTTTAGCAGGGAGATGGAATGCCCATAGACTTTAGCAGGGAGATGGAATGCCCATAGACTTTAGCAGGGAGATGGAATGCCCATAGACTTTAGCAGGGAGATGGAATGCCCATAGACTTTAGCAGGGAGATGGAATGCCCATAGACTTTAGCAGGGAGATGGAATGCCCATAGACTTTAGCAGGGAGATGGAATGCCCATAGACTTTAGCAGGGAGATGGAATGCCCATAGACTTTAGCAGGGAGATGGAATGCCCATAGACTTTAGCAGGGAGATGGAATGCCCATAGACTTTAGCAGGGAGATGGAATGCCCATAGACTTTAGCAGGGAGATGGAATGCCCATAGACTTTAGCAGGGAGATGGAATGCCCATAGAGTATAATGGGAAGGTGAGATGTGACCCGGACTCAGAACCTTTAGACCTATCAGATCCATCTCTAGAAGACATTCTCTCCATGATGAATGTTTAATGTTGGGATGAAGTGGGATTAGCATTGTTCTCTATGGAATGACAGAAAGGAATGCCCATAGAGATTAGTGGAACATAATGGAATGCCCCTAGGGAATAATGGGGGAAAAAAATAAATTATTGACAGAGTCTTTAGACATATCAAATTCATTTTTTGCAAACCTACTTTTAAATATCAGTGTCCATGTGTAATATGAGATTAGGGGGATTATTATTGCTGTTTCTATGGCATAACAAAGGTGAATGACAGAAGGGAATGTCCATAGAGTATAATGGGAGGTAAAATATGAACTCATTTGTACGCAGATCTTGGAGACATCGGGATTTCCCCTCCCCCACAGCTCTTCCTCATGTAGAGTAGCAGATTGTATGATTGAGATTATTTGGGATTACGGCTGTTTTCTATGGAATGACAGATAAATGATAGAAAGGAATGCCCATAGAGTAGAATGGGAACCAAGATGTGACCCGGAGTCACAACCTTTCAACATACCAAATAAATCCTCAGCAGATCTACTATCCAAGTTCAGTGACAAGATTTAAAATGGAGAGTAATTGGATTATAATTGTTTTCTAAGGAATAAAAGAAGGAAATGCCCACAGAGCAGCCCTCAAAAATTCCACTCACCTGCTCACATTTTGCGGCTGGATTTTGAGGGCTGGCAGATGTGGGCTGAGGACACGGGCTGCATTGGAGGACACGGGCTGCATTGGTGGACACGGGCTGCATTGGCGGACACGGGCTGCATTGGGGGACACGGGCTGCATTGGTGGACACGGGCTGCATTGGTGGACACGGGCTGCATTGGTGGACACGGGCTGCATTGGTGGACACGGGCTGCATTGGCGGACACGGGCTGCATTGGGGGACACGGGCTGCATTGGTGGACACGGGCTGCATTGGTGGACACGGGCTGCATTGGTGGACACGGGCTGCATTGGTGGACACGGGCTGCATTGGTGGACACGGGCTGCATTGGGGGACACGGGCTGCATTGGTGGACACGGGCTGCATTGGGGGACACGGGCTGCATTGGGGGACACGGGCTGCATTGGGGGACACGGGCTGCATTGGTGGACACGGGCTGCATTGGGGGACACGGGCTGCATTGGGGGACACGGGCTGCATTGGGGGACACGGGCTGCATTGGGGGACACGGGCTGCATTGGTGGACACGGGCTGCATTGGTGGACACGGGCTGCATTGGGGGACACGGGCTGCATTGGTGGACACGGGCTGCATTGGGGGACACGGGCTGCATTGGTGGACACGGGCTGCATTGGAGGACACGGGCTGCATTGGTGGACACGGGCTGCATTGGTGGACACGGGCTGCATTGGAGGACACGGGCTGCATTGGGGGACACGGGCTGCATTGGAGGACACGGGCTGCATTGGGGAACACGGGCTGCATTGGGGGACACGGGCTGCATTGGTGGACACGGGCTGCATTGGTGGACACGGGCTGCATTGGCGGACACGGGCTGCATTGGCGGACACGGGCTGCATTGGGGGACACGGGCTGCATTGGCGGACACGGGCTGCATTGGGGGACACGGGCTGCATTGGAGGACACGGGCTGCATTGGGGGACACGGGCTGCATTGGAGGACACGGGCTGCATTGGGGAACACGGGCTGCATTGGGGGACACGGGCTGCATTGGTGGACACGGGCTGCATTGGAGGACACGGGCTGCATTGGGGGACACGGGCTGCATTGGGGGACACGGGCTGCATTGGTGGACACGGGCTGCATTGGAGGACACGGGCTGCATTGGTGGACACGGGCTGCATTGGCGGACACGGGCTGCATTGGCGGACACGGGCTGCATTGGGGGACACGGGCTGCATTGGTGGACACGGGCTGCATTGGTGGACACGGGCTGCATTGGTGGACACGGGCTGCATTGGTGGACATGGATAAAGTTTTGTTAATATTAATATTTTAGAACTTAATTCTGCATAAAACATTAAAGTGTCATTTCATGAGATAATTTATGAGGTTAGAATTAGGGGCGGGGCAGGGTAGGGGTTGGGCGGGGCAACTGGTGGCCGGTAACCCTTGAAGCTGGGCTAGTAGCTCAGGACTTGAAATTCTGAGCCCTGCCATAGAGTAGAATGCAGATGAACACTTCTGCAGGAAAACCTGAAAGATAAAAGGGACGTGTATTCCTTGTGAGACCAAAACCTCATTTATAGGCCTCATTTATATGCTTTATTTATAGGCCTCATTTATAGGCCTCATTTATAGGCTTTATTTATAGGCCTCATTTATATGCTTTATTTATAGGCTTTATTTATAGGCCTCATTTATAGGCTTTATTTATAGGCCTCATTTATAGGCTTTATTTATAGGCCTCATTTATAGGCTTTATTTATAGGCCTCATTTATAGGCTTTATTTATAGGCCTCATTTATAGGCCTCATTTATAGGCCTCATTTATAGGCCTCATTTATAGGCTTTATTTATAGGCTTTATTTATAGGCCTCATTTATAGGCTTTATTTATAGGCTTTATTTATAGGCCTCATTTATAGGCTTTATTTATAGGCCTCATTTATATGCTTTATTTATAGGCTTTATTTATAGGCCTCATTTATATGCTTTATTTATAGGCTTTATTTATAGGCCTCATTTATAGGCTTTACTTATAGGCTTTATTTATAGGCCTCATTTATAGGCTTTATTTATAGGCCTCATTTATAGGCTTTATTTAGATAGTTTTATGTATAAAAATTGAAGATGTATCCCGATCTGTGCAATCTTCTCTTCACTTCTAATAATCACATAGATTACAGATAATCCGAGATCAGCGACATTTCCCAACAGAACAATGTTCTTCATCGAGTATACATGTGTGCCTGAGGAAGAGCGAAGATCCCCATCACATCTTCATTATTTATACATAAAAAATGTCTTAAATAAAGAGAAATCCTATAAATGAGGCCGCTGTCCGAGAAGGAATAAATGTCCCTTTTATATAATCTATAAATATATACATGATATCTGTCAGGTGTGTCTGAGGAAGAATTCATCTACATTATACTCTATGGACATTCCTTCTAGTATGTCCCCCATGTCATGTGACCCGGATTATAGGGGGGGGGGGGGAGGGGATATCTCTATAGAGGAAGATCGTACAATGTATGGAGGATCATCACAGATCTAATACTCCCCTCCCCCAACACTTGTATTATGAGAAGCTCTCACCTCCATCCACACTCCGATCACAGGAAGAGCCCGCCCCTTCCCATCATCACCGCACTGCCTTGTGGGGGTTGTAGTCTCCTCCCACAGGAAGTCATGTGACCGATGTGTGGGGGGGGGGGGGCGGGGACAACCTCCCCAACATCCTGAAATGGGAAGGAAGGACACGCCCACTAAGAAATGTATGGAGGGAGAGGACACGCCCCCTTAAAGGAGAACTAACTAAACAAATATATAAATAAATTAAATCCACAAAAAATTATTTTACCTCCAAAATTCCTTCATATTACAAATCCGTATAGAGTGATATATATGGAGATATCGGACGACAAGATTCTTCTCTACAGATCTCTTCCTGTCGATCCGACTTCTGACCAATCACATCGCCGGGTTCTGTCATCACATTACAAGGAGATAAAACAAACGATCCGATTGGATGACTTTCATAGATCCTCCCCCCTCTGTGATCCGCCCCGCGGCCTCTTCTCTCCTGTGATTGGCTGCTGAGTGTACAGAGATCCCCGCCCACCAATCCCTGCACAGAGACCGGAGGAGGAGGAGGAGACTACATCTCCCAGCATGCAGTGCGGTGGGGGGAGGGGCACTTCCTGTGAGTGGGAGATGGGGGATGGAGGATGGGGGTGAGAAGTGATGGGGGGACATTATAAGATCGGAGGGGGAGGGGATTGTAATGGACAGTTATGACGTCACATGATGGGGGAGGGACTTGTGTGGATCTCTGAGGACATTTGATGACCAGAGAGGAGAGAGCATAAGTTTGTACCCCCCTCTCCCCTAAACCATATCAGTGGGGGAGGGGAGGGAGGTGCAGAGAAGACCCAACAGCCCATTACTACAAATACAAACATTCCTCCTCCTCCTCCGGAGATCTGTGATGTGATGATGATGATGAAGATGAAGATCTTCTGCACATCTGTGGATGGAGAGGAGGATCAGGTGAGTGTCTGATAGACTCCACCCACCACACAGGTGGGGGATGGGTGTGATAATCCCCTCCCCCCTCACTGTGACATCATAGACTCCCCCCCCCCCCCCCATCATAATACACAGATCAGCTCTGGAGATATTTATCTGCAAATCATCATTTCCAGCAAAAGATCCATATAATGATTGGAGGAGATTCTCCCCTCCCCACTCACCCCCCATAATTGTCATCTCTGTGTCCTCAGATTTACCTCAGGGGCTCTCCTCACCTCTGTCCCCCCCCCCCCCCCATAGCTCTGTTCCCCTGAAGCTCTGTCCCCCCCACAGCTCTGCCCCCCCCCACAGCTCTGTCCCCCCCGCAGCTTTATCCCCTCCCCCACAGCTCTGTCCCCCCCACAGCTTTATCCCTCCCCCACAGCTCTGTCCCCCCCACAGCTCTGTCCCCCCCCAGCTTTATCCCCTCCCCCACAGCTCTGTCCCCCCGCAGCTTTATCCCCTCCCCCACAGCTCTGTCCCCCACAGCTCTGTCCCCCCCGCAGCTTTATCCCCTCCCCCACAGCTCTGTCCCCCCACAGCTTTATCCCCTCCCCCACAGCTCTGTCCCCCCCCGCAGCTTTATCCCTCCCCCAAGCTCTGTCCCCCGCAGCTTTATCCCTCCCCCACAGCTCTGTCCCCCCCGCAGCTTTATCCCCTCCCCCACAGCTCTGTCCCCCCCACAGCTCTGCCCCCCACAGCTCGTGCCCCCCGCAGCTTTATCCCCTCCCCCACAGCTCTGTCCCCCCACAGCTCTGCCCCCCCGCAGCTTTATCCCCTCCCCCACAGCTCTGTCCCCCCACAGCTCCTGTCCCCCCCGCAGCTTTATCCCCTCCCCCACAGCTCTGTCCCCCCCACAGCTCTGCCCCCCCCACAGCTCTGTCCCCCCGCCAGCTTTATCCCCTCCCCCACAGCTCTGTCCCCCCCACAGCTCTGTCCCCCCCACAGCTCTGTCCCCCCACAGCTCTGCCCCCCCCACAGCTCTGTCCCCCCCGCAGCTTTATCCCCTCCCCCACACCCTCTGTCCCCCCCACAGCTCTGTCCCCCCTGCAGCTTTATCCCCTCCCCCCAGCTCTGTCCCCCCACAGCTCTGCCCCCCCACAGCTCTGTCCCCCCCGCAGCTTTATCCCCTCCCCCACAGCTCTGTCCCCCCCACAGCTCTGCCCCCCCCCCCCCCCGCAGCTTTATCCCCTCCCCCACAGGCTCTGTCCCCCCCTCAGCTCTGTCCCCCCCCCACAGCTTTATCCCTCCCCGCAGCTGCTGCTCCCCCCCGCAGCTCTGCCCCCTCCCCCCGCACCTTTATCCCCACCCCCGCAGCTTTATCCCCTCCCCCGCAGCTCTGTCCCCCCCCCCGCAGCTCTGTCCCCCCCAGCCCCCCCCCCCACAGCTCTGTCCCCCCCCGCAGCTCTGCCCCCCCACAGCTCTGTCCCCCCCGCAGCTTCGTCCCCCCCCCGCAGCTCTGTCCCCCCCGCAGCTCTGCCCCCCCACAGCTCTGTCCCCCCGCAGCTCTGTCCCCCCGCAGCTCTGTCCCCCCCCCCCCAGCTCTGTCCCCCCCGCAGCTTTATTCCCTCCCCCGCAGCTCTGTCCCCCCCCACAGCTCTGTCCCCCCCGCAGCTTTATCCCCTCCCCCGCAGCCCTGTCCCCCCCCGCAGCTCTGTCCCCCCCCCACAGCTCTGTCCCCCCCGCAGCTTTATCCCCTCCCCGCCCAGCTCTGCCCCCCCGCAGCTCTGTCCCCCCCCCCGCAGCTCTGTCCCCCGCAGCTCCTGTGTATGTCAGGAATGAGATGGGTCACTCTGCACATCATACAGGGGTTCATCTTCCTTCATATCTGATGATGTCTATAGAGAGAGGAGATCACTGGAGCAAAGAGTCAGGAAAGAAAAAAGAGGGTTACACCCCCCTCCCATCTCCCCTCCCCTCCCATCTCCCCTCCCATCTCCCCTCTCCCCTCCCCATCTCCCCCTCCCATCTCCCCTCCCATCTCCCCTCTCCCCTC